>CM061558.1:76836043-77436043 GCA_030864225.1 Capsicum baccatum var. pendulum | reverse complement strand
ATATTTTGGTAAAAACTATTAAAGATGATGCATTTAAGTACACTCATAATTTTGATTTCTATTAAATCTCTACTTTTCTATCTAAATCTTTCTATATATATGTATAAAGGAAGGTTAGGCATTTGATGAGTGACATATTTTTAAGGCCACCATTTTTATTTATGTTTTCTCCTTTTTTGACTGTTTCTTCTTTATTATTCTAAAATATCTAATTAATTATAGATTAAATAATGATCATATTATTACAATAAAGACAAAATTAATGACTTGTTGAACTCTAATAATTATGTTATTACTTTTGTGTTTCCTTCGTTTAACTCATACAAATGAAACCACAATATAATACAATGTTTTTGATTCTTTTGAAAATTTATGTTTATTAATGAAATTTAATGCATTGAATATATGAGTTACTAATACGATTAAAGAGTCATGAATTATTTGCATTTCATTTATCAAATTATTAAAGACTCCAAGTATTAACATTCATTGTTAAATAAGGCCCTCAATTGGCTCTTTGATGATCAATTTATCACTAAAAAGGTTTTCTTTGAATCGTTTACATGAAATATGACTGCACTCTATTTTTTCTATTTAAATTTTATCATTTTTGCATTCTTTTAAAATCATGATTAGTATTTTCAGAGAATATATTATGGTAATAATAATTTGTGCATTAAGTCAAATTTTATTTAAGCGGTTATTTCTTCTTTTGATGTATATTTATCAAATTTATTATTTTATCTTAAATAAATTTATATTGATTTCTTTTTGTAAATCTACAGATTACTTTGTAATTACATAAAAGATGAATAAATTTAAATAAGCAATAAATTTAGATTATCATATAAAATTTCTACATGTCTTATGATAAATAAAAAGAATGACACTTGGCTACTGCATGTATATAATGGGTCTTAGGTGTTCATATTTTATTTGTATACTCAAGTTTCTCTTTTTGTGAATATATTTGTTATATATTATATATTGAAGTCTCAAATTCTCATATTAAGTTGTATTCTCTTCAATTCTAAATAAATAATATACTTAATTTTTTTTAATTTGAATATTTTATTTATTAAACATTTTATAATTATCTTCAAATTTTTCTCAGTTTGTTATTTTCTTTTTTATTTTTTATTAACATAACTTTATATGCAGATTTTTTCTCTATTTCTTCTTATTCTCCCTCTTAGTTTCTACAATTAGTGTGTGGTATTTCTTTTCTTATTTTGTTTATAATTTTTATTTTTTTATTTATTTTAGTTTTGTTATTTTTTGCAAGTTGATATCTTAATTTTTACGTGTTTGTTAACTGAACATTATCATTTAAAAGCTAGAAAGAAAATAGTCTTTCTTTGATAGTTTTTTATATCTTATTCAGTGTTCGGCAATCATACTGGAGATGATTAATCTTGATTCGCGTTGAAAAATTTATTATGGAGATAAAATACTCCCTATTAAAAGCGACCTCATACTCAAGGCTCGAACCTAAAATTTTTGAAAAAAGAATTGAGAAATTTATCACCCCACTGTAACCTTTAACTGTGAAGTTGACCCAACCTCACGTAGTTGTATTTTTTGACTTCATGCATGCCGAGCAATAGTTACACGTTTTTTATGACGTCTCTATGTATTTAAAGCTTTTTGTGATACTCCGTTATGTTTTATGTTTGGGGTACTTGAATTAATGAATTTTATTTTAAAAATTAAGGACTTTTATCTAAAATATTGTCAGTTAAATATGGTATACGTCATAAAACTTTCAGATTGAATTAAAAATATTTCTAGAGCAAATTGGTAAAAAGAAACTATATATCTTGATTTTATTTTGTTTCATTTTTAGAAGCTAATTTATTTCTGATAGCAAACAAAAGTGATAACGACAGTGAAGATCAAGATAAACAATGAATCTCATTTAGGTCGAATACATAAACAACTTTTAAAATTTGTCTGAATTTTTCATTTAAATCCACAAATTAAAAGTTATACTATCTATTAAATAAACACTTGAACCAAAATCAAATAAGGTCTATTGAGCTTACATTGTTTTCTTTCAACTAACTCAAAAAATAGAATTCAGTCAATTAATAGAACTAAAATCATAAATTATGTGTTTTTTTTTAAAATTAACTAATTTATTTTAAAACCGCGTGAAGCACGACAAATTTCACTAGTATATATATGAACACAAGAAAATAAATAAAAGATTTACCTATTTACATTGAAAAGTATGTCCTTCCTACCGATCACACTCTACTATTCTTTATTTTCTTATAGCAAATGTAAAATCTAATTTTGTTTTACTAAACAAGTGCTAAAGTTGAGATTTTGAAAAGCACTAGCTAAAATATTGTTCGTGAAAGGCAAATTATTTTAATTATATGGAACTAAGGAAAGACAAAGGATGCTTCCCATGAGCCATGACCATGATAATGATAAGATGTAAAAATTAAAATGACCCTCCCACATTGCAGTTTTTGTAGCTGGTTTTTGTCTGTTCATAAAACATTGAGTAGAATTATCTTCTTAATTATACTTATTAGGGTTTTAATTAAATGGCCACACGTTCACTATCTATGTGTCATCACAGTCTCCATCACCATGCAATTACATAACAGCTAGATGTCGCCCCATTTATTAATTATTCCAAAAATCTTTGTTGAAAATTACTTGTTGTTTAACTAGATACTGGCTGCTTTTCACAGACAAAAATGAAATGCCAAAGGTTCTGGTAATAATAATCCAAGCTGTGACCTCAGATGCATCAAATCAAGTCTGATCCCAATTAATATGCAACCATATAATTTAGAGATAATGCATCAAAACCCTCCTAAATTTGTCACTGCAACTTATTTTAACATTTAAACTTAACACGCGTTTATTTACCCACCTTAATAACTTCAAACTATATTATTTTCACCCTCTCGTCCCTCCAACTAAGGCGCGTGTTTCTCCATCAAATCAAAGTTCATAGAAGGTCAAAATTTAACCAAAAAAAAGAATAAAAATCGAGGCAACGGTAATATTTCCCCCAAATTCAATAAGAACCCTAATTTCTCTTTCTTTTCTCATCTCCTTCATCTTCAATCAAGACAATATTTGAAATTCCTTAAAAAATCAAGCCCTTTACTTTATTATAAGGTATAATTCCTCTCTTCTTTTAAAAAAATTATGCTTTCTTATCAACTTTTTTTTATTTGATGTAATTTTTTGGAGTGAATTCTTTGTAGCACATCATGAGATCAATTAACTTGAGAAAGCTTTGTATGAAGGAGGACGATTTTACTTTGAACCAAGAGGTTCGATGCAATCATGGATTTGTGGTGCCTTTGAAGACATCTTGAACTTCGACGAACCCCGGTAGAAGATATTGGGCGTGTAATTACTATGGGGTAAAGATGATATTTGTCTCCCAATTTCTTGATTTTTTTATTGCAATTGATTCAATTGAATTCTGATTTCTTCTTTTTAATCATGGAAGGGTCCAAGATCTTTTAATTTTTGGTGTTGAAGGGATAAAGAAAATACAGATTCGAGGTCCAAATTTATAATCTCTAAATTGATTGAAAAATTAGGTGAGCTTGAGAATTTAATGGAATCATCACAATATAATAAGTCTACATCATTCAATGAAGTTAGAAAATTAATTGCGGAAACTTCTGAAAAAGTTGATAAGACTAGAGCATCCAAAGAAGATGATAATTGTGTAGATATGAAGTTGAAGAAGCTAGAAGAAGAGATTGAGAAGATGAAAGAAAGAGAGAAGAAGTGAAGAAGTAACATGTCTAAAGAAATGCACTGTTTATCATCGTATTTTGTTGTTGTGTTGTTGTTATAGCTACTAGCTATTGGTTCGGGATGATCTACGTGAAGAAAGACTCAATAAAATTACCTTAGAATTTGGTGTTCTTAGTTGGTATTATGGTGTGTATCATCCTTTATTTTAAAATTAATTTGATCTAATGTAATTATTCTTGACTTATTTTTTGTGCAATGTAGTTCTTTATCTTTACATTGTTTTTGAAATTGAGTAAATTTTGTTAGGTCTTGTGGGATGATAATTTAATGTAATATTTTCTTCTGGGATTACAAATGGAATGTTGTTGTTCTTATTGGACTATCAAACATGATTCAATCCAAAGTGATTCAATTGAATCTGCATATATATGATAGTGCATTCACAACTGCATATATATAGTTGCATAATGATGTAATAGCTGCATATATATCAAAGAACAGCAAATATATACCAAAGTAGACAAAAGAGAAAAATTAGGCATCAAAATAGTGCAGTCACAGCTGCATATATACTAAAGATTGTGAATACATTGCAGTCACAACTGCATAATTGTTTGACAAAACAGATTAAGCTAGTGCAGTCACAGCTGCATAATTAATAGAGAACAATATTAGATTGCAGACAAAGCTACATAATTGTTTGACAAAAAAGATTAAGTTAGTGCAGTCACAGCTGGATAATTGTTTTTCAAAAAGACAAGAGAACTTTATTAATAATTCATCAAAACTAATGCAGCCACAAATGCATTCCAATCACTACTGCATCTTCAACTAGATAGCTGATGAGCCTGTTTGGCTCATATTCATTTCGACAATTATGGACATTGTCTTCATTCGTTTTTATGCTCTTATTTCTTGAAGTCCTTGTTGGTTCAAAACATTTTTCTTTCCATTTGACACCTGATCTTGGCTTGTGATGCCCAAGATTTTCAATCACTATATAGGAGTTCAAAGGCATTCCAGGCTGCATTAACACAAGAATAAATTATCTTAGACATTTGACCATTTTCTTGAAAATTAAAAACAGTGAAATCATTCAACTTACATTGTAGATTGTAAAACCACTGTGTGTATGTAGCACTACCATACCAATCAATCTTGGACTTTTAATAGTTGTACCACTACCTTTACCAGCAACACCACCAACATTAGATATAGTAGCAACAAAAGTTCCTCTACCCCTTCCAGAAACACCAACAGTCTCTCTACCCTTTCCAGCAGCACCAATTGTCCCTCTACCCCTTCCAGAAACAACAAAAGTCCTTGTACCACTTCCAGCAACACCTACAGTCCCTCTGCCCCTTCCAGCAACACCAACTGTTCCTCTACCTTTTTCAGCAATACTAACATACCCTCTACCCCTTCCAGCAACTCCAATAGTCCCTCTAAATTCTCCAGCCACACCAACCACATTTAGAGTAGAAGCAACAACATCCTATTATAAAATAAAAAATTATTTAATAAGAATAAATAGTAAATAAAGAAGCCAAATGATTACTTGTTTTGTAGAATCCTTAGGTCTTCCTCTTCCTCTACTTGTTCTTGGTTGAGATTCAGTTGCTGCTGCAAAAGAACCATCACTTGACATTGCTGAAGTTGTCCCTCTTTTTCTACCAATAGTAACTTTTGCATTCAAAGGACAACCCTTCTTATTATGGCCCCTAGCATGACATTTGCTGCAGGTCATCTCAACACTCTTTTTAGACAGTTTACCTGTCTTGTTTTCAAACTGCTCTTTCCTTCTATTCTTACTAGGTCTGCCTTGTAGTTTTTTAGTTTCAGGAGGTATAATAGGAAGGTTAGTTGATGGTGGTCATATTTTCATTTCAGTGATAGGTTGAATGAATTTCTGGATTTTCTTGCAACAGTTCTACCAACATACACCTGCAAATCTGTTTTCACCAAATTCTGCAATTGAAAAACTCTAATTCCTAGATTAGAAATAATTTTGTCCTTGTACCTTTCTATTAAGTATTTTGAATTGACCAATTTATTTTTGGTTGTGGCAGTACATTTATGGATTGAAATATAATTTTTCACAACAAAATCCCCCGTCCTTGAATCATGACTACCAAACAGTAACCAAGGAAAACCATCTGCACATTTTACCCTCACCCTAGTTGGTTCATTAATAAACTTGTCCAATTTTACATATTCTTGAACTGCATACCTAGTAATAGCTTCTTTGCTTAACATTTTCAAAACATAAACTAGTTTCCCTGGTAGGATCAAACACAATTCTTTCTTTAATTTGTTTTTCTCTTCTTGACTTTTTCCCACTAACTAAAGCCCGTTGGACCTCATCTTCAGCATCAACATCTACATCACTACCTATTTCAAAGCTACCCTCTTTATCTGAATAAAAATATGGATTATCACTACCTATCTTATCCTTCAACGTATTTTTTCTGGAGAAATACTTATCATATCCAATATCAACTCCTTTTTTCCCTAATTTAACCCCTTCAGCTCTAGGAAACCTTTTTTTCTCTTTTAGTTTGGCAGCTCTTTTACCTTCCCTCAAAGTCCTAACCTCCTCATGAACTTCACTGCCATATTCATCATCAATTTCATCAAACAAGTCTCCATAACCCGAATCCTTACTATTTTCACTTGCACTTTCTCAATCAAATTCAATGATTGAAAATTCTGATGCAGTAGTAGCATAAGACCCACCAACACCTGTTGAAGCTGCACCAACCTCCTCTCCAATACCAGTAGAATCCCCACCACACAATTCTTCACCAACACCAGCAGAAATCCCATCCACCTTTTCTTCAACATCTGTTGAAGCTGCACCAAACTCTTTTCCAACACCAGTACAATCCCCACCACACAATTCTTCACCAACCCCACCAGAAATCACACCTACCTCTTCTCCAACACCTGTTGAAGCTGCACCAAACTCTTCTCCAAAATCAATAGATTTTTGAGTTTGTGCAACCTCTTCAAACCCTAAATTTTGACTATCCTCACGGGTTTGACCAAACTCTTTATGAAAAGAAGAACTAGATTCTCCACCCACATGGGTTGCATATTCAAGAGAAAAAGTGCGGGGGGTGGGGGGTGAGACCACAATAGGTTCTTCAATTAAATGTGACACATAGTTGAACAGTATCTTCATTTTTCAATTTGGATACAATACGCAAAATATATCCATCACATGTAACTTTAATCAACTTAGAAGACTTAGGTGGTCTAATATAAACCACACAAGATGGACAATTATACCCAATTTCTTTGACATATACTAAAAACTCATAATAAGAGAATCTATCAACATCTACATCTAAACAATCTGTATACCTCCGACATATTTAATTCGAGGTTTTTGTTGTAAAATTCCTCCATGGTGAAACCTTAACGTAATGTGCACAAAATCCATTTTCAAACAGCAAAAAATTCAGAAAAGGTAAATGCATTAGCAAATATTAAAAAAACAACAAAAAAATCCTAAATCCTTCAAAAAACAAATGAGTTAAAACCCTACACTATGTAAATGAAAAATACCTTCAAGATTTAAGTTTTGGACACAAACACGTTGATTCAATTGAAAAATCCTTCAAGAATTTCAGTATTTTTGGGCACAAATACATGGGTTCAATCGATTAGGTCAATTGATTGGGATGAAAATGAAGAGAAATGACGGGATTTGAAGGGTTTGGGGTTATTTCATTAAAGCGGGTTGGGTATTTGATTAAAATGGGTCAATATTTTAATTAAATATACATTGGATCGGGTTATGTAGGGACCGAATTTATTAAATAATGTGGACCAATTAAATAGTGTGTGGTCCTACAACACAAAGGCTTGACCTGGTTGAGTGGACGAGAGGGTGAAAATAATATAGTTTGAAGTTTTAAAGGAGGGTAAATAAACACATGTTAAGTTTAAGTGTTAAATTAAGTTGCAGTGGCAAGTTTAGGGGGATTTTGATCCATTATCTCTATAATTTATTTTAAATCTATGTGGGGATGTGTTGTTGGAAAAAATATAAAAGAAAATAAGACAATCGTGTATGTGAACTATTTATAAATTATAAATTCTTACTATTATTTGGCATGCGAAGATTTTAAGGGGTGTTTGGCATTACGGGTTTTTCTTTTCTTTTCTTTTCTTGCATAACGGAAATCATTTTGTAGTAAAATGGCATGTATGAGATTTTTTTTTATTTTTTTTTGATGTTTGATCGATACAAAAGGATTTTCAATGAAGATAATTTCAATTAAATGGAGGAATACTCATTTATGATGGAAGTCATTTTTACCACCCCCATCTAAATTTAATC
The DNA here is from genome assembly GCA_030864225.1 of Capsicum baccatum var. pendulum. NCBI lineage: Eukaryota > Viridiplantae > Streptophyta > Magnoliopsida > Solanales > Solanaceae > Capsicum > Capsicum baccatum. Next base: position 77,427,954 of record CM061558.1, on the reverse strand, counting down.
TTCATATTAGTTGTTTTAATTAATTTTTAGATATTACTATTAATCTTTATCACTCAAATTTAAAGTTCCATAAAATGCACGGCGATTCACTAATATTACGTTAATCTTTAATGTACTCATAGTAGTTTTTTTTTGTTTGAAAAACATGCATTGTTTGGGTACAAAATTCTCCATTTTCTATAATTTTGATTCTCCTTTTGCAGAGACTTGGTTGCATGCATATGCCATTATCTTAACAAAGAATTAGTCTCTTATATAACAGACTATTTCATGGTCTTAGACTCTTAGGTCCTCAATTTAAATATATACATAAGTCGCTTGCAGGCCTAAATTATTTATAAAGATACTAGCTTGTATATTTTACTTATAAATACTAGCCACGTGACCTTATATTATTCTAAAATTTAGGACATCTTCTTTGGGTAATGCGTAAAGTTAAGTTGAAAAATACTGTTAATAGGACTCATTTTAGTAATATCTACTTTAATTTGACAAAGTAATTCTGAACGCTTCTTATTTTGTTCTCTATTAAATTTCTCATTCCGTTCACAATTCGTCGTAATTATTAGATTTTTTGTTTTGTTTTTTTCTTCGGTGTTCTGTATCCGTATTAGAACCCCATCAATTCAAATTCACACCTCGTAGAGCCCATTTGGGGGAAGTACTCTCTAACAAACAGGGTTTGAATCCAAAATCTCTGATTAACGAAGGAATCACACCATATTCTTTGATGGTAGATTTTTAAAAATAAATTGTGTAACCAGGATAAACGTTTAAAAGCTTAAAATATTTGAAAGAAACATTTTTAATTGCTCAACATTGTTTTCTACATGGTTACCCTCTCACATGGAAGCTTAATTCTTTTTCATACAGGGTCAATCACAAAAAAGAAAAGAAAAAATAGTGCAACATTTTTATTTAAAAGTTTAAATTATTAAAGAGAGCATATGCTTTAATTAATAGCTTAATTATTTCTTTACACTTCTCCACCATATAATGATTACAAATCAAATTAAAGATGAAGAGAACAGACATATGACAAATGATTAATCTCCCTCTTATTCTAAAGGTTTTCCTGCTACTAAAATCCTATAATGTTGCCAAAACAGTTTTTTTTTTCTCCTCGACTTATAGAGGAGGCAAAAAGGATTGAAGTGGTTCAAAAGAGCGAGAAGACAAAACGCAAAAACATAAGCGAAAGGCCTGTGATCTTGTCATTCCTTTCTATCTTGTCTCTCGTATTCCAATCCTTAATTATTTTAATTTTGAACAAGAAACAAAACAAAAATCAATTCTCTGATCATAACAAGCCCAAAAATAATTTAAACATACAATAAAAAACAGAACTAGAAATTTTCTAGTCCAAGCGTCACGTTTTGTTGGATTTTATCTTTTGACAAGGTCTTACCCGCTCAAGTGGGGATTTGTTAGAAATAAAACAAAAAGATTATTTAAAGTGAAGACAATTAGAAGATTTAGGGAAAATGTCACAGTCGATAACTACGTGACTGATCTTAACTACTACTGCACTCCACCAAATCATCCTGTAATTTAGTACACAAACAAAGTTTTAATTGCTTATTCATAGTCTAAGCCTGCTGTAAAGTTGATTCATTTATGATGTGACACAGTGGCATTATATGATTAAAGGGGTAATGTTTCTAAGCTAATTTTTTCCTCTGCTCCAAAATGTTAATCGTTTTATCAAAATTAAATTTTCTTATTTGACATTTGAAAGAAAATTAATCGCATTGTAACAAACATTTTCGATTGTTTTAATAGACGATGATGGAATTGTTAGATTGCCTAATCCCTCATTTTGAACATATACGCTCAGTATCATGTTTTTTGACTTCCTATATGTTATGATATTTTGGAACATTAAAATGGTTTTGATTGGGACCCAAGTGGTTTGTATGAGTTTCGAACAAGTTTGGAACATTTCAGTGATTGCTGAGATTCGCTAATCTTGTGGGACAGAAATGAGATGAAGCCTTTGTGACACCACAAATGTGAGGTATAAGTCGGTAAATGTGAAGAGTCTGTAGAGAAGATTGGAAAAATGCGCACTTTAAAAACATAATTTGAGAGATACCTACTAAATTTTTTTTCAGTTATTTTTCAAGGATTGGGATTTGAAAAAATCAAAAAGTGGGTTAGGGTTGTGGAGTTATGGGCCTCTTTAATATTTTTTAAAGTTGGAGATAAAATATAACTTTATAAAAATACAATATGGTTCCTTTTTATCTATAATCTATAATCTATAATCTATATTTATATTTACATTTATAATATACTAAAAGTGTATTTTAGACAAAATAGTGTTTCACTTACTTTCTCAAATAATTATTTAATTTAATTAGATTGAGTAATTTAATTTTCTTTTCATAATTTAAGGATTTTCTTAATTTTCCTTCCCTATTTTTAAGGGTTAGAATTAGTTTTGGTTTGAAATTCGTCTCATACTTTCCCTATAATATATAATGTATTTTTCCCCGTGGAATTTAACAACTTGATTTATAAGACCTTAATTCATGGCTTATTAAGCAAACAAGGGAGATGATATAGTTGTAAATCTTGTATACAATTTAAACATAGAATGCACTTAACATGACAAGAACCTTACTTCAAAACTTGTTTCTCTGTGCTCTAACTCTTTTATCCACGTTATCATTCTTTTGGTGTAGGTGGCTCGTACGGGATGGATAGTAATGGTGCAAAATCAGGAACGGGATCGACATTCCTTATAATATGAGGTAAATTTTGCTATATCTTTTGTCTGGTCTTGAAATTGTATGTAATTTTCTATATCTTTAATTTTTTCTTAAAGTTATGTAATATATAATTCATTATGTAATTTTTCCTTCATATTATATATTGATGACTTATCGTTAAACTTGTCATCATTGGTCGCCTGTGTTTACTAAGGGAATAAAGAGACTATCAGACGATTTCAAAAATTGTTCCTTATGATTTGAGATAAATTTATTATATCTTTAATTTGGTCTTGAAGTTACATGAAATAATTTTAGAGTCTAAACACATTTAGATGTGCGTACTCGATTGATTTTCGGGTTCTAAGAATTCTATCTTTTTAAGATTGTAGCGTACACTCTGAAAATGACATTAGATATTTAAGTGCACGTTTGATAGTTGGTTAGAGTTATGCGGGTATTAGTTATGTATCATTGTACCAACTTGCTTCATTTTGATAGAAAAATTTCCCAAAAGAACAAAGAAAAGTGAGCAGCAATAGCAATTTTATTTTTTGAGAACTAAAGATACAAAGAAAGAAGAAAACGGGGAAGTTCTATAAAGTATTCTTTATTATTATTATTATTATTATTATTATTATTATTATTATTATTATTATTATTATTATTATTATTATTATTATTATTATTATTATTATTATTATTATTATCCTTTGCTGTTTCGGAAAGAAAATGGAAGAAGTATAGAGACTTTTGTTACCATCTTTAATTTTCTTTTGCAACCAGACTGGTATGTAACTGAAAAAATAACAATAGGAAAGAAAATTTAGATTTTTGGCCAAGTCATATAACCAATTAATAAGGGATTCTTTGAACAAATTCTATAATATTTGTATAGATTTTTATTTTTTTCTCATTTGGTATGGTGTATCTATGTTGGAATTGATTAAATTTGAATTTGCGGTAGAAATTCTAACATTAAACATAAATGATATGATATACTCATCTAATAAATATTGTATCCTGCATGCAAGGCACACATGCAGCGCACGTATGCTAAACCAGTATTTATTAAATATTCAAACCTTTTTTAAATTCATTTAATAAATTTAACAACTTTTTCTCTCTTCTCAAATATTTTTCTTCTCTCGATTTTTCTTAATAGTTATATAGAAAAAAATGTTTGCTCGATTGTTTCTTTCCAAGTCAAAATTTTTCATCTTCTCTTGCTCAGGAAAGTTTAATCTTCTTCCCCAATCAATTTTAGATCCATTTTAGTTTTTTTTGTTCCATTTTGAGTAGTTGTTCTTCGATTTTGACAAAAATTGTATTGTTCTTCATTGAATTAGTCAAAATCTGAGTGTTTTTAGTTAATATTATCGATTCTGCATGTTTAATCATGTTTTGCTTTGGATAATGGCTAGAAAATTTTTGAATTTTTGTATTTATATTGTGTATTGATTTTAATTTTTTTTTTACTGAATTAGACCCATTTTAATAGTGTTCTTATTGTTGTGAATTGCGCTGCCAATATCTGAAGAAGTTGGAACTTGATTTGCATGTTTGATCTAAGGCGTTTTCCTATTTTTCATAATATATAAATTACCCCTATGGTGATGGTTGCAAAACCATTGCCATAGACAAAAAAAATCATTGCCATAGCCCTATCGCAACACTTCTGCAAGCGTCCCATAGGTGGGCGTTGCGATAGGTCTATGGGAACGATTTGTGCGACGCTTGTCTAAACCGTCGCCATAGGTTGACCTATGGCGACAGTTTATGACAACCATTTCCATAGATTGACCTATTGCAACGATTGTTTTTTGATTTATTGAGACGCCTATTTTAATCTATTGCAATGGTTACGAATCGTCGCAATAGATTCTATTGCAACGACATTAAACCGTTGCAATAGCATCTATTGCGACAATTTTGTTATTCTGTTGCAATGTTTTTTGAGAACCTATTACAACTATTTCTTTACTTATTGGAACGCCTATTTTCATCTATTGTAATGGTTATGAACCGTTGCAATAGATTCTATTGCAATGAAATTAAACCGTTGCAATAGCATCTATTGCGACACTTTTCTTATTCTGTTGCAACGCTTTTTGACTACTTATTACAATGGTTTATTGATCTATTGCAAAAATTATTGCCACATATTAAATTGAAATGATTTATATAAATAGTCGTATCAATATAAATTTTTATTTACATACATAATAAATTACAACACAATATATACACATCACAAAATAAAATCATTCATTAGTAGTCTCATAATTCAAAATATGCAACAAGCTAGTAATTTAAACCCAAAAGTAAAATGTAATCAAGTCCAAATGATTAGTTAAGCTTTTACATACTAGCAAGTTCAAGTCGCGGTAAGTTTCAAAATATTCAACACAAAATTATTGATATTAGAGCATTTATCCATAACCCAAAAATCTTCTCAATTAAGGTCAATGTCTTCATCATTTTCTTCATCTCTTTCTTCATTTTGGACACCATAAAAAGGACTATTCCACAACAAAATAAGTACATAAACCACATATAAGTAATCTAGTGAAGAGGCAAATAAACCAATGCATGATTAGAAAGAAATACATTACAAGATGAAAAAACTTGATTATTCCCTAGTCTAAAAATTAGATATCCTACAATACTGAAGAAACAACACTTTCAAAATCAGATAATACTATTTTTGAGTTTCATTTGTCATAGCCCATACGTACCGGCATATTTACTTATTTAACATATTTAACAGAAAAAACCTTACACAAACCTTTATTCTATCAAATCAAAATCAGACCTATTTAGTGATTATTAGAGAACTCACTATACGACGGGAAGTTGAAGTGGGATACAGAAGAATAAATGAATTTTCTTCACTGCTCCACTCCAGTTGGGTACTTATTCTATTAATCAATAATTTGTATTTTACGAAAAATTAAACATGCTCTTAAACTAGTGATTCCCTAAATTGCATGACTAATTGTACATTATCATACCATTTCTAACCAAGCTTAAACCTTTATAGTCATACGTAGGATCTGATGTAAGTTTGCCATTAACGACTAACTTTATCTCCAGCTAGTTTATATTTATATTTTCATCTATAGATACTTTTCCTTGTTGTGGTTTGTCTTTGTTAAGTCCCTATAACTGAAAGAATTTACACATAGTTTTTCAATAATTTGATGTGCACTTGCACTTGGTCAATGTGAATCATAATTTCACTAATAATATCAGGCCACAATACAAAACTACTAATACCAAAATTTCATCGAATAGTCAGTAGCAGGCACACCTTAAAAGCAAGAGAAGTTCTACCAACAGATTGTTACTACCAATAGATCAAGAAATAGAAACTGACCTTGATTGTTACTACCAACAGATGGACGGTTTATTGGTTGATTAGCAAGAGCTTCTCCTGAAGAATGAATATTGAATCCTAGCATATTAGGATCAAGTGTTAATCCAGGATTTAGACGCTGAAGTTGTGCAATGATGTTCATTGTAACTTTTCGCTCAATGACATCTGTTTGATCATTTATTCTTTGTTGCTTCCTCTCTTCTAGCTCATCCAATCTCTTATCCACCAGTTTATCAGCTTTTGAAGAGGATCCAGAATTACTTGTTTTCTATTTCAAAAGAGTCTTGGTAACACCGCATTCGAGTAGTCTTAATCAACCATGTCGATCAGTCCCCACAACTGTTGTTAATGCATCAGTTGATTGAGTACCATCTTCAGTTTCTTGAGTCTCTACTCTCTCCATTTCAACCTACACATTAGATTCAAGAGCAAGTAAATTTAGTTGATTCAATATTTAAGAAAACAATGATCTAGATCAATTTTGAAATAGAAAATTTCCTACTATTTTGCTTGTAATCTCTTTAGATGTGTCCTTATATACTCGATCAGGTTTCCTTCTTCTAGTAGCCACAAAGAATTCCTTATTCGACAAAGCACCAAAATTTTCCATCTTTTTTTCCTAGTTACATGCAAGTCCGCAATAAAATATTATCAAGTAAACTCCATAAGTTCATAGTAACAATATGAAAAAACATCAAACCTCGCGGATTAAAGCAAAACTTGTTTTACCCATAGTATGCAGATACTTAAACTTTTTCCTGTTTTCTTTGTTAGTCTTGGAAGTATCCTGCATGTCAATATTTATGAATAAGTTTTAATAAAATGATCGAGGCAGTGAAGGTTTAAACACATAGAATTTTTTGCCTTATATCAAAAGAAAGAACAACGTAAAAAGGAAGATCAGGTGTGATAAATTCAATAATAAATGCATGCTAACAATAATATAACAATTGTCCATATTGATATCACACCTCAGCTTCTTCGAAATTCCAACACTTAAGGAGATCCTTAAATGCAAGTTCTGAAATAGAGGTAGGCCTTTTTGACCTTCGAATTTCATCATTGGTGAAGGCATAAAAGTGATCTTTACTGATTCTAGACTTATACCCTCTAAACGCAGCATCAATTGATCTCATAGCCCAATCTTTCTCATTGTTGGGAATGTTACATTTCTCCTATAATTTGGTTGAATTGAGTTAGAGTAAAAATTGTGAAAAGCATTCAAGTAGAAATCAAAATATTGAGAACTTCAAACCTAAATATAGATCCACATATCATCGTGTGTCTTCAACTTTGTCCAACAGAGATTAAGAGGACAAAATGTCCCATTCCTTACCAATGTGTCAAGAAAACTGGAAAATTCAGCGACCACTACTTTAGTTGGACCAATAGGCTGGTTCAATGCATTTAGCACTATCAGTTGACGGTCAGTCCGTCCATGTACTGTTTGCATTTGTGTAGCACCTCTTTTTCTTTTGTTAGTTGAACGGCCTACAATAATATCAACAGTAAAATTACTGAAATGCAGACAATTTTTGAAATAGTATGAACTAAAATATATATATTATTTCCTTCTCCAGATTATTCATTTTCTTGTAAATTAGAAAGTTATGACTGATCTTGCTGCACTCGTTCAACGATGGGTTATGATGCACGAATGGTGGAGCCTAGCAATTCTTGTCGTACTTGCTCCTCTACTGGTGCTGCAAAAGAGATGGAATCCAGACACACCTGTGGCACTTGTTCTCGTTTTGACACTTGAGATATAGCTGACACCTATTGCACTTGTTCTGGTACTTGATATATAGGTGGAATGTTATTTGACTTCTCCTTCTTCTTTAGATTCTTTTCCTTTGCATTTATGTAGCATGTGTTCTTCTTCTTCTTCTTCTTCTTCTTCTTATGTTCTAGTATTTGTTTGTTTTGTAGAACTGCTAATGATCCAGCTGAAAGAAAGTTTTTAGCTTTCTGATGATTTCTAGAACACCCTTGTTGATTCATGATTCTTTAAGTCTCCGTAAGATCACGAGCAAAAATTTAATGTCAAGCTAGTTAAAAGAACAAAGAAAAACTTATTTTTGCTGACCAACTAACAAATAACATAGTGTGAATTAGCATCAAGAGTGTACCAAAGTACTGCAACAGAAGAGGTGTTTACCCTACTCGAACGGAAATACACTGCACATATATAATACAACATACATTACCTTCCATAGAATGAGACATTAAGAAACATATTCAATTGATTTTACAACCCCCTTTGACCTTGAACGACAACAAATAATCTGATATGAAATAACATGGATTTGATAATGTAGTTTTTTCCAATACCTAGATAACATAGCTAATACCTGTATTTAGCAGAAGTATCCGGTGTACAGAGTTTGCCTTGTGGGGATTTTGCAGCAAGCTTAGCAGACTCTTTATACTTGATTTAAGCAAACAACTCTTGGAATCGTTGGACAACTTAAAGCAATATGAAATTAGTAAATGTAGGATCATTGTGAATAGCAGAAAACAAATATTCTACAGAACAAATATAAAAACCAAATGGTAAAATGAATATAGCCTACGCATGTAACACTGCAGGAAAATCAAATACACAGCTGTGTTTCTCTATGATGAGATGGAATAAAATAAATTAATTGAGAAAACTCGGTGCACTTTCCATAATATGGCACGAGTGAGGAAACTAGTACTATCTAGGAATGAATATAACACAGAGGATTTGAGTTGGGATATTGAAGATGATGATGAGCCTTCGAAAGCTTAGATATTAATCATACTTAAGATGTGCAAAAAGCTGGATGCCAAAGCAGTCAACATACAACCGAATTCAATAATTAAACTTTAAAGCTTGAAACCTAGTAAAGTAAAATAGTATTTATTGTCTTGGAAAGTTTGTTTAATTGTGCTTCATGATTTTCATTCTTTGTATTGACCTTTTAGTTTAATAGTCATGATTTCTATGTCCAGCTGTTCATTTATAAAGTGAACATGTTTTGGTGCCCTTTGTATACTTTGTAAATTTGGATAAAGGAATGATGTTCATAGACAATGGTATCCCATTATTCTGTTGCATTTATGAACTCTCTTGTGAAGTGTGTTCAGTTCCTCGGATTCATGTTATTATAATGCTAGCAACGTGGTATTTATCCTTGGAAGGAGGCAGATTACTCTTATATTTCGATGACTTTATCCCCGTTGGGTGCTTACTTTATATCCTTTCTCAAATTAAATTATCTATTTGTATGTCCCCTCAATGATCTGATTGAGTTGCATCATATCATAGCTTACTTTATCATTGGTCGACCAGTTTCAGATAAGCATAGAAACAACAAAAGAAGGCAATTGTGTTGTCTCATAGAATCTTCATTTGGATAAAGCTTCTAATTAGGAGAAGGAAATGAATATGCCCCACCTTATTCAACATACGGTAGCTTTTTGTCTTTAGTATGTCGGTGTCCGTAGGTGCATGAATGTGCTTCCATTGGTTTTGTTATTTGTAATAACAAAAGTCTTATATAAAAGGTAAGAAGTTAGATGGCTGAGTATAAACTAGGATACAAAAGGAAAATGCAACCCTTCATGCCATTACCTTTTTACGTCTACACATAATATTACCTAATAAACTAATGTCGTTTTTAACCATTTGGCATATTGGGGCACCTTCTTCCAAAAAACACATAGTTTTCTCTTGGCATATAGGTTAAGCGGCTACTACCCCTAAATGGAGAATCCTAACATTTTTCATGAGAGCGAAACTTTTGCAGGTTGATAAGTTGAATAACATGGAGTATTTTCTATTGCTGCTATTACTATTACCAGTGTAGAAGGGTGAGTAGGAAAGGATGGAACCTGTATTTATCTGATGATAAACTTGCAGGACCACCTCAACTTGCCTTGCCTCTGACTTCCATTAAAGGATGGGAATATTCAAGTTTGTTCTTTATCCTCTTATAGCTTGTACCTGCGGCTATATGAAACCTGCCACTGTATTAAAATATAGCAATAGATAATTAGTGGCTTCCCTTGTCTATCACATATGAAACCTGATACACATAAATTTCCAGAGGTGGCTGTCATTGTTTGGTTATGGGTTTATCTGAACCACGAAATTTTGAGATGGAACACCTACTAAAATCTTGACTAGTGTTAGATCTAAACCCGTAATTGAAACACAGTGCATTTTTTTCAGATTATATGCTAAAGAACTATCTCACCTAAGCAAGAAAGGGAGATTCACTACTTTTTGTCCTCCCAGGCAAATAGATCAATGTTTGAGCCACCAAAGCTAGCTTCCTGCAGTAGTTTAAGCATTAACTCAGTTTGATTATATAAATCTTTTGCATTAATTCATCTCTATTTAGATATAACTCATCCAAAATCAATATTCTCAAAATAAACAACCCCTAAAGTACCATCAGATCACCCAATTCGTCTTGGAACTCATACAGATTTCATCATTTCGGTACACAAAAATTGAATAACACCACCATCTAACTTCAAACAACACAATAACACAATTCAAGATAAAAAAATCTTAGAACAAACAACAAATTGTCAAAAAACAAAGTTAAAGGTAGGATATAGAGACGTAATGTTCTCTCTATATTGAGAATTAAAATGATCAACTTTCTAAACAAGCATAGATATAAAATATGTACGAAAAAAATGTAAAACTCACAAAAAAAATAAAACTAATGCTGAGCATATATTTAAAAGAACTTTCTTGTCTAATCATCTACCTCCATCCAATCCCAATCAGTATCGTCAAACTCATCCTCGTCTTCCGATGTTTCCACAACTATATATTCTGAATGTTCTTCAGTAGACGGAATATCAACAACAACAATGGATCCATCTTCTCTTGCCCATCTAAAGTCACCTTCATCTAATCTAGTTGAGGGACCAATGTCATCATTAGGCTCCCTCCAAAATGTTTCTCATATATTAGGGAAATTCTCTTCCTCTAGATCATACAAATCAATAGGGACTTTATTCCTTGCATAATAAACATCCTTCTCAATTGGATCCACAACATAAAAAACTTGATAAACTTGTGATGCCAACACAAAAGGATCATCTTGACTGCATAACTTGTTGAAGTATACACGAGTTAACCCATACTCATCTACTTCATTCTGATGCCAATCACACTAAATAATACAACACTAAAACAACTATAGTAATCAATCTCAATGATATCTCGAATGACTCCATAATAAACCACCATGCCATCTATGGGATTTTGGTCCCTAGCACTAGTAAAACTATCAGTTGTTGCTGATAAAGTCACTCTACTATTTTGAGTCTTTCGTGGGGCGTTCCGATCTTTTTTATGAAATCGATATCTATTGATAAAATATGCGCTATATCTCTTGGCCACCATATTAGGCCCCTTAGATAATCATTTTAAATAATGGGATAGTTTAACATTTTTAACTTTCTCTTCAAACCAACTGCTGAATTTACGACTATGATTCCCTGATCTTACCCATGCATTGGATCTAGTATGATTACTCAATGAGTTTTTATATTCCCTACAATCAAGAATATAGAAAATATAATTACTAGGTCATTATAAATATATGTTTATGTACCTTATCATAAACAAATAAATGAAGTTTAATATGTAAATATCTTACTCGATGAACTTTTCCACTTCTTCATCTCCCAAGTTAAAAAGGATATCGATGTACTTCATAACATAACTTTGCAGTTTTAGTTTGGTACCTACTAAATCACGTCTTCACACCATCACGTAGGTATCTTGAACAAAAAGTGAAGCACTGTTCAACCAATAACCTTCTGCTATTGATGCTTCTGGACATGATCGATTACGAACGAGCCCCTTAAGGTTACATAGGGCCCTTTCAATGGAATACATCCAACGAATATGAATAGGACCCCCAAGCTTAATTTTAGTTACTAAATGAATAGGCAAATATAGCATTATATCAAAAAATGCTGGATGAAAAATCATTTCAAGGTTAGATGTAATTTCATCAATTTCAGACTCCAGTTTTTCAAGATCTCTCTAACTAATTACCTTACTATATATGGCTCTACAAAAATTGCACAACCTATTCAAGGTCAATGCAACATTCTTATGTAGCAATTTTCTAACAATAACCTGTAGCAAGTGATGCATTACAAAATGAGCATCATGACTCTTGTACCCGGATATCTTCAACTCTTTCATATGTACGCGATTTGATATATTTGAAGAACACCCTTTAGGTAATTTGATATTTTTCAAGACGCTGCAAAATAATTTTTTCTGTTTTGGTTCCATGGAGAATGAAGATTGAGCCAAACTTACATTTTCGTTATTATCTTCTACCAATTGTAGCTCCTCCCGTATTCCCATTTCTTGTAAGTCATATAGAATTTACATGATTCTTTGACTTTCCATCTATCTTCAACAAAGTTCCAAGCAAACTATTACATATATTCTTTTCTATGTGCATTGGATCAAGATTTTGTCTCAATTTGTTATTGGGCCAATATGACAATTCAAAGAAAATAGATCTTTTCTTCGAAGGACTCTTATTATCTCGAGATCTTTTCTTTTTGACCTTTCCAAAAACATTGTTGAATTCGGAAACTCTTCAAGCATTTTTATAACCGACAAAGGAATGGGTGCGGGTCTATGTTTCTTCTTACCATCAAATAATTTCCTATATTTTCACAGTGGATGATCAAGTGGCGAAAAATCTCTGATGACCCAAATAACACATCTTTCAACTATGTTTGAGATATTGAGAGCATGTGTTATGATTTCAAGTAGGGCATGCTAATTTTTTCTTGGTGCTCCATCCTGAAAGCATTGCTAATACAGGAAAAGCACTAACTGTCCACATTAAGGTTGCACATATTTTGAATGTTTGTTTGGTTTTAGCATCATAAGTATCTATTCCAGATTTCCATAGTTGGTTTAATTCATCAAGCAGTGGCTGCAAATACACATCATTATCATTTTTAGGAGAACATGGGCCTGCAATGATCATTGACAACATAAGATACTTTGTATTCATACAAATGCATGGTGATAAATTATAGTTCATCAGCATAACAGGCCACGTGCTATAAGAAATACTCATGGTTCAAAATAGATTGAAACCATCACCCGAGATACCTAACCTAACATTATGAGGATCTCTAGACAAGTCTGGATATAAACGATCAAAATTCTTCCATGCTTGGCCATCTGCGGAATGCCTTAGATTTCTGTCATTCGGTTGTTCATTAGCTTGCCATTTCATTGTAACATCTATTTCAGGATACATAAACATCCTCTAAAGCCTAGGATCTAAGGGAAAGTATCTTAAAACCTTTGCAGGAATTTTAGAGCTTGCATTGGTTAAGGAACCACCAATTCTCTTCAATCTAGAAGTCCCACATACAGAGTAAATATCATCTTTCTCATTGTCCTTCCAGAATAACTTGCAATCATTAGGGCATACATGTATTTTTTATCATCAAGACCCAAATCTCTTATCACATTTTTGGCCTTATTGAAAGACTCTAGTATCTGAGCAAAGGGAAAAAACTCTTTTATCAACAATAAGAGATCAGAAAATACTGCATTACTCAACCCATACAATGATTTACACAAGAACAACCGAATGGTGAAACTCAGCTTACTAAAATTCTCACACCCAGGATATAATTGTTTATTTCCTTCCTCCAATAATTTAAAAAATTTAGTTGTATCTTTAGGTAATCCCTCTCCAACTCTTTCTCCATTCCTTGATTCAACGGGTACATTTCTAAACGTGTCATAAAGTAGTCCATCAATATCATCATGCATATTATAAACTTCATCATCATTGATTGGATGATGTGTCTTTCTCAAGGAACCGCTTTCTCCATGGACAGTCCATTTGGTGTAACTAGGAAGAAACCCTATAGAAAGCAAGTGATCCTTCACCACATCTCTATAAAATGTTGATTCTTGCAATCTCTACAGTGACATAATATCTCATTTCCTTGAGCAGCTCTTTCAAATGCCTTTTCAAGAAAATATTTCACTCCACGCTCGAACTCATCAGACCATATTAAATAATTCATCCAACTTTTATCTTCATCCATTAAGATCATACATAAATAACACAACGAAATCACAAAAATTATGATTCATAATAAGCTAAAATTTTAACAAGTTTAACAGACATAAGCAATCCATACTAAGAACACTTCACCGAACAGAAGAATAAAATTATTAAGTTTTTGAGATTGAAAACTTAGCGATATATCTTATCTATGTAATGTAATTGTGATTTCATGGATAATGAATGTAGCAAGTAAAGATTTTCTTAATGGGATTGTATATGCTACACGTGTATTCACAGTTTGGGAAGGCCTTAAGGAATATTTTGATAAGGTGAATCGAATGAACTTTTATGAATTACGTCAATAAATCAACATATTCTCACAGTTTATTTATGAAATTAAAGAATTTATGGGGGTAGTACGATGCCTTATTCCCAGATCTTAGTTGTAATTATCCTAAGCCAAAGAAGTATGTAAATCATTTGTATCAAACTGATTCAATTTTTGCATGGTTTCAATGAGCCCTATGATCAGGCTCATAGGTAGATTTTACTAAAAGAAGCAACTCCCATTATAAATCAAGCTCGTGCCATTATAATAGAGGATGAAAAATTTAAGATTCAACATATATGGTTCCTGTGAGTGATAAGCCAGAACCAATAGCTATGCATATATGTATATATAAAGAAGTGTGAGTATTTTAATTTCACAGGTCACACTATAGAGAACTGCTATAAATGATGGGTTCTCCCATCGATCAAAAGCAAACAAAGAAAATAGGCTATAACAATTGTAATTACAAGTCACATGTTGGTGGTAATGGCAATCGGACATAGATACTTTGGTGGTGTAGGAGGACAAATAATCACCAATAATGCACAACACCACCACAACAAATGTAGTTACTGTAAACTTCACTAACACAGCTTCAACTAGTCATGTAACGAATTATGCTTTTGTGGCTAAGGGACATGCTTTCACAGAAGGAGAATACAATTAGATTATAAATATGCTAAACAAAGATACTGAGAAGATGAAACAAGCCAACATGATAAGTATAACTACTTGTTTCTTGTCTAATAATTATTCATAAAATTGGATTATGGATTCAGGTGCTACACATCAGCTGACTATCAATAAGAACATGTTCAGAAGAGAAAAGGTTTAATCCAATGTCAACGTCATATGGACAAATTGCCTTTTTTATGCAATAGTTGTTCTAGAAGGGGATAAGTTCTCTGAAAGGGAAAAATCGTCTATGTTAATGAGGTATTCTGATTCATAGAAGAGATACTTATTGCTAGATATTCCAAAAACAAAGTCGTTTATTAGTAGAGATGTCACATTTCAAGAAAAGATATTTTCTTTTGCACAATTGTATTCTCAGATACTTGTAACAATTTACATAAGGATAATACTATTGACCTACTTGTTACACCATCTGTTGTTGAAGAGTTTAGTGCAATCAGTACTACATCACCTAATCTTGATATATGATGATAGTCTAGGTGCAGGTTTACACAACAACACTGGAGAACTTTCTATATCATCTCTACTTAAGGCTTCACCAAAAAGAACCTCTAGAATTACTAACCACCCATTTAGATGCAATATTATACAGGTCCTACTTACCAGAGGTGAAAATATCCATTGACATGCCATTTATTCTTTAGTAGAGTCAGTGGCGCATATTAAAGTTATTTAACTAAGTTATTAATGATTTTTTAACATTTTAAATTTGTCTTTTACTACTTTATGTATTCATCTCATCGGAGGGGGTTCGGATGAAACCTTAAATACAAGGTGACCCTGCCACTGTCTGTGAAGTTAAAGATCACATTTCAAGAAAACATATTTTCTTTTGCACGATTGTAGTCTCAGATACTTGCAGCAATTTACATAAGGACAATACTAGTGACCTACTTGTTACACTATCTGCTGTTGAAGAGTTTAGTGCAATCACTACATTACCTGATCCTGATATATTGATGATAGTATAGGTGCAGGTTTACACAACAGCACTGGAGAACTTCCTATACCATTTCTACTTAAGGCTTCACCCAAAAGAGCCTCTAGAATCAGTACACCACCCATTAAGATGCAATATTATACAGGTCTTACTTATCAGAGGTGAAAATATCCATTGACATGCCATTTATCCTATAATAGAGTCAGTGGAGCATATCGGAGTTATTTAACTAAGTTATTAATCATTTTTTGACATTTTAAATTTGGCTATTACTACTTTATGTAGCAGTTTCATCGGAGGGAGTTCAGATGAACCCCTAGCCATAAGGTGGCTTCGGCACTGTCCATGAAGTTAAGGATCTAAAGTAAATTCGTCACATAATTTTAGAATTGTTTTAATATCTCTTATCTACGGTATTAAACAGTGGAAATGACACCATCAAATTAGTATTAGTGTCAATTCCAGTAATTTATAACTATAATTTATGACTGGTTTTATGAGTGCAAATAGCTTTTTAAAACCACTTTTGTTGTTGTTATCTCAGTAAATCATCAATATTATGCCAATTATACCAAAAAATTAGTCTGGCCAGAAATAAATAACACTCTCGTGATGGAATATTACTCTACATGTCCTAACTAAGAGATACTCTCTTCTTTTAACCCCTTAAGCTAACTGCCACCCTACATTTCCACCCTGAAAAGAAAATATTTCACTTGGATTTTCATGACTCCTGATGTTCAGGAGACACAAATTGGATATACTTCCTACTTTTGTGTTGTAGATATCTATAGAATAAGCAAAGAAACAGAATCAACTTCCTCAATCTGACTGCAATCACTAGGCAATACTTATGTAGCATTTTCTAAGCAACAGGCTAAGGAACATCCTTTCCATAGACATCATTTCTCATTAATCTGAAAACCCACATAAATAAGAATAACAATCTAAACATAGAAACTACATTATATACAAATTAAATCAACAATTAAGACTACAATAATTAAAACTCTAACCAGTAACACTCAGCTTTTGGTTGTCAATATATAGCATTTCAACTTTTTCCCTAACATAATAACCATAATCAGTAGAATTACAAGGAGAAATAAAAAATTTCATGCAATCAAATGAACCCAAGAAAAATCCAAAATCCCAAAAAATTAGTTCAAAGTCATAGAAAAATACACTAACCTTAAAATTCCCAAATTGAAATAATTGAAGTGCAAATTTGAGAGAAATTGAAGTCCAAATTCGGTCTGACTTTCCAACATAAATTAATTTTTGAAGTGGCACCAGTAAATCCCACAGAGCTCACTATCAGATCATATCCACAAAATTGAATGGTTTGTATCAATTGTAGCAACTTTCGTAGCGATTTTTGTGATTTTGCATCTCTAATCGTCGATTGTATAAATGAGAAGCCATAGGTTTAAGCTAAGAGAGAAATCATATCATCGATTGTAGCGATGAGAAGCTGTAGAAGCAAAGACAGAAATTGCATCATCAATTGTAGAGAGAAATAAGAGAGAATGTTGAATTAAGCTGTAGGTTTAAGCCCTAATCATTGATTGTAAAATAAATAAGATTTAAGCTGTAGGACTTTTGGCGGATGAATGAAAAGTTTTCTTTTGGTGGCTGAATGAAAGTTTTCATGAAAATGGAGGGAATAAATTAAGTTTTGTCATAGCTTATTTTATTTAGCTATTACAATGCTTATGGTCAAAATCAATGGTCATAATGTTAAATTAGAGCTAATAGAACAATAATATTTGGCAACGCTTGCAACCGTTGCAATAGACCAACTATTGTAATGCTTTGTTAACCTTCGACAAAATGTTCATTGCAATAGGGGTAATTTCTAGTAGTTATAGACTAGCGGTTGATAGATCGACCACTATAAATTGTTTTTGCTGCATTTTTCCATTTCTTTTAATAGACCAGCAGTCAATAAATCGCTCACTACAGATTCGTTTTTGGTTGTAGATCATAAATGGTGAAAGTTGATAAAGCATTTAAAAGAGTTGTTTCCACTACTTCTAGAAATAGGAAGCAAAAAGTCGAAAAAGTTTTCAAAACTTTGAAGAGGAAAAAAACTGTAATCGATATATCCAAGTTGGAAAGTGAATCAAAAATCATTGTTGAGATTGACGAATTTGACTAAAGTAGTTCACATGAGAGGGATGATGTTGAGGATAGTGAAGAAAAACGTGAAGAAGAAGGTGAAAGTGATAGCGGTAAAGATGAGGATAGGAGAGATAGTATAAAGGGGAAAGATGATAATCCCCTATCCTTGTCAATTTGTGCAAGAGACATCTCTGTTGAGTTGTACGGCCTAACGAATTGGGTTGATGAGTTACGTTCTTTACCTGCAAAGATTTCCGTAAGAGCAAGAATGGTTGTTTATTAAGAGTTTAGAAGGATTCTAATTGAACAAAAGTTGTATGCTAATTTTAAGAAGACCTATTTTGGACACTTGAGACATATGCTAGAAAATTTTAAGTTTAATGGACAAATGATCCATTATTTGTTGCTGCGATGTGTTGAAAATAATAAAAAAACTTCATGAAATTTTATTTTGTGTGAACTATAGATGTAACACCCCACAATTTTTGGCTAGAATTTAGATCGTTGTTCTTTTGCACACAGACTTGAACTCAATGATTCTATATATATATATGTGTGTGTGTGTGTGATAATCAATTCTATAGTGTGAAAATGTCCTATTATATCAGTCGAGATCATAAAAATCTCCTAACTCAAAGACGAGTTGAAAATACTTCTATTGATTAAGTTTTAGCGAATATTTCAGCTTGGGTCAACTTTCAACGATCATTACTCATTGTAAATAATGAGTTACGTGGAATACTATATATCAAAATAAATATCTTTGAATTTTCTTTCCAACCTTCACCTTAATATAATATCGGAGTGGAAAGTTATACTCATTTTACTTCAGCATGTCTGTCTATCAACAAAGTGTCGATTTGAGTTGATAAGCCGTCAACTAAGTGACGACTTATCAGTCCAAGTCATCATCCTTAAATAGAATTCCATCAATTTCAGCTTCCAAGTGATGACCTAAGTTGATAAGTTGTCACCTAAGTGACGACCTATCATCCCAAGTCGTCAGCCTAGCCAGAAACTCATTAAATTTAGCTTCCAAGTGACGACTTGAGGTGATAAGCTGTCACCTAAGTGACGAATTATCAACCCAAGTCATCAAATAAAAATTTCATCAATTATCAATTAGTTTATAGGGGTATTTTGGTCTTTTCCTCACCTCAAACCCTACCCCTCCCATGACTTAAAGCATTATTATGTATTATTAGCCATCACTTATCAGTTTTAGATGCCAAGAACTTCTCATTCACTCTCAACATCAAGATTAAAGTTTCCTCTCAAGATCATTCCCCAAGAACAAGATTCAAGATATCCTTCAAAAAAATCAAGAATTTAAGATTCCCAATTCGAGAACGTTTAAGAAAAGTCAAATTCTCTTTCAAAATTTAAAGCTCTAAGGTATGTTAGATGTTCATCCATGGGCCCTTTTCACACATGGAATCCAAGAATCCATCTTTTATGTTTTAAATTATAAAATTATATATTCATAATGATTTATCTCCATGAAGCTTTTATGAATCTCGATTATACATGATGTTTACAATCTATTTTCGTTGAAAGAAGCCCTTACATGTTTGAAGCATGTAATTTCATTGTTAAATACCTAAGTATGATTTTAGTATTGCAATTATGCTATTTACACATGTTTCACTCATTCACATGCTTAAGTCCATGAATTTCTTACCATTTAAATTTCAAGTTAAGATTATAAGTTGTTTCAAGTGGAATGCATTATAGAATATTTTAAATATGGTGGTTTCCATATCATGTTCATGAGTATTCAGAATAAATCCTCAGTTTATGATCTTGTCATGTGATCGTGCTATCTCATCGTGTTTAAAGGTATTCTATGTTTAAATTCATGTCTCCCATGTGTTTAATGAAATGCTTAAGTGAATAATTGTGAACAATGATTTCCCTTCCATGGTTTTGAAGTTTTCATGTGTCCCTATTATTATAGTGATCAAGTATTGGGGGTTATGAATATCGAAAATTAACTGCTTACCTAGTTTTTAATATCTACAGAATGATTCAGTCATACCATGAGCAATATCATTCAGTTAGTTAATACGATCAGTTATGGGTTCAGTTAAGCTTAGTTCCTTTCAATAATTAGTGCCAGTTCAGTTGAGAGTAGGATTCAACATCGAGAAAACCTAGGATAGGGGGCTCACCCACCAATTAGGACAGAGTCCTTAGAAGCAATCCCTAAGTTCCAGAACTATGTAGTCATTGTAGGACTGACACTCTCAGGGATCATCCGTTAGTTTAGGACTGATCTTAGGGGCCACCTGCTAGAATAGGACTGACTCAACATCCATTTTTATTACCCGTGGCATGGTACTATCACCCTTCCAACTAGGGTTACAGGTTATACCCCAGTTAGCTTAGATTGGGGCATGTCGGTTAGATGATATCTCCCACAATTTCAATTTCAGTATTCAGTTCAGAACTCAGTTTAATTTTGCTTGACCATAACATACAGTTATTAGTTATTCAGTTATTAGATTTCAGTATTTCATTTTATAGACTATTTTAGAACTTATTTTATGCTTGGTCATGCACTCTTAGTCTTTACAGTTTACATGCATTCTTACTCAGTAACTCATGCTATACATTCATTCATTTATTAATTATGCACATGAACCCATTATTATTAGCCTAACCTCATTTAGCATACTAGTACATTCAAAGTACTGATCGTATACTCATTTTTTACGCTATGATGTCTTATATCATAGGTTTGGATGCTCAGATTCCCAATCATACTTAAACTTTCCAGTGTATCAGCAGCAACAGCCATGGCAAGTCCTAATATTTTAAGGATGAGTTATCTTATATTCAGTTATGTCAGTAATTCATTTATTTAGTCAGTTGGAATTAGTTGGGGGTTTGTCCGATCAACTCCACAGTCAGACAATTTAGAGGATTTCAGACTAGTACAAATAGTCAGTCATTGTTCAGTTGTTATTATCATCCATTTTATCAGTATTATCAATATTGTTTTACAGATATTATCAAAACTATGATTTAAAACTTTATATTGAATATGATCTTTTGTTATCAGATTTTACCCAGTTCTTATAGAAGGTACCAGTATCATGAGTTAGCTTGTGGTCACTTGTGACTATAAGTATATTATGGCATTCAAGGTGTACTCTTTGGGTACAAACTTGGTATCATAGCCTAAGGTTTTAAAGTTTACTATGGATTCTAAAATCTGCATTGAGTAGAGTCTTATGCATGGGTGTAAAGCGCGCTACACTTATGGACAAGTGGTTATAAGATGTATTAAGAAAAATTTCCCTTCTTTCATGTCTCAGATCGTGCTATAGAAAGGTTCTCTAAGAAACTTATGTAGATTTTCATCATACTGCACTCATGTCAACTCTACCTTACTTTCAAGACAACAGAAGCAGTGAAGCTCAAAGTTCTACAAATAAAACTTTCTCAGAAAGTCCTTGTAGATAGTTGTGGGATTGTACATAGGTTCGAGAGTGTTCCATCAATTTATTTTCAATTTCAAAGTTTGAATATTTCATTTATGTTCATAAAAATCATGCACTAAACCCAAAGTAAGATATGCTATCAGATCCCTTCTCAGAATCCTATGATACCATATGAACTAAAGTTAGAAGCATGAACCTAGAAGTTTACTAGTAGTAGAGTAGGGATAGTGTTATCTGAATTCAGTAGATTTTGCATTCATGGGGCTAGTTGTATGAAAAGTGAATCAGTAGGCTTGAAACAGTATATGCAAGAATTTATGTTTGGTAATTCAAAATTATATGTCTTGTTATGTTGGTGTAGTGGTAATTATCATGGTGAGGAGAAAATATAAGTTTAGAGATATTGATTAAGTATTTCACAGACTTAGAATGATGGCCTTAAGCTAAGGGGGAGATGATAGAACGAGTAACCAAGTCAGGCTTTCAGATTTTAGTAGTAATGTTAGTATGTGTAAAAAAGAAGTAGGAGAGGATGATACCCGACCCGTCCTTACCTCATTGCAAAGTTGTATATTTCAGCTATCACAATATCTAACCATGCCTTACGTATCAACCCTATGATCATAGCTCATATTCGTGCGCTTTATAGAAAATCATGTACGCTTTTAGTTCCTAGTATAAGGAGTTCCAGTTCACCCAGTAGTCCAAATCATATTCCATGAATTTATGAGTTCCAAACTTAGGTTATACAACTCATGACTCATGTATTTATGTTTTACAGTATGCTCAGTTCTCATGACTTATGCTATACTCTTAATGATCGGTGAAATTCAGATTCATGCCATGCATGTCCTTAGTTCGAACCTCGTTGATGAATTTATTTCATTGACCCTCTATTCCTCTGACCTCAGTTTCACACTTTAGATGTTCATTCATGATTTAGTTTGTAAGTTTTTCGTACATCATCTCAGTCTTTTCTTAGTATTTTATCTAAGTTAATATCATTCTGGAGACGAACTATCCCAAGGAGGAGGTGTATTATAATGCCCGAGTTTTCATATCCTAAACCTCTCAACCTTTATTCATGGAACCAGATCAGCCTGAGGCAGTGGTTACTCATAAGTTACCTCTCTTATTTCTATCTCAACCTTATAACAATTCTCATGTCATTGCATGCATTCAAGAAAATTAGTTTAGTTTATGAGTGATAAATGCTATAGAAGTGATTCTCTATTAATTATAGACTGCACCGATTATTGATTTAAGAAATCATACATCAATTTATTCAGTTTTCTACATCACTATTACACCTTTTTAGATATCCAACAACAACAACAAATCATATAATTATTTTTTTAGGTCATTCTCTGTTTCTTCGGTCAAAATTAACCTTTTCTTTAGTTGATCCTTCTCCATTTCGATTTTTTTAGTGATCCTTTCAAGTAATCCTCTGATCTATAGCTTCTTTGAACAATGTCATGAGTAGATCTCTATTTTCTTTGGATTCTCGAAGCCTTTGTAGTATTTGAAACTTAGAAGCACCTTGAAAATTTGATGTTGATAGGCTGCTCATCGGTGAGTCTTTCAGAAGCCACTTAAAAAAAGAGCACCCGCCATTATCCTTGACCAAAAAAAGAAGTTATTACATGAATTTGCTTACTTAAACAAAAAAAGATAAATCACAAATTCATATACGCATCACCTTTCCAACCACACAGTTAAAGAATTTTCGACCTGGATTTGAATCAGTGTGTGGCGTCCTCAACACAGCTGGATTGCCACAATTACATATGTAGGACACTTTTGCATTTGATGTTTGGAATGATTGAGACATTATAATTGTTTAAAAATAAACAAAAGATAAATCCAAGTGATTGAGACATTATAATTGTTTAAAAGTAAACAAAAGATAAATCCAAAAAAATGAGTGTTTAAACAAGAATTGCCTTTCTTTTATACAAAAAAAGAAGTCGTATATTACCGTTGGATGTTATTTGACATGTACTTTATTACCATTGTAAAAAATTGGATATTTAAATTTTATTACAACTGGACCTCATTCATATACCATCAATATAATCGATGTCTTCTTATGCAGTGGGTAGATAATGGACCATATAGATCGACACCCGATCATTGCTAAGGTATATACGGATTGGTGCAACAGTCAAACAATCATTAGTACATAGTCAGAAATATAATTAATTAAATAAAATTAATTTGAGGGCCATCAATTGTGTCTTGTCTAAATCATAGACTGCAAGTATTGTTAATAATATATCGTATTGGTTTATTGCCATTAGTAGCATATTGTAAAAAATGGGAATAATTAATCAATAAAAAATAAATAATTTAATTTTATGCAATTAAATGATCTTAAACAAGTCATGTAATGGTATAAGAGTCCACGTAAATTGGAGTAGGTGATCGAAGATGTGTGACGATGGATAGTGGTTGTACAACTAACATCCTCAGGATAACGTTTACTTAAAGCACAAGTGTGGGGAACACTTTCAACTTACATGGACTCTTATACGATCACATGACATGCTTAGGCTCATTTAATTGCATAAATTCAAATTATTTATTTTTTATTAATTAATTATTCTCTTTTCAAATTATGTGCTGGTCATGGTCTATAAATATTTATCATCGTCTTGTTATTTAATTGTAGAAGTAGTTCATAGCTTATGCTAGACTATATCAGATCGAGTAAATAACTAAGCATAGTCAAACAGAAACGATGGACGACTTCATAATAAACAAACTACACTAGGATACATATTTATAGACCATAACTCGAACATATTTTGAAAAGGGATTAATTAATTAATAAAAATAAATAATTAGGTTTTATGCAATTAAAAGAGCTTAAAAAAGTCATGTGATTGTATAAGAGTCCACTTAAATTGGAGAAGGTGATCAAAGAAGAGTGAGGATGGATAGTGGTTCTACAACCATCATCCTTAGGACAATGTTTATCCAAAGCACAAGTATGTTGTGAGGAATTCATTTGTTCAACCACTACCCATCTTCACACATCTTTGATCAACTTCTTATATTTACGTGGACTCTTATACGATCACATGACTTGTTTAAGCTAATTGCATAAAACCTAATTATTTATTTTTTATTAATTAATTAATCTCTTTTTTGACAATATACTAGTACGGGTAATAAACTAATACATCATATTATTTACAAGGCTTTAAGTCTTTGATTTACCGTGGAAACAATCGATGATCCTCAATTCAATTTCATTTATTTAATTATTTACATACTTTTTTCACAACATGCTACAAAGGACAATAAATTTATATGGTATATTATTGACAAAATTTGCAGTCTATAATTTATAATTGACACAATCAATGGTGCTCAATTCAACTTCATATATTTAATTATTTATATTTCTGAATATGTACTAATGTTTGTTTACCATTTCACCAACCCGCATAATGGAATCCATCGATTACGTAGACAGTCACGCATAGACATTGATCTCAATCAATCGTATACTTTATCGACCTTGCTATTAATTTTGTATAAATCAATGAAATCGTTGATAGACCGGATTCATTATCCATTAGCATATATAAATTATGAATTATGACAGTTGTTTCATTCATCTTCTAACAGAAAAAATTGCAAAATTTCAAATAAGAACAAAATTGTAAAATTAAAGTAGAGATAATATGTAGAAAATAGTTGATTTCATTAGTTCATTACAATACTATTTAACATAATATCTACACCAAAATATGAGCATAAAGGTCAAAACAAAGAAGCTTTCATCTAACAAATTTCCTAATCGGGAAAGTTTCTTTGCAATGAACTTATAACTACAACTACAACAGAAATTAAATTCTAAACTAAGGGGATGGTGGGGGAGTTATCAACTCGTCGGGATCCATGTTCAGCCTCTCTATGATCACCCATAAAAAATAGGTGATACGCTAGATTTCATGGTAGAGGTGCTCCTTGTCCTGACCCAAATAGTAGAAGAGACGGTCTAGGTCATTTCGGAGGAGGAGAAGGTCGTGGCAACACTAGAAATGAATTCTCCTTCATGGTCTAAGTGGAATTCTCGACATCTGATCGTATTTCTCAAATTTTTTGGGTTGGAGAAGATGAATATTGTATAGAGTTGATGGTTGTTTATATAGACCAAAATAGAAGCCCTTTGGTCTTTCTGCCCAATGATTGGTCAACACATGGATGAACAAAAGTTGAGTAGGTAGCGTATACCCAATCGACAAAGAGTGTGAGTGGACGTGCAACAAATTTTTTTATGTGTCATAAATGCTCGAATGTTCATTTGTTTGATTCGATGATTAGGTTTTTTAATAGACTTGAAATAGGATTGATAATAAAGTCTGTGGTATAAAGAGAATACTCCCAATAAATTGGACAAACAATATATGTTATAACTTAAAAGGTTGATAATAGACACAGAACAAAATCGATAAAACTGACATTAATGAGACCACTGCAAGGTTGTCTAAATGCATACACTGCCGTGACTTACAAAAACACAAATTCGTACAAATCTATCTATGATTTGTTGTTATTACACGTGGTTCTCTTATGACCGGGTCTCTTGCATAGTGAACACTTGTTCCTTCTCTTTGTATTGAAAGCCTCGCACATGCTCTTAACGCATTTCATTTCATTCCTTCTAAGCTTGATATCGACAAAGAGTGGAATAATGTTCACATCTAGCATTTCTTGTGGCACGTTCCATTCAAACTCTAAAGGGACAATATTAATTAATTCTAAATATGCAAGGAGGTACTTTTCCACTTAATATATGGGCGAAGAGTACTCGTAGATGCTCAAACCATAATCACCACCGTGCTTCAATCGCAAAGTGTCCATCACATGAGCACATGGTATTTTGACCAAGTCATACTTCCTGCAAGAACAAGACTTTTCTAGTAGGTCGACTTTGGCCATACGACCACTTTCGAACACTATGAATTGGTTGTCATTCCCGTTTACGTTCTCCACATAGAAGGAGTAACCCTCGCTCATATTATCCCTTACAACATATGCACTCTTTTTCTTAAATTTCTCACCAAACCTCTTAGCAATCGAATTGAATATGGATGCTATGAGATACTCTTTTTAGGAAATCAACATAGAGTTGATCAACTCGGCAATATTTGTGGTCATCACATCATACCTGTTGTTGGGGAAATGTGTCCTACTTTACTTCTCAAAACCAACCTCATGCTTAAGGAAAAAGGCTACCTCAGGACAATAGTTCCTGAATTCCTAAAAATGATTGCTAAACTCCTTAAAAGAATATGCCTTTTTTGCGTGGTAGAATAGATAGAGGTAATCTCCACATTGGTGATTTACTCAAAGATTTTTTCCTAGGTGCCTCATGCAGTACCCATGATAAGCATAGTTGTAAGCCCTCGTAATGCCATTTGTGATGCTCTTATACCTATCGAAAATAAAACATTTATCTGGTACGTCGACTACTAGAGACTTCAGCTTCTAAAAGAAGAACATCCAAGATGAATTGTTCTCCTTGTCAATGACGTAAAATGCAATGGGATAAGTATGGTTCTCCGTATCCTGTGCAACCGCGCTTAGCAGCACGCCCCTGTACTTATCGTGTAAATGAGTATCATCAATCGTAATAACCTTTCTCATGTGGTCGAATCCCCTAATGCAAGGGCCCAAGGCTAAAAAGTAGTACATAAACCTACAATTATCCTTATTCACCATGATGGAATAGATAGATCCAACATTTAGAGCATCGATCATGTAGGAAAAAGCTAACAAACAGGAACACCCATGCTCCGGTGTCACTCAAATTATTTGTTCGGTGATCACAACTCCATCCAACATTTTCAATAGGTTGGTATACTATTAAAGTTCTTGAAAATAATCCTCCAAATCTCATTAGTGTTCAGACCTTTGCCTTCATGGTACATATTCACAAAGAGTGATGCAATGACTTTAGCCATGACTTTCTTGTGGCTGTGTATGGCACGTTTGGTGCCACAAGTGGGATCACCAACGTATTTATATATGAGAAATTTGTTCGTACATTCATACTTCCTCTCACGTAACATCCACGTGCAACTAGTATAAACACATTTCACCTTAAAGTATTTGCTAAAACTTTTCAACACGGCATAATCAAAAGAATTTTTCACCGATGCTAAATCCAACAATAATTTTATCTTCTTTTTGCTGCTAAATATTTTATCTAAATTAAAATTAGTTCTATCCAAGAAGATGTA
This sequence comes from Capsicum baccatum var. pendulum, assembly GCA_030864225.1. NCBI lineage: Eukaryota > Viridiplantae > Streptophyta > Magnoliopsida > Solanales > Solanaceae > Capsicum > Capsicum baccatum. Next base: position 77,400,004 of record CM061558.1, on the reverse strand, counting down.
GTTGGTTTACGATTCCAATCCATATTCTTCTCTCTCTTCTTAAAAGAAATTGAGATCTTTCGATTCTATTAAATGATCCTCAGTATCCATTGGATGAATATCCAAACTCTCATCTTCAAATAAATGATTTTCGTTGATTGTCGGGTGTGGTGGTGGGATTTTTGGAGACCCCACGACAACATTTATCCATAGTAGCCATCGGCAGGGACATCCAACATATATAAGGACATATGCCAATTATTCTTTATAAATATGAGATGTATTTTCCCTCTCCAATTCATTAGAGAGTTAATAACAACATATTTGGTCTCGCAATCTAGTTCTCCGCTCTTAATAATGCTTTGAACCATGTCATTGTATGAACTAGTGCAATGCAACGGGATAAGCATTGTATCCTGCTAGATGATTTCAAATTTCAATATTTGGGACCCTCCTTTCACAAACCCATATAATCACCACCAATGATAATTACTTTAGCTACTGTAATTATAGACCATACTAATCAATAATAGATTAAGGGACTGATCTATAAGTGCTCGATGACTGGTATGAAAACCTCCATACGAAAAACGTGTATGTATGGATTTTGAATATAGTCCATGCCGTCCTAGCTCTGGAATGGATAAATATATATGAAGGACTTCTAAACTACTTAAATATATCTAATGATGAGGTGTTGAGTGGATTTGGAAAGCTTTTCAAGCTAGTAAAAATGGTAAAATAATATTTGTTGAAATTTTTTTCAAAAAAGATGGAATAACAATGGAGTTAATCAACAAAAATGGAGATTTTTAGTTGTGATGAGCAATATTTCATCGAAAAAACCACTGTGATCGAAAAATATAGCTAAAAAATGGGATATCCTTTTGGTGGCTTCTTGGATAATTTTTTTAATTAAAAATAGAAAAATATGAAAATGGTGGAAAATATAAAATATTAGTTGGATGAGATGGGGGGACTAAATTTTAAAGTTTAAAACTTGTTTAGTAGGTTTGTATGGTAAAAGTGATGATGTCATAACGGTAGACATTCACCTAATTTTTCAAAATTTGTGACAAATGTTTCATTAAGTTTTCAAAGTGTTTATTTTGGAAAATGCCCAAAGTTTGTAAGACAGTCTGCAAATGCAAAGAAAGGTGTACATTTACGATGATTCCTATAGTATAAAAGCATGATTAGATGGACAACATATATATTTCATTACTTTCATAGCCCTAGCTATAGGATTGAAAGATTTGGACTAGGACTTCAACATTGGATTTGGGGTTCTCGCTACCCAAATTTAATACTTAGGTCATGACAAGGCAACCAATGATGAGCCACTTCCCATTAATAAAATCCTCTAATTAATCTAGAGTATGAGAAAAACATACAAATAGATAAGAGAGAAATATCGTTGAATTGGAGCATTACGAAATTCGGATATTCCATTGATGCTCTAACAAGACCAAGTATTGAAGTTTAGAAATTTCTATACCTTTAATTTATACCCTTTTACGTAGTTTACTTATGTTGATTTTGGGGTGTGGAGATGATTGACATGACTCCTAAGGCCTTCAAGAAGGTTTTAGAAGAGTTTGAGGTTATTTTGAAGCTTTAAGAGTCAATAGTTGACTTCGATCAATATTTCTTAATTCAAATTTCTGATGGAAATTTGAATTATGCCAATAGATCTGAAATATTGAATTTGGGTTAGTAGCAGGGTTGGTTCTCTTTCAAAACTATTATAGCTCATTTCGACCCTTTGTTTGAAATATAGTAAAAAAAAGTCACGGGTTTAATTTTGTGAAAATATTTTTTTTAAATCTGACATCGTCATTAAGTCTAAAACATCAAATTAGCCTAGTATCATTATTGGTTTATTTTTATGGGGTCCCAAATAAATTTTAAAGGTCTGTTCGAAAAGTTTTAAAATAAGTGTCTTGCTGGTTTCAGTTGTTTCTGGTGCATGGCTCAACCTTCTTTGCTTTTGAAATCTCCTCTATCATGTTCGCATTGTGTAGTCCTTCTTTCTTTCCTGTTTGCGGTCCTATCCTCGCATTTGCAAAGGGAAAATAAATCTTTCATCGCGATCACAATAGAGGGTACCACAATCGCAAGTACAATATGTGGGTCGGGTTAAGTTTTCTCTTTGATTTCTTGACTAGAAGCCTTCATTTGCAAATTTTTTGGTCAACCTCTCAATAAATACCAAGGGCCTACGTTCACGAAGGTCAATGACCTGTACAGATTAAAAATTCCTATTTCGGACCCAAATGATATTTTCTCAATTTTTGGACTTCTAGAGCTCAGATTAAGGTAATTTCAAAGGATTGTTCATGATTTCTTTCATGGGTAAGTTACCAAATTCTTATTCCATCATTTTCTAATGATTTCATCTTCAAAAAAACTTTAAATTCATGATTTTAAATTCATTTTTAAGGTTTTGCCCGATAAATTATAAATGAGTTTTTATTTGATTCAAGGTCCAATTTCTAATTTTTTTGTGTGTGTGAATTTTCAATTATAGACTCTACTTAATGTGGAGAACATTATTCTTAAATAAAGTTTTGGTTTTACCCCTTTCGTTTTGGACTTATATTTTGAACCCATCTTATATAGGATCAATATGGGTATCATTAGCTTTCTTTTGACATGTAAATATTATTTTTGAGTAGATTGGAGACTTTTGCGTATATTCAAGGGATTTGAGTTTTTAATTGAGGCTTTGGACAGTGTTTGATCTTATGGATCTTCATTTAAGGCAAGTAGAGATGTACCTTGACTTTTTCAAAGTGTTTATGTGTTGTATTCTTATTTGTATGTATTATTGTGTTTTGCTCAGGATTGAAGGTCTCACTTAGGTGATATGGTGAGTATCTTCGTGTACCAAAGTCCTTGATGGATTGTACTTAGATAAATGCATATTCTAATTAGTTTTGCTACTTTGAAGTATCTCTAGGATGGATTGTAAATAGATTACTTGGTTTTCTTGGAAAAACTTATAGGATTTACCTATATTATGAGCTTGTATTGGACCTGGTTACTTTTTGAAGGATAATAGGTTATTATTATGTAGTTATAAAATGGTTGAGATTTCGTAAGAAATTAGAGAATAAATGAACTTGTATTAAATGATGAGATAAAAAATAAAAGAACTTGTATTAATTGATGAGACTTAGTGTATGAAACAAACTAAATTTGGGTAGTGTCGTAAGATATTTTGTTGGGATTGTTGTTTATTTTGTGTTGTCCGTGTAGGACTTATGTGAACATATTTATGAACTTACATAACTTCTTGTGAATGTGTGCCTAGGTGGAAGCTTATATGCATATGGCTTGCAGATTTGAGAGGACATATTATTGCGATTCCTTAGTGGGGGATTGACTTGATATTATTCATCATGTTTGTGCATTATATGTCTTATTGTAATACCCCAAACTTTCTTTAAGTCAAATCTAGTCTCCAAAAGAGTTAGTGATAATTTCCTAAATGATTAATGTTTAAATTAGATAAAATTTCCCCAATTTTGACTGTTTATCATATTGGAAATTGAATTAGCTTTCCAATGATACCAATTTCATCCAAATCCAATTTCAGAGTAAAAAGTTATGGACGTTTTACAAAGAACTGCCGGAACTGCCCAGAAGCGACGATCAGGCCGACGAACCGTCAAGCTAGTGACAGACCGTCGCCCAAGCCGTTATGACTAAGGTAGTAAACTTGACTTCTGGTCAAGTGCGATGGCCAGGACCGACGGACCATCAAGTTAGTGATGGACCGTCACCCAAACCATCGCAGACGAGGTAAAATGTTCAGGTTTTGGCCAAGTGCGATGATCAGGACCGACGGACCGTCAAGCCAGCAATGGACCGTCGTCCAAACCGTCTCCACTTCCAATCAACAATTTTAAGCCATTTTTAAAAGGGTATTTAGGTCTTTTTTCCACCTTTTTTGACCCCTAATTATACCAGACCAGAGGTCATAACTTCATTATTCATCTATAACACCACATTATGATTTCTCTCAAAGATCAATCCCCAAGAATAAAACCTAGATGTTTAATTCCAAGTCAAGAATTCAAGATTTCCTCCACCAATCTTTAAGAAATCATCCACCCAGGTATGTCAAGTGTTGATTCATGAGTTCCTTTCACCCATGAAGCTCAAAAAACCTTATTTGAAATATAAAATTTGGATTCCATGGTATGAATTGAATTATATACATGTTTATGTTGTTGTTTGATTTCCAAGTTGAAGTCTTTAATGACTATCATGAATATATGTTAGTATGTGGTTGAAATTCTTGCATTGGAAGTGTAAAATATTTCCATGAAGTATTTCAATATTCATCCCTACTCCTAAAGATATGCATGCAAGGTGTTTGATAAAATGCCAAGGAGAATAGGAATTATGCCTTATAACTCATTTGTTACCAAAATTAATGACTCTATGTTTCTCCCTTGTGTTTGATATGACTGTCATGTTATTGTTATGCTTTGTAATGGATCTACATAATGCTCATGAGATTTGGCTTATCAAATTATGATATGTTTACATGCATTCCTATTCATGTGTAAGCTTATATCATGCGAATACTTCATGACAATCCCTAATGATTGTGCTATGATTTGTTGACTATGTTCATGTGTCAATACGTGTCATATCTTCTCAGTTTCATGCTATCGAGTCCCGGGGGTACTTGTACCCGACAATTTAGCTATGTGCCTAGAGCCAGTGTCATGTTTTCCAGATACTCTAAGTAAACCCATGATTCATAGAACTTAGTCAGTCATCTGACTCAGGAAAACTCAGTAAACTCGGTAATCTCAGAAATATTAGAAATTCAGTAATTTCAGTAGTGTTTTGTCAGTCAACAAAACTGAATGAACGCAGTCCACTTCAGTTCAGTTAATCATGTTCAGAGTCTATTCAGATGGGAGTAGGATTTAGCACCGCGTGAGGCCAAGGATGGGAACACATATTATTAGAGAGTGTGATTCTTAGAAGAAATCTTTACACTCCAAAACTATGTAGCCAGTGTAGGTTGAGACATCAAGCCTTCTAAATGAGGGTAGATAAGGTGGCTTAACTTGTTAAATGAGGGTCCCTCCATTCTCCTTAGAGTACCTATTAGATAAGGGATCACTCACAGCTTGTCCTTACTAGTGGCATGGTACTGACACCCTTCTAATTGGGGTTACATATTAGACCCTAACTCAACTATAATAGCTTATTAGAGGCATGTCGGTTAAATGACTACTTCCCACAGTTACAATCTCAGTTTTAGTGTTAATAATAGAACTCAAATAATTCTACAAAATTAAGGACTGTTAGATAAATTCACCAGTCCAGTATGGAACTCAGCTAGTTCCATTAAAAATGGGACTGTCAGACACAGTCATTCAGATAATAGTATATCAGTTATATGAAACTTATGTTATCAGTATTCAGATTTCGTGATGTCATGATCTCAGTTACAGTTCACGTATTCATGCATGTATTTTCACGTTCATGTTATTCAGTCAGTTAGTATTGTTCATGCATATAAACCCCTTGCATTCAGCCTACCTTACTTGTATACCATTATATTCAATCGTACTGACTTATTTACATTATGGTGTTTTATACCATAGGTTCAGAAGTACGAGCTCTAGAGCATCCTTAGTAGATTAGACGTTTAGCAGTCAGACTAGCAGTGAGTCCTCATCATTCGAGGATAGCATGATTATTTTATTACTTTATTATTTCAATAGTTTGGAGTTAGTTGGGGACATGTCCCATCAACTCCACAGTTTTTAGACAGTATAGGGGCTTCCAGACTATAGTATGTTCAGATAGTTATTTCAGTCATTTTGGTATTGATATACCATATTTTTCAGATGTTATGTTTTATCAGATATTTGAACCTTATGGCCTTTTAGCCTTTTATTCTATATTTATATAGTATGTTATGCAGTTCTCGGTTACACATATCAGTCATGGGTTAAATTATGATCCTTCTGGGTCATGAGCACCATGTGGCATTCCGTGTACCAGATTCGACATATTACACTTATTTATTATTATAATACCTAAATGGGGGCTTGATTTTTCATCATACACCTTATCTGGGCCTTAAAATGATTTGATGTTAGTTGATTTCTATCGAAGATTTAAATAGTTATACCCCATTCTTTCTTATATCGTTACTTGGTTGACTGTTACATATTATCTATCATTATGCCACCCGAGTAGGGGCTTGACTTGATATTATAGGTCTTATTTGATCATTTAATTGTATTATAATTATAGTTATGCCCAAGTAGAGGGTTGGAAATAGTATTATTGATGAAGACATGACTATTTATTCTGGCGGTGTCAAGAAGAAATTGAAAGCATAAATTATTGACACATTGAGTTAATTCTGAGATCACTTATACATGTATTGAATGTATTTGTAGGCATTACATCCTCATATCATGCATGCATATTTATGAGACATTAGTAACACTAGGACATACTATTTTCAAAAGAAAATAAGACACTTTCATAAAAATTCTCTACTAGAACATAAGCCAAAAAGAAGAGTTGAGATTAAGATATAAGGTACAGTATATAGATTGCGAACCCCCCGTGGGTCCTACCTGGTAGTTGCAAACTAGGTGGATGAATGCAGAAATTCATGCGATAACTTTTACTATTCATAAGCATGATTCTATCGCATCACATCATTTGATACTGTATTTGTATTACTTTTGCATTGTATTGTTATCATAAAACCTTGCTTGTGATATTATGTTTGATCATTCCTTTCATTTCATTACATCTTCTTATAACATATTATACATAATTGGGGTTGGAATATTATGAGACGTGGGGTATGGCTAAGGCTTGATAGGAGAGATAGAAGTGTAGCCCCTGTTGATTGTATGAAATACACTCGCATATATGTGCACTCTATCCCTATTTTCATCCCATATTACTTGGTTAATTTTAACTAATTAAGCCTGATATATTTTACTAGTGAGTCTTTTTCATAAATAACTTCCCTTATAGATTGATCATGGAATGAATAGTGTTGACTCACCTAGGTTAGTAAGTCTATCATATTTTTGGTGAATTTGTTAACTATTGTAACACCTCATATTTTTGGGCTAGTCTTTGAACCATTTTTTCTATGTCTATAATCCATAATCCAAATGATTCCCAAGTGAATATAAGTTTCATGATCTTTGTCCTCGCATTTTATGTATTTTTGAGGTGAAAAATGTTCATAGGAATCACTTAGAACAAAGTTGAGCTAAGAGTCTTTCATTCGTCCAAAGTTTAGTATTCAATTCTAAAATGATCAACTTTGAATGTGTATAACTTTTGATATACGTCGAAATTTGCAGTTCAAGACCCATCAAATTGTAGATAATTGAGTTGTCTTTCCAACGATACAAATTTTTTCATAATTCGATACCCGAGTGAAAAGTTATTATATTTTCTGTGAGAAGCAATAAGGGGTTGCGATATCCCCATGCCACGATGGCTATTCAACCAGAATCGGGTTCATATTTCAAGGGTTACTTAAACCAACTAGGGGCCGCACCATGGGGGATATCCCCCCATAGTTTTAACTTCTTAAGGATCAAGGGTTACTTTGGTCCTTTCCCCTTAACCCCAAACATCCAAAGCACAAATTATAACACCCAAAAGGGCATTATTTGCCCATCTTCCTCAAATAAACTCACGTAAAAATCCTCCTTTCTTCCCAAGAACAAAAATTCAAGCGTCACCATTCACTAACATTCAAAAAGTTGTTCTCTTTTAAGATTTAAGCTTTTGAGGTATGTTAGATGTTCATTCATGGGTCCTTTCTACCCATAGAGTTCAAGAATCCATTTTTTTAGTTCAAAAGATTGATCTTTACATGTTATTATGAACTTTATCCATGAACTCCCATGAATTTTTATTTTACATGATGTTTACAAGTAATTGTTGATGAAATTAAACCTTACACATTTGAATGGTTCTATTCGCATGTTAACTCCCTAAATCCATGATTTGTAGTATTTTAATTGTGTTAGCATCTCATGTTTTGACTATTCTCATTCTCAAGTCTATGAATTTCAAGTGTTTGATGAAATTCCTAAATGATTTGGTTTTGAATAATAACCCCTTGTTGTGTTTCCAAGAGTTTTTGATAGAAAGAGTCTTTACACGTCGAAAGTTAAAGTATGTTTAGCTATATCTTGGTAATTCAATTTTCAAGTTATGTTTTCAATTGATTTTCACATGGAATACACTATAGTATGTTTTAAATATTGTGACTTCCATATCATGTTCACACGAATATAGAATAAAACCCTCAGTTTATGATGTGGTCATGTAATTGTGCTATATTTTCATGTTTAAAAAGCATCCCCATGTTAAAGTCTTAGTCCCCTGTGTTTGATGAAATGCTTAAGTGAATAATTGTGAACAACGATTACCTTCCATGGTCTCAAAGATTTCATGTGGTCCTATTATTATTACCATCGAGTCCTGGGGGTTATGAATACCCGAAATTTAGCTGTTTACTTAGTTTCAGTAGCTTTAGAATAGTTTCAGATAAATCATGAGCATTAGCACTCAGTTAGCTGTCATGATTAGTTACTTGTCCAATTAAGTTAGTTCAGTCCAGTAATTAGTGTCATTCAGTTAGGAGTATGATTCAGCACTGAGCAAACCTAGGGATGGGAGATCACCCACCAGTTAGGACTGGGTCCTTAGGAGTAATCCCTAAGTTTCAGAACTACATAGCCAACGTAGGTTATGAGATATCACCCGCCAGTTTAGGACTGACACTCTCAGGGAACACGTCTTAGTTTAGGACTGATCTCAGGGGTCACCCGCTAGATGAGAACTGACTCCACAGCCACTGTTAGTACCTGTAGCACGGTAATAACACCCTTCTAACTGGGGTCACAGGTTGGACCCCTATCAGCTCAGACTGAGGCATGTTGATTAGATGATACCTCCCATAATTTTAGTTTTAGTACTCAGTTTAGAATTCAGTTCAGTCTTTCTTGACCATAGCATATAGTTTATCAGTTATTCAGTTATCAGATCTCAGTATTTTAGTTTATAGACTATTTCAGAACTTGTTTTATGCTTTGTCATGCATTCTCAATCCTTACAATTTACATGCATTCTTACTTAGTACCTCATGCTATTCATTCATCCAGTTATTACTCATGCACATAAACCAATGCATATCAGGCTAACCTCATTTAGCATACCAGTATTTTTAAAGTACTGAACGTATACATATTTCTTTTGATATGATGTCTTATATCATAAGTTTGGACGCTCGAATTCCCAATCGTACTTAGACTTTCTAGTGTATCAGCAACAACAGCTGTGGTGAGTTCTCATCCTTCGAGGATGAGTTATCTTATATTCACTTATGTTAGTAGTTCAGTTATTTAGTCAGTCAGAGTTAGTTAGGGGCTTGTCCCAACAACTCCACAGTCAAATAGTTTAGAGGCTTCTAGACTAGAACAGACAGTTGGTTAATTTTCAATTGTGATTATCAGTTATTTTATCAGTAATGCTGATATATTTCCAGATGTTTTAAACCATGATTCGATATTGATTTTATTTTTTAAAACCTTATGGAATTTTAGTTGAAATTCCACACATGTTGTTTATTAGTTTTATTCAGTGCTCACAGTAGGTACCAGCTCATAGGTTAGCTTGTGGTATCCTTGGATATAAGCATTGTGTGGCACCTAGGGTGTACTCCTGGGGCATTACAAATTTGGTATCAGATCCTAAGGTTTTATAGTGTCCTAGGGAGTCTGAAAGTTGCGTTGAGTAGAGTCTTATGCATGTGTGTGAAGCATGCCACACTTATGGAAAGAGGCTACAAGACGTTTTATGAAAAGTTTCCCTTCTTTCATACCTCAGATAGTGCTATATAAAGGTCCTCTAAGAAAGTTATGCAGATTCTTTCTTGCTTTATTCATGCTAGCCCTGCCATTTTTTAAAGTAACAAAAATAATCAAGCTTAAACCCTTACAGATTGAGATTTTCTTAGACAGTTTCCATAGATAGGTGTGGTATTATATGCTGGCTTGAAAGTATCCCTTCAGGTCTTTTATGTTCCAAAGTATGAAAGATTTCATTCATGATTCATGAAAATTATGTATTTATCCAAAGTCAAAAGTGTTTTCAGACTCCTTATCAGAATCCTATGATATTATATGATCTAGAATTTAAAGAATAAAACCAAGAGTTTAGCAGTAGTAGAAGAGTTGGGATGGTGTTATATGAATTTGGGCAGATTATATTTTATGTGGCTAGTCGTATGAAAGGCAAATCAGTAGGCTTGAAGTAGTGTATGCATGAATTTATGTTTGTTGATTTGAAACATATGTTATGGATGTGATATTTGTAGGCTATGATGAAAGTAGTATAGTTATTAAAGATTTAGGGATATCCATGTTATGTGTTACAATTTAAGTTTGAATCTTTGAAAGTTGAGGTAATAGAAAGGGGAGTTAAAAATTCTAGGTTAGTCAATTTTAAGGTGTTACATAATGATTGTTGAGGCTATAGAGGACTAAGAGTTGTATCTCAGAAGAAAGTACTAGGAGCAAGTTTTACATTATCGAGTATAGTCATTCAGGGTGAGTTTACCAATTGTGCTTACTATTATGCCCCAGATCCTAGAGTAAAGTGGTGGCAGTTTAGTTTATAGATGTTGATTAAGTGGTTCTCAGACTTAGAATGATGTCTTTAAGCTAAGGGGGAGATGATAGAGCAAATAACCAAGTTAGGCATTAGATTCTAATAGTGATGTCTGTGTATTGTAGAACATCAGTAGGGGAGGAAGATGCCTGAACCATTCTTATCTCAGTAGAAGGTTTTTTAGTCATTACTATATCTACTCATGCCTTACATGTCAGCTCTATGAACATAATTCATGTTCATGCACATCATAAAGAACCATGTACGCTTTGAATCCCTAGTATAAGGGGTTCCAGTTTGCTCAGCAGTAAGAACCATGTTCCATGAATTTATGAACTTTAAAAGAATTAGGCCATGCATCTCATGACTCATGTACCCATGCTTTACAGTATGATCAGTTCCAATACTCATGCTACACTCTTAATGATCAGCTAAAATTTAGATTTTTGTTATGTATATCCTCATATTTAATTTCTTTGATGAATTCATGTTATGGATACTCTATTTCTGAGGCCTCAATTTTAGATTCCAGATATTAAGTCATTATTCAGTTCATAAGTGTTCCGTGCATCATCTCAGTCTTTTCTTAGTATTTTAGCCAAGTTAATATCATTCGGGGGGATGAACTATCCCCACGGAGAGATGTCGTAATGCGTTGAGTTTTCATGTGCTAAATCTCTTATATTTTCTTCACAAAACCAGATCCATTTTGAGGTAATGTTTACTCATAAGCGAACTCTTTCGTCCTATCTCATCCTTATAACCATTCTTATGTCATTGCATGTATTCAAGATATCAATTTGGATCATGATATTGAGTTCATGTATCATGTTTTAGAATCAGTTATGCAATCATATTTTCATTCATGCATGTTCAAAATATGATCTCATTTACCTTCTTGTAGTACTTTTAGTCCTACCAGTCTTATTTGAGGATGAATTTTCCTAAGGGGGAAATAATGTAACCTCCTGCATTTCCAGGCTAGTCATTGAACTATTGTTCCTACGTGTATAAGACATAATCTAAGTGATTCCTATGTGAATATAAGTTTCACTATCTTTATCATTATATTTTATATGCTTTTGAGGTAAAAAATGTTCATAGGAATCACTTAGAACAAAGTTGAGCTAAGAGCCTTTCATTCATCCAAAGTTTAGTATTTGATTCTACAAAGATCTACTTTGAATATGTATAACTTTTGATATACATAAAAATTTGCAGTTCAATACCGACTAAATTGTAGATAATTGATTCATCTTTCCAACGATATCAATTTCGCCTTAATTCAATACACGAGTAAAAAGTTATGGCATTTTTCGTGAAAGGTAGTAAGGGGTCGCGATATCCCCACGCCGCGATGGCTATTCAACCCGAATGGGGGTCACGTTGTGAGGGATACTCAACCCAACTAGGGGTCACGCCACAGGGGCTACTCCCCTACAGTTTTAGCTTCTTAAGGGTCAAGGGTTACTTTGGTCCTTTCCCCTCAACCCCAAACATCCAAAACATAAATTATAACACCCAAAAGGGCATTATTTGCTCATCTTCCTCAAATCAACTCATGTTAAAAACTTCCTCCATTCCCAATAACAAAAATCCAAGCATCACCATTCAAGAACCTTCAAGAAAAGTTATTCTTTTTCAAGATTTAAGCTTTTGAAGTATGTTAGATGTTTATACATGGTCCTTTCCACCTATGAAGTCCAAGAATCCAATTTTTTAGTTTAAAAGAATAATCTTTACATGTTATTATGAACTTTATCCATGAACTCTCATAAATTTTAATTTTACATGATGTTTACAAGTAATTGATGTTGAAATTAAACCTTACATATTTGAATGACGCTATTTGCATGTTAACTTCCTAAATCCATGATTTGTAGTATTTCAATTATGTTAGCATCTCATGTTTTGACTATTCTCATGCTCAAGTCTATGAATTTCAAGTGTTTGATGAAATTCCTAAATGGTTGGAGTTTGAATAATGACTCTTTGTTATGTTTCTAAGAGTTTTTGATAGAAAGAGTCCTTACTCGTTGAAAGTTGAAGTATGTTTAGCTGTATCTTGGTAATTCTACTTTCAAGTTATATTTTCAATTGATTTTCATGTGGAATGCATTATAGTATGTATTAAATATTGTGACTTCCATATCACGTTTATAAGAATACATAATAAAACCCTCAGTTTATGATTTGGTTATGTGATTGTACTATCTTTTCATGTTTAAAAAGCATCCCCATGTTAAAGTCTTAGTCCCCATGTGTTTGATGAAATGCTTAAGTGTAATTGTGAACAATGATTTCCTTCCATGGTTTCAAAGCTGTCATGTGGTCCTATTGTTATTCCTATCGAGTCCTGGGGGTTATAAATAGCTAAAGTTTATTAGTTTACTTAGTTTCAGTAGCTTCAAAATAGCTTCAGATAAATCATGATCATTAGCACTTAGTTAGCCATCATGATCATTTACTTGTCCAGTTAAGTTATTTCTGTCCAATAGTCAGTTTCATTCAATTGCAAGTAGGATTCAGTACTAAACGAACCTAGGAATGGGGCTCACCCACCAGTTAGGACTGGGTCCTTAGGAGTAATCCCTAAGTTCCAAAACTACGTAGCCAGTGTAGGTTGTGAGATATCACCCACCAGTTTAGGACTGACTCTCTAAGGGATCACTCGCCAGTTTAGGACTGATCTCAGGGGTCACCCGCTAGATTAGTACTGACTCTACAGCCACTGTTAGTACCCATGGCATAGTACTAACACCCTTCCAACTAGGGTCACAGGTTGGACCCCGATCAGCTTATACTAGGGCATGTCGGTTAGATGATTCCTTCCACAGTTTCAATTTCAGTACTCAGTTCAGAATTTAATTCAATCATTCTTGACCATAGCCTATAGTTTATCAGTTATTCAGTTATTAGATTTTAGTATTTCAGTTTCCAAACTATTTTAGAACTTGTTTTATGCTTGGTCATGCATTCTCAGTCCTTATAGTTTTTATGCATTCTTAATCAATACCTCATTCTATACATTTATTCAGTTATTACTCATGAACATGAACCCATTTATACCAGCCTAACCTCATTTAGCGTTCCAGTACATTCAAAGTATCGGTCGTATACTCGTTTCTTGCACTATGATGTCCTATATCTTAGGTTTGGATGCTCCGATTCCCAATCATCTCATTTAGCATACCAGTACATTCAAAGTATTGATTGTATACTCGTTTATTATGCTATGATGTATTATATCATAGGTTCGGATGCTCGGATTCCCAATTATACTTAGACTTTCCAGTGTATTAGCAGTAGCAGTTGTTGTGATTCCCCATCCTTTGAGGATGAGTTATCTTATATTCAGTTATGTCAGTAGTTAAGTTATTTAGTCAGTCAGAGTTAGTTGGGGGCTTGTCCCATCAACTCCATAGTCAGATGTTTAGAGACTTTCAGACTAGTACAAATAGTTGGTCAGTTTTTGGTTGTGATTATTTGTCGTTTTATCAGTATTGCCAATATGTTTCCAAATATTTTAAACCATGATTCTATATTGATTTCATTTTTTAAACCTTATGGCATTTCAATTAAAATTCCATACATATTGTTTATCAGTTTTATTTAATGCTCACAGTAGGTACTAGCTCATGGGTTAGACTGTCATCTCTCGGGACCATAAGAATTATTTGGCATCCAGGGTATACTCCTAGGGCATTACAACTATTTGTGTTGGGTTACCTTGGTAGGTTAAAAGTATGTAATTTCTTAATACAAATCGATTTGGAAAAGCCTTGGGCAGTTGGGATGGTATTTCTTGCCATTTCTTTAGATTTGGATCGAATATCGATGATGCTTGTTTAGTACGTGTGTTTTCATATTCACCCTTGCTTTTGTTTCATATTTATTATTTTTCTACACCTTGTGCAGGTATTAGTTTGATAGTAGATGGCATTCCGGGGAGTTGATGAAGAGGAGATCGAGGTAGTGGTTGATGGACTTCGAAACATCTAAGATCTCCTTATTTATGTCTTATGTTTTTATTCATATCTAAGATATTTTAAATGCTTATTATTATTAGTTGAATTTGTATAGAGTCTTGTATTGATGAAACCAAACACAAGATGTATTTTTGAGACGTGTCTTACGTATATATATATATATACATATATATATATATATATACATATATATATATATATACATATATATATAGATATATATATATATATAACATATGTGTATATATATTCATATTGGGATTATTTATACTTCTATTTTTGTTTTATCTCCTTTAACTGTATTCTTAAGGATGAGTTACTCTACTTGTCCAGTGGATTTGACAAGTGTCATTATGTACCCATTTTCTATCGTGAAAAGGGATTAATTACTAAAATTAATGCTCAACAATTGTATCTCCCTCAATATTATCTACAAACATGCAACAACTTTGGATCTAAAAGACCTAATAAGATCATTGATTCATTCTCTCACCCTACCCTTGAGGTATGTCTTTAGAAATCACTGATAGTGCATATAAACACAACAATATAGCAATACAAGTATAGATATGATATACGAGTAAGCCAATTTGAATCTAGATTATGAATATAAAAGAACAAAATTAAAATATAATGTTGATACATTTGATAAATTGTTCATGATATATAGAGTAACAATCCACATGCCTTGCCCCTTCTTTGGAAGCATTATTTGAATGTCAAAAGAGGGGAAGTTGAATTGAAATTTTACTTGAATTGACTGGTCAAAAATATGAGTCTATGTAAAACACCATAAAATTTTGGTGAATTTATTTTTCCTGTGTGCATAACGTTAATTTCTTACTTGACTTATTATTAGATATGTTAAAAGGGTATTTTGGAAAAGTTTTAGAATTTTCAGAAGGGGTTTGAAGCCATTTTGGTAACCTTAAGGCAGTGAGGATCCATAAAGTGGCATGCCACACCACTTATGCTATGCAATAGGAGCGTGGCACGGAGGCTACCCGCTGCAATAGCAGCGTGCCACGCTACTATGTTAATTTTATCCAGTTTTATTTTTTTTCACTTGGAGGCAAGGGATTTTTGGTCCTTTACCCCTTAAACTACTTTAAAACACCAAATTGACCCTTTTTTCCTTCGATTATCAAGATCAAACATCATTCTTTTCATCATTAACTCTCAAACCAAGAAAGTTCAACGATCTTACAATGATTTCACCATTTGGGATATATGCTTTGATTTCTTTTCAAGTTCTATATTTTAGGCATGTTTCTTATTTCTTAACTTGTATTTCATATTTTAGCATAAATTGTATCAATATTCATGTATTTAAATTGATGTGTTTGAAATTGGATTGAGGGTTTTTGGTTTTTATGGATTGAATTACTTTTTCAATGTTTTAAATGGAGCTTTAAATTGATGGTTTTGGGACTAAATTGGTGTATAGTTATAACGATTGAAATGGGTGACAAGGGTCTCACCAAAATTGATGACATTTGGCTTGGTAATAGCATTAACCTCAACTTATATCATAAACTTGATTTTAAATATGGATACTTGTATAATTTAAATTGTTTTTTGAAAACATTGCATTGCATTAAAGGATAAATGGATAAAGAGGATTTGTAATACCCTTAGTGGCCATGGTTTTGGGTTTTAAATGGAACTTGGGAGTCTAATGGTTGAATGGACTGCTTTGGCATAATTGTATTAACTTGCAAGCATATTGGTATGTGACATCAAGTTGGTAAATACCTTAATAGATGACTCCTTGGTTAATGGTTGGGTTTATGTGCAAAGTATTTTAATTTGGGATTAAAGAGAAATGTTTAGCTCACTAAGAAAGTGTAGTACTGCGGGGACCAATATTAGAAACCACGTTTACCGATGTTAGGGGTCTATATGACCATGTGTCTAGATACACCTTATATTTTTGGATGGATATAGCCTTGGCGTCTCTATCCATTCCTCGGTACATGTGGCTAACATAGCCTAGGGGCCTTCTGGCAGAAAGAGTCAGACCCTTATAGCCCGTGGGTGTTGGACTGTCGATATGAGCCAGATAGTTTAGATTACTATTTTAAACTATCATGTTAATTGATCCTTTTCCCTATCACGACATCCTATATATATGTATAACTGTTCTGTTTGTTGTTTATGAATGGATTTTGGTAAATATGTTATTTTATCCCTATCCCTTGAGTTACATGCTAGTGCTTGCCCCACTAACTGTACCCGAGTACTGCATCATACATGATGTAGGTTTGTAGGGGTTTACTATTGCTTCCATGCAACATTAGGTAGTTGGGTACTTATATTAATCAGTTGTGAAGTGGTGAGCCTCTATCCTTCGGAAGGCCCTGTCATTTTATTGTTCTTTATTATTTTTCTTAGTACTTTTGGATTATTTTTGGCATAGTTAGAGGCATGTCCTAACTTGGTTAGCATTTTTGGTTTAAAGGATTTTGTGGATAAAGTTGGAATATCTTGGATGTCTTGTTTTGACTCCTATTTTTTCTTTGGATTTATATATCTTTATAGACTTATTTGATTTCTATTGTTTACATTTATTATGCTCTTGAGGTAAGGCTAAGGGGGTTGTCTCCGGCCCTATAGTGGGCTTGAGGTTGTCCGTCATGGCCAGGTCCAGTTTTGGATCATAATATGCTTTGTATTAGTGCACAATTTAGGGTCGTTAGGTGTCCACAAAGTCATGTCGAGTAGATTCCATCTTATGAGGGTTTAGTGTACCATACTTATAAGAGAGGCTGCAAGGCATTTATGAATGTTTCCATTTCTTATGTTTTATTTTGAGGAATAGAGTCTAGTTTTTATGAAACATCTCTAACTCCTGGCTTACTCATATTTCAGATTATGCCTCCCAAAGATCCGACAGTTGTAAAAACTCTATTGGAACCTCTGTCCAGCCTAAGAAAAATATGGAGTGAATTTTCCCTACTTATGAGGTGCAAACCCGATCTAGAATCCCTTCTCCTGATTGTACCGCTCGACGTGAGGTTTCACTGATCCCTACTAGTCTATTCGGGCTTTTTGGGCTGGTGATACTAATGCTTAGTCACCCCAGGGGATATTTCAAATATGGAGTTTCGTCAACCCATCCATATGTTTGCTCAGTTTGTGGCATCATGGTCTCATCATACTGATTATGTGAGTCCTATTTCCTCTTCATCTAAGGTCACCTAGGTTGGCCAGTTTATGATTCTAAATCTCGCAACCTTTATAGGCTTTAAGGTTGAGGAGAATCCTTAGGGGTTTATTGATGAAATAGATAAAATCTACAAAATTATACATGCCAGTAATTTTAAAGGTGTAGAGTTTATTGCTTATTAGTTAAGGAATGCGGCTTACAAATGGTATAAGGAGTGGGATGAGTTAAGGGGTAATAATGCTGATCCAGCGATGGGTGACTTTTTAGGTACTTTTCTTAATCTCTTCTTTCCTTAGGTGTTGATGAAAGCTAAGGTTGAAGAGTTTGTTAATCTGAAGTAGGGTAAGATAAGTGTGAAGGAGTACATACTAAAGTTCTAACAACTATCTCATTATACTCTGGAGTTTGTGTCTAATATGAGGTATAGAATGAGGAAGTTTGCTTTTGGTTTATCCCGTGATTTGGTATTGGAGTGTAAGGCTACTATGCTAAATATATAGATATATCCAGGCTGGTGGTTTATATGCAGTAGGTGGAGGATGAGAAAAGGAAGCAGGTAGAGATGGGAGAAAGGCAGAACAAGAAGTTTAGATATGCAGAGCAGGGTGCAGGTCAGTAGAATAGTAGGAGAGACAGTAGGCAATAGACTAAGAAGAAGAATTGGTGAAATTCTTATTCAACAGCTAGTGCTCTAAATCCTAATCCTTTAAGTGATCATCGTTTTTAGGCTAGCAGTGGTCCTAAGGCACAGGGTATCCAATCTCAGGTCAGTGGATCTTAGACAACCCCACTTTATTCTCCTTGTCATTTTTAGAAACAGATTCATCTTAGATATTATGAGGAGGGGAGGAACTTATGTTTTAATTATGGTCAGCCTGGTTATTTGTGGCAGAATTTTCCTATAGCTAAAGTTTCCATTGGAGCTAATAAATTCCTGGTCGCCACTTCTTTTCTCCTATATCTAAGGGCGCCATTTTAGGTTTTAGCAATGGTCAGAATCGCCTCTATGCACTTGCTACTTGTTAGGTGTCTGACACATCCCCAGATGTTGTCAGTAGAATGTTACTGATTTTCTCTTATGATGTTAATTATGTACTTGATCCGGGTTCTACCTTATCCTATATGACCCTTTATGTGGTTGTAAATTTTAGTTTTGGTTCTAAAAGTATTTCTAAACCCTTTTCTGTTTCTACCCGTGTAGGTGGGTCCATTCTGGCAAAGAAAATTTATAGGGGTTGTGTGGTATCCATTATTTATAGAGAGACATTGGTGGATTTTATAGAACGTGACATGGTAGATTTTGACATAATTTTCAGGATAGATTGGCTCCATCCGTGCTATTCTTCTCTGGATTGTAAGACCTGAAAGGTCAGTTTTCATTTTACTCATGGATCAGTGATTAAATGGGAGGGGATTTCCTTAGTACCCAAATGAGGGTTTATTTCTATCAAAGAGTTTAGAAAATGATCTCTAAAGGATGTCTATATCATCTAGTTTTGGTTAAAAATTTCAAATTCTAATAGTCCCTCTTTGTAATCCATTCCTGTGGTTAATGAATTTCCTAAAGTTTTTCTTGATGATCTTCTTTGAATTCCTCCCAATAGGGAGATAGATTTTAGGATTTATATTCTATCAGATACCCGTTCTATTTTTATTCCTCCTTATAGGATGGATCTGGCTGAAGTAAAGTAACTAAAGGAGCAATTGAAAGATCTTTTTGATAAAGAATTCATCCATCCTAGTGTTTCTCAATTGAATGATCTTCTTAAAATGGTTTCATCCATCGTAGTGTTTCTCATTGGGGAGATTCTGTTCTTTTTATATGAAAGAAAGATGGGATTCTTCGGATATGTATAGACTATCGTCAATTGAATAAGGTTATAGTGAAAAATAAATACCCTTTTTATAGGATTGATGAACTTTTTGATCAGCTTTAGGGTGCTAGGTGTTTCTCTAAGAATGATCTCTGTTTGTTCTATCACCAGTTGAAAATTAGGGAGGTTGACATTTACAAGACTATTTTTTAGATCTGGTATAGCCATTATGAATTTTTAGTTATGTTATTTGGGTTGACTAATGCTACGGTTTCTTTCATGGATCTTATGAATCGGGTGTTCAGGCAGTTTATAGACTTGTTTGTTATAGGATTCATTGATGACATCTTAGTGTACCCAGAAGTAAGAAGGATCATGCCAATCACCTCCTAATCCTGTTGCAAACTCTTAAGGATTAGATATTGTATGAGAAATTTTCTAAGTGTGAATTTTGGCCAAGTGTTGTGACCTTTCTCGGGCATGTTATTTCTAGTAAAGGGATCAAGGTGAATCCACAAAAAGTTAAGGCAGTTAAGAAGTGGCCTAGACCCACGACTCCAACTGACATTAGGAGCTTTTTAGGCTATATTGGGTACTATAGGAGGTTTATCGAGAGTTTCTCATATATTGCTTATCCGCTGACAAAATTAACTCAAAAAAAGGTTAAGTTTCTGTGGTCTGATGCTTGTAAAGGTAGTTTTGAGAAGTTGAAGGATAACTGACTTCTACACTTGTTTTGACCCTACCCAAGGGCACTGAGGGGTTTGCTATGTATTGTGACATATCTCGTGTAGGACTGGGTTAAGTGTTAATGCAGCATAGTAAGGTTGTAGCCTATGCTTCTAGGCAACTTAAGGTTCATAAGAGAAATTACCCGACTCATGATCTAAAGTTGACGATTGCAGTATTTGCTTTAAAGATTTGGTGCCATTATTTGTATGAGGTTCATACGGATATTTATTCAGATCATAAAATCTTGCAGTATGTGTTTACATAGAAGGAATTGAATCTTAGGGAAATGTGGTGGCTCGAGTTGCTTAAAGATTATGACATGAGTTTGCACTACCATCTAGGTAAAGCTAATATTATTGTTGATGCTCTTAGCAGGTTGTTTATGGAGAGTTTGTCCTATATTGATAAGGAGAAAAGGGGATTGATAAAGTATATTCATTGGTTGGCTAACTTAGAAGTTAACTTTTTGGATTCTGAGGATGGAGATATGATTGTTCAGGAAGTGGTTAAGTCATCACTTGGTGTTGAGGTCAAGGAAAAATAGGTTAAGGATCCCATATTTATGAAAATTAAGGATAATGTAGGTCAGCAAAAGGTTATAGCTTTTGAGATTGGGGGAGATGGCATCTTGAGGTATCAAGGAATGTTGTGTATTATTGATATAGATGGGTTGCAAGAAAGAATTTTAGTTGAGGCTCATGAGTCCAGATATATAGTTCATCCAGGTTCAACCAAGATATACCATGACGTAAATGAAATCTACTGGTGGAATAATAAGAAAAGGGATATGGCAAATTTTATTGCTAAATGTATGGTGTGTTAGCAAGTCAAGGTAGAATATTTGAGGCCTGGTGGCATGTCCCAAAAGATAGAATTACCAATGTGGAAGTGGGAGATGATTAATATGGACTTTATTGCGGGTCTTCCATGGACTCACAATCAGTATGATTCTATTTGGTTCATTGTGGATAGGATGACTAAGTTTGTTCACTTCGTGCCAGTATGGACTAACTACTCAGGAGAGGATTTATGCTAGGTTGTTTATTTAGGAGATAGTAAAGTTGCATGGGGCATTGGTGTCCATAATTTTAGATCGATCTTAATTCTGGCATTTATTTCAAAAAGGTTTGGGTACTGAAGTGAACCTTAACACCACTTTCCACCCTCAAATGGATGGACAAGTAGAGCATACTATTCATACTTTGAAGAATATGCTAAGCGCCTGTGTGATTGACTTTAAAGGTATTTGGGTTGACCATTTGCCTCATATTGAGTTTGCTTATAACAACAGTTATCATTCTAGCATTTAAACGACCCCTTTTGAGGATCTTTATGCTAGAAGGTGCAGGTCTCCTATATGAAGGTTTGAGGTAGGAGAGACTAGGTTATTTGGATCTGACTTGGTTCACCAAGCCAAGGGGAAGGTGAAGGTTATTAGGGAAAGACTTAAGACTACTCAAAGTCGCCAAAAGTATTATACAGATGTAAGGCAGAGAGAGTTGGAGTTTGAAGTAACTGATTGGGCATTCTTAAAGGTTTCTCCTATGAAAGGAGACATGAGATTTAGAAAAAAGGGGGAGCTCAATCCTATCTATATTGGTCTATATCTGATTTTAAGGAGAATTAGGAATATCACTTATGAATTAGACTTACCAACAAGCTTAGATTCAATTCATCCCATTTTCCATGTGTCTATATTGAAAAAGTGTGGGGGTGAACCTTCTTTGATATTGCCTGTTGAGGATGTAGGTGTAAAGATTCATTGTCTTATAGGAAGTCCTAGTTGATATACTGTACATACAAGTTCATAGATTAAGGACAAAGGATATAGCTTCGATAAAGGTTCTTTAGAGATATCAAAAGGTAGAAGAGGCTACATAGGAGTCAAAAAAGATATGAGAGGAAAGTACTTTTTCTTATTCCCCTTGTTAGATGAAAGTGCTTAAGGTATGAGTTTCATTCACCTCTTATCACATTTTGAATTTTTCCTTGGATTGTACTGTATTCTTTTTATTATCATGCAAAAAATAGTCCTAAACTCTTATTCGAGGATGAATGATCCAAAAAGGGGAAAATGTAAGACCCCATAAAATTTTGCCAAATTTATTTTTGACTTTGCCGTATGGGTAACATTAATTTTTTATTTGATTTATGATTAGGAATGTTAAAAGGGTGTTTTGAAAGAGTTTGGAAATTTTTAAAAGGAGTTCAGGGCTATTTTAGGACACCAAGGTAGTAAGGGTCTGCGATAGTGGCGTGCAACACCACCTATACTCTGTGATAGGAGTGTGTAATGGAGACTACCCTCTACGATAACGACGTGCCACACTACTATGTTTATTTCATCCAGTTTAGCTTTTTTCACTTGGGGGCAAGGGATTTTTGGTCCTTTATCCCTTAAACGGCTTTAAAACACCAAATTGACCTTTTTCCCTTCATTTATTAAGACCAAACATCATTTTTTTCCTCTTTAACTCCCACACCAAGAAAGTTAAAGGTTTTTATAAGGATTTCACCATTCGAGCTTTAAGCTCTCTTCAATTTCTTTTATATTTCAGGCATGTTTCTCATTCCTTAATTTGTATTTCATATTTTTGCATAAATTTATTCAATATTCATGTATTTAAATTGATGGGTTTGAAATTGGGTTGAGGGTTTTTGGTTTTTATGACTTGAATTATTATTTCTATGTTTTAAATGGATTATTCATGCTTTAAATTGTGGGTTTGGGAACTAAATTGGTGCATGGTTAAAATGGTTGAAATGGGTGACAAGTTTCACCAAAATTGATGAAATTTAACTTGATTTTGAATGTGTATACTTGCATGATTTAACTTTTATTTTGAAAACATTGCATTGCATTAAAGGATAAATGGATAAAAAAAATGGAATGCCCTTGGTGGTCATGGTTTTGGATTTTAAATGAAACTTGGGAGTCTAATGGCTGAATGGATTGGTTTGGCATAATTGAATTAACTTGCAAGCATATTGGTATGAATATACCAAGTTAGAAAATGCCATAATAAATGACTCATTGGTTAATGGTTGGGTTTGTGTGCAAACTATTTTAATTTGGACTTAAAGAGAATTGTGTAGCTCACCAAAAAGGTGTAGTACTAGGGGCACCAACACTGAAACCATATTTGCTAACATTAGGGGTCTATATTACCATGAGTCTGGATACACATTATTTTTTTGGGGTGCTATCGCCTTGGTGTCTTTATCCATTCCTCGGAACATGCAGCTAACATGGACTAGGGCCTTTCTGGCAGAGGAAGTCAGTCCCATAGCCCACGGGTGCTTGGAATGTTGGTATGAGCTATATAATTGATGCTAATATTTTAAACTATCCTGACATCCTATATATATGTATAAATGTTGTGTTTGTGGTTTATGCCTGAATTTTGGTTAATGCATTATTTTATCCCTATCCCTTGAGTTACAGGTTAGTGCTCACCTCACTGACCATCCCCGACCATTGCATTGTTTCATTATGAAGGTTTGGAGGACTTTTCTATTGCTCCTATACAGTGTTAGGTGATTGGTTACTACTATTAATCAGTTGTGAAGTGGTGAGCCTTTATCCATCAGAAGTCCCTATTATTTCATCGTTCTTTTTTAATTTTCTTAGTACTTTAGGATTCTTTTTGTCATAATTGGGGGAATGTCCTGACTTATTTGGCATTTCTGGTTTAGAGGGTTTTGTGGACAGTGTTAGGATGTCTTGGATGTCTTGTTTTGACTCATATTTTTCATTGGATTTATATATCTTCATAGACTTATTTGGTTTCCGTTGTTTACTTTCATTATGTTCTTAAGATAAGGCGAAGTGGGTTATCTCCTACCCCATGGTGGGCTTGAGGTTGCCCGTCATGGCTAGGCCCAGGTTCAGATCATGACAGTCGACTTCCCTGTAAGTTAGTTTAATAAATAAGATACAATTAAAAGTGCAATATTGATTTTTATATTGGTTTAGATCATCTATATGGTGCCTAATCCAGTCCCCTTATATTAAAAGGGTTTCCTTTAGATCTTTTTGTGGAACTTGGGATTACAGGATGTTTATTTTTCTTCTAGATCTGAGTGACAAATTCAAAATACAGCATTAACATAGTCTCTACCTATTTAACTAGTACTGACTCTATCTTTTTTACTTTATAAAAATTATAGTCTACTAGACTACAAAGTTTATGAAAGACCAAAGCAAGACAGTATTGAAGATCAAGTGAAGTTTCATGCTTGCTTTTCGTAATCTCTGCTTTCTTTTATAGAGCTCTTTGTTAGGCTGTCTTTTGCGTCTAAAAGAAAAAACCAAAGATGTGATAAGAATTAGGTCACTTGAATAAAAAAGAAAATAATGCGAAAGCAAAAATACTAGGATTGACAATAAATAAAATTTGAGAATAAAATTTTCAATTTCGAGATAAAATACTAAGATGCCTAATTGGTCTTAGTATTTAGAATTAGTGGATTAAGACTAATTATGATACTAATAGAGTAAAATTAAGAACTTAGATTAATAGAGATCTAGACCCCTATTTCGAAGAAACTAAAGACGATAATTAATATAATAATAATCACCTTCTTTAATTTACTTTAACAGAAACCAAGTACATCAATTATAAATTAATCTTACCTACTAAAGAATCTTTCTTATAGGATTGCGAGATAAAACTAAGCCACCACACACAAAGGTGTAAAGAAGAGAAACCTCTCAAATATTATTAATTATTATATTCTTGAAAATAATAAAATCCATCCCTATATATAGGATAAAACCCTATCCCAATTAGCATGGGATTCGAATTCTAGGAACGTTTAAACTAGGAAAATTTTAAACTATACAACTTTAAAGCATGTAAAAATAATACCTAAATTTCTCCCCTAAGGAAATAAGGAATAGTTTCTTAATTTAATCAAAACTTATATGGGCCCAATCTTCTTTCATTTGGGCTTGAACTTGAATCATGAAATATGTGTAGCACTAAGCCGATGTTTCTTCAGAATTCTTGGACTTGTTCTTAGGCTATTTTTCCATCATAAAAACTTTCTTGATTCACATTGTAGCTCATCAACTTTAATGCAAGTGGGATAGTGTTAATGCTATCAGGGTGTTTCATTCAATCACAGATTTGTAGTATTTTCTTGATTACCAATATGTATCGACTCACACTCATATCAGATATATCCTAGTAGATGATACCATTTTCTTCCTTTCTTGTTATTCATTAAATAATGTCTTTGGGATGTAATTATTCCTTGTATAAAATATTAGTTTCCTTATATTGAATGTAGATTCTTCATTTCCTTTCTTGTGTAGACGGGTGAGTTAGATCTTGTGATCCTTTCTTGTTGACACACTGATTTTGTGAGACTAGTGTCGATTAATTGATTAATTCTTTGAATGATTGATTCCTCTCATATTGATGTTGATGAAGGATACTACCTAATTTCTTTGCAAGACCCTCGAGAATCTTTCTAATTCATTTCTCCTCTTTCTTGCATTCTTTGCTTCTGCACAGATATGTATGTTAACTATTATCATTAAAATTATTTGGAGGATAATATTATTCACATGGCTACCCACTTATCACGATCCATTAGCCACTCATATTACCCCTTCTTAAAACTTCTAGTTCAAGGACATCATCGTGTTTGAGCTGAAAGCAATGCTAAAAATATGAGACCATGATCACATTAACTCAAGCTCAAGCCCATATGTAGTGCCAAAAGTAGCTGCAATCAAGCTCAACCCTTTATATATGATTTTAACTGTGTGATAATATATGTTAAATAGTTCAATATATATCACACAGAAGTAAACATAATTGTTAAAAGCTAATTGGGTGATAAAGTATGATAATAGGTAATCAAATCACATCACATCACATAATTTACTAGAAATATCTAATATGAAAATAATGGTTGGGACCCTTACAAACAATTCTATATACTTTAAAACTAGTTAACTTAACTCATGCTCTCCCATAGGCATCAACTAAATGGCTCAAAATGATACAAGTAATATATATAACAAGTTTTTAATGAAAATCAAGAAAACTAAGAGTTAAAATCTCACCTACCTCATAACTGGTAGATAAATATTTCTTGAAATGCCAAAATTTGCTTAAACAACCTCCAATAACTGATGTACTATAGAAATATATCACTTTTGATGCTTAAAACGATGAAAATATTTTGTTAGATATAATGTGTTTTGGGTATGTTTGCGCGAAACTAGGTTTTGGATGCAAAGTTCGTGAAAAAGCATAAAAATGGAGTTTTTGGTTATTTACTTGGTAATTTGTGGGAATTTTTAGCACTTACCAGATGTACGTGACCAAAGCATGTGTTGAAATTTGAAGATTGAAAGCTTGGTTACAAGTATTGGAAGGCTGGAACTTACCTATGTATACATGTTTACCATATGTAGCACATGTGGTCTGTCTGAGACTAAGGTAAGTAATAGAAGTAAAAATTCAGAGGGTGAAAAAGCTGAAAACGAACTTTTGGTACTTACTTATGTCAACATGCAGACCGCATGTGGGTAAGGTAAGTGACAAAAGTCCAAAATCTAGAGAGCAAAATTTGCGGGGATTTATTCTGGCACTTGTAGGTGTGTATATGCACCCAGCCTCAGGCCGCATGTGGCACATGCGCCCAAGACCAGGCCACGTGTAGACACAAATAAGTGACTAATGGCTTTTTTTGTTCTTTTTTGTTTAGGCATTGATTTTAGGGTTTCCTCATATACTATAAATAGCCCTTATGTGTTTTTAGTAGAAGGATGCACTCTTGATACTTATAAATATATTTTGATTCTGAGATTTGATTTTGGTCTTGGAATTCTAATGTATTGGTTTTTGTTGATTAATTCAGTTAAAGTTTTGGGTTTTCCAAGTTTTGTTATTATGATTCAGCTTATGCTTTCAATCATGAATGTTGTTTATTCTTTCACAAGCATGAGCAGCTAAAACCCCTTAGCTAGGGTTGTGGAAACCCAGGTAGATTAATAAAGTAGGTAAAGTGTTATTGTTGTTCAGAACCAATACCTATGCATGCATTGTATTATCTTTGCTTTAATAGTTATCTTAGTGGTTTCAAATGTTAGGATCCCACCTAGATTATTGCTACTTACTCCAAAAGAGAAGTAGTGACTAGGAAAATATAACGACAATAGTAATTTGAAGTTTAACTATTGATCCACGCTACAACGTATTATCTAAGTAAGATAATTAGATGTCATCTAATAACTAAAGACTCAAAAGTTAATAGTTAACTGGGATCTAGGATAAGGGTTAGTAAGGCAACATCCTGAGACTCAAACGGTAAAGAGTGAAATCTGTTAGTTAGTCCAAATGACGGTTAACGGTACATAACTTATCAGATTTTGCATGCAAGATATCGGGTTGGTTTAATAAATCATGATAAGCCTATGAAGTTAATAAGCTAGGGGGAATACAATCCTAGTGTTCACCACCGATTGATTACAACCAAAGTCAATACTATCTACTTGTTCACTGTTGCTACTCAAATTACCCCATTTACTTTTCTAGTTTCTCGTGTTAATTACAACACTTGAGAGCCATGATTTTGCGTATTCCTTGGGGTTTGACCTTAACCTTTATTGGGTTACTATATTTGACAATAACCATAAAATCTTAGATTAAAGGTGTAGCTTACGCCTTATCAAATTTTGGCGCCATGGTCGGGGACTATAGAGTTGAGTTATGAATTAAGGTTGTTGTAGTTTGAGGGTCTTTTTCTTTTTGTTCTTATTTGGGTATATGCCAGTGTATGCCTAGCATATAGAGTAAAGAAAATCCCTTACTCCCAGTTAATCTTAATCTATAGAGGATCCTACAAACAACTAGTAGGATGATGGAACCAAAAAGAGGTAACATTACTTAAGGGGTTCGTGATGATGTGCCTTTCCTTCCCCCTGAAGGAGTTTAGGAGATTTTTTATCAGCAGATATGGGTACTTTTAGTATAATCTACAAAAAAGAAGAGGCAAGTACATAAAGCTCAACAGATACCTAGGGAGGAAGAGCTAGCAAAGCAAAGACAAGAAGAAGACCACCAAGTTGTACTCAATGGAAATTAGAATAGAGTTAAAGATGGACATCCTCAAGTGATCCCAGTATATCAGTATTTGCAGCCATACAAGGATGATGAATAAGATATGGGGTACATTGATATGACAAAGACTGGAGCCATTGTTCCTCCTGTGTTGCCCCTCGATGTCAAGTTTAACATCTCTAGTTCTATGATCCAGATCTTATTCCTAAAGGGTGCGGTTGATGTGTTTCCTACTAACGACGCAAACATGAATTTGGAAAATTTTATTGGGATCTGCATTTCATATACCATTCTTGGGGTAGATATCTGAGGTTATTCCCCTTTTCGCTTATTAGAGAAGCATCTTTATAGCTGGGGGAACTTCCAAGAGAATCTATCACTATATGGAATGAATTACACAGACAGTTCTTGAATAAGTTATTTCCTCTATCTAGGGTATTGCATATCAAATACGAGATTTATAATTTTAGTCATCTATAGTCAGAATCTATGTACAAGGCATGGTTCAGGTTTAAGAAGAAGCTTAGCATAGTGCCCAACCATTGAATTTCAGGGGCGAGCTTGTTGGAGATATTCTATAGAGCCCTAACCATCAAAGCTATGGTAGACACTATCTCTGGAGGAGCCTTTATGAGATTGTGATGGGAAATAGCTTCTAGTAGTATGGATCAGATCTCTCTAACTAATCAAGGGTGGAAATCTCAGAGGTTGAGATAGGTTCTGGCACTTATACCATTAAAGTCTCTAGTGAGTAGAGAGTGGTTGAAGATATTGTAGCTCAAGAGATTTCACTATTAAAGACTGATATTGGTGAGTTGGCCAAATAGTTGCAATGATAAATTCTCCAAAGGTTAATGCTATGGGGGCGCAGGGTGCAGCCTCTAGAGTTTGTGAGTCTGAGTTTGAGGAGGAGGCAAAGTATTTGGGTCTTCAGTTGGTAGGTTTTCGATCCTAAGCACAAGGAAACCAAGGTCCAAAATATTATAATGAAAATAATAGAGACAATAACTAGAGACAGAGAGATGATTACAAGGAGAAGGGAGACAAATACATTCTACCTGATAGAAGAGGTGCAGAATCAAGAATACAAGAAATGTTGTCTAAAATAATGAAGGGTTAAGAGAGTCAAGAAACTTTCCTTAAATAGATTAAGGCTGATATGTCAGGATTGACCCAAATTTTGAGTCACATGTAACTACTATCAAGAAGTTGGACCAGCATTATGGGCAGATTTCGGCCACTTTGACTCATAGACAGTCAAGTGCCCTTCCTAGTGAGACGGTGCAGAATCCTCCAACACTTGCTCATTGTCTGGATATTAATACTAGGAGTGGAGCCTCACCTGATGATCATTATATTCCTAATACTAATAAATTGAAGAAGGATAATATTGTTGCTGATGATCCACGTAAACTTGAGTTTGAGAAACTGACTTGTAGTAATGATAATTATGAGAGTGAGTATGGTGACAAATGGGTCTCTAATGATACCAAAAATGAGGTGCGACATTTTAGAATTATTTCTCCTGTACCACTAGTATAAAATAAGGAAGACCCAGGTGCAGTCACTATTTCATATTTTATTGGGCGCTTTGATATAAATCAGGCTCTATCTAATTTGGGAGCAAGAATAAATTTAATACCGCTAGTGATATACAAGGTGTTGGGGTTAAGAGAACTAAAGCCTACATTTGCAAGGCTATTGATGGTTGATTTATCTGTAAAGGAGCCAATGGGTATTTTGCATGACATAAAAGTAAAGGTGGGATCCTTCACCTATCCAGTAGATTTTGTGATTTTAGACTATAAAGTGGATGCCCGAGAAATGATTATATTGGGTATACCCTTCTTATCCATTCATTGTTGTTGATTGATATGGACTTAGAGGATATCACCTTCAAAATAAATGATGAAAAATTATGTTTTGATGTGTGTGCAACAGTGCAGTAGCCAGACGATAGATGAGTGGTGTCTGTGATAAACATTATTGATGAGGATGTAGTTACGGAGTCCAGTGTACCAGATATACCAGGTGTTGAGGAAATAATAGAGGTGACATACATTCAAAGACCGATTACTGAGACCAAGGTGGGGACATTATATGAGCAGTTCGTACATGGGTCAGGACTACATTAGAAACAACAAAGGCTAGACTGCAATCTACGCATTAAGCTATAATGTTAGAGCTATGATCTAAGTTGCACTTATGGATAGATGTTTTTGAGGGTTGAATATCATCCTGGTTCAACTGGATTGAGATTCCAGATCTAGGAGACATTAGGGAAGAGGTGGACCCACTTTGAGTAGAGGTATGCTGATACAAAAGATCAAACTTATAACAAAGAATCAAGAGAACAACAAGAACAACATCACTAGAGAATCAAAGGCCCCACTCGGCTTCTCTAGGTTTTCAAGGAAACAACGACAATATTCAACATGATGGATAAATAACACAAGATTGCAATAACTATAGTGAATCGAAAGAGCCCCACACGGCTTCACTATAGCAAGATACAAACAACAAGATTACAAAATAATGGATAGTAACTTGACACAAAATATCCTAGAATCTAAGAACCCTAACATCAAGATTAGGACCCTAAGACTAAAAGATATTTGTACCGAATTCTTACTTGAATCAAGAGGAACTCATGAACCTCAAGACCCCCAAGTTTCTAGCCAAAGAACAACAAAAGTTTACTACACTTTGTTGTCTAGTTTTGGGTTCACTCTCAAGAATAAGAGAGAGAAGTTCTCAAAATATTACAAGACTTGTGTTTCTTCAATAATAGGAATGAACTAAAGCAAGACTAGCCCTATTACATGGCTTATATAGTCACTTAGAAAGGAGGGACAAAGACCAAATTACCCTTGGTATTTAAGGGGGTGGGTTTGGGGTGTCTTGGTGGGCCTCTTTACATTTTATTAAATATAGGCCCTTAGATGGGCTCACAAGGGCCTCACACATGGCCAAGAATGTGAAAAAGGCTTGGAGTCATTGCAACTCACGTGCTTGGCTTTGTGTGAAAGGTATCGAGCTAGGAATTCCCGTATCATATGCACTCCCACTAAGAGCCATATATTAACCATTCCTCTAATTGTATCCCCAATTGTTCAGTTATTTTATCTGTATGGTATCAAACACTTTGATTTATTCATAGAGGATGATGTGGTGATCCCTATAGTTGGGATAGACCAAAAGAAGTCGAGGGGAGGACCTGCCAAATATAGACATATCGTATAAGGAAGCCCTAAAAAGTATCACCCATGATTCGATGGAGACTACATTTATTTATCGGTAAAAGCATGTCGAGCTAGCGACGGGTACATCTTCTCATAGTGCACTACCACCACCATGGCCTCTGCCAGTGGATATATCCCCATCTAGGGAAGATCATGACACAGACGCCTAGTGCATCCCAAGTATGTCCTCATTCCCTTTATTTTATATTATTTTAGCTCATTAGGGACAGTGCACAGTTTTTAATTGGAGTGAGGTATACCATTGTCACCGCGCATTTTTTTGTTGTCGTGTTTTTTTCCTATCGGTCATGGTATGGTTTTAGAACTAGTTTGTCTAGGTTAAAATTTATATTGTATTGTATTTTATTTTTTATTGTGTTATTTTTTTTGTGTGTGTGTAATTAGGATATTTTTAAGTATTTAGGGCAGTTTTCATATTTTTTAGAAAAATGATACCCCTCCAAAATTTGTTTTAGAACTATGTGAATGTACATATGTGTGAACATTGTGGATCTTGTTATAGCATTAGGATTAGGAAAATAATAATCACTTTCTAACAATTTCATGAACCTAATAAGTAGTAGTGTGTAATATTAACTCTATGCCATGTGTGTGTGATATGTTACTTAGTTTCCTTTGTGTGTTGAATTCAGAACTTGTCTGGTTAGTCTTGCATAGGTTATAGGATAGTCGGTTAGGATAGGATCATAGGCCATTTTTTTATTTTAGTCCATTTTTAACCTAAGTGACCTTTCCTACGTGAAATAGTATCCCATGATCCCTGTTTTGAGCCTTATAGCCTATTTTTTCTAGTTTCACCTATAACTTCTTATTTGTGTTGCAATAAACTATTTTGGTCTAATTCTCCTTGGACATTGTGCACCTCAACTCAGGCAAATCACCTACGTTGAGGGTGGCTATCATAGGGGTATGTGATGTAAAGTGGGTATGTAGAATGGTAAAATAAGAGAAAAAGTTAATAGGGTTGGGTGTGGTAGCAAAAAAGAAAAAGAAAAAGAAAAATTGTGAAAAAGTGAAAAAAAAAAAGAATAAAAGACCATATCTAACCTAAATGAGCAATAAGGAATAAAAAAAGAGAAATAACGGTAGAATAAAAAGAAAGATGGTTAATGAGTGGATCCCAAAAGTAGTATAGTGCCAAGGAGGTTTAATCACTTAATATGTCCATATGTACCATACCAAAACCCCAAGCTTACATTACAAGCCAAAAAATGTCCTATAGTGATCCTAACTTGGTTGTGTGAATGCTAAGGTAAAGAAAATAAGTGCAAGCCTATGGTATTTGATGCATATTTATTGAAACTTCTCTTCTGAGTATGAGTGTCTTTTGATTATCCCTGCATTGACATGCATTATTTCATATGAGTGAGTGGGACTTCTTTACTGTGACTTGTGAGGGCACATGACTCATATTGCAAGCTGCTTACAAGTTTGGGTAGTGTAACTTGTACATATTCATAGTTGTTTGTTGTTAATGTAATTTCATACCTTGATCCCATTGTGTCACATTGTTGTGCTTCATATTTATACATGGTTGTTTTTGAAAACTTGTGATAGGAGGGGTGTTGTGATTTGAGCTTAAAATGTTGATTAACTGCCTTGAATAGCTTAGATTTTACTACTTAAGTGTCGTGTTTTATTGCCAGAGGACACGCAAACATTCTACGTTAAGCGTATTGATGTGCTACAGAAATATAGCACTTTCGACGCTTAAAAGGATGAAAATATGCAAGTTTCTTAGGTTGTTTTGTTAGATATGATGCATTTTGGGTATATTTTGTAGGAAACTAGATTTTGGATGCTAAGTTCATGAAAAAGATGTAAAATGGAGTTTTTGGCTACTTACTTGATCATTTAAGGGCATTTTTAGCACTTACCGAATATACGTGACCAAAGAATGTGTTGAAATTTGAAGATTAGAAGCTTGGTTGCAAGTATTGGAAGGCCTGACATTTACCTATATCAACATGTGGACCATGTGTAGCACATGTGGTCTGTATGAGACTAAGGTAAGTGCCAGAAGTAAAGATCCAGAGGGTGAAAAAGCTGAAAACAAACTTCGGGCACTTACCTATGTCAACATACGAACTACATGTAGTACGTGTGGACCGCATATGGGTAAGGTAAGTGCTAGAAGTCCAAAATCCATAGAGAAGAAGTTGCAGGAAATTTTTTTGGCACTTGTAGGTGTCTACATGCACCCAACCTCAGACCGCATGTGGCATATGCGCCTAAGGGCAGGTTGCATGGGGACACAGATAAGTGGCCACCAACTTTTTTTTTTCCTTTTTGTTTAGGATTTGATTTTAGGATTTCTTCATGTACTATAAATACCCCTTTATGTATTTTTTAGTAGTAGGACGAACTCTTGATACTTACAAACATATTTTGATTTTAAGATTTGATTTTGTTCTTAGAATTCTCTTATATTGATTTGGGTTTATTAATTCAGTTAAAGTTTTGGGTTTTCTAAGTTTGATTATTGTGATTCATCTTATGCTTTCAATCATGAATGTTGTTGATTCTTTCACACGCATGAGTGGCTAAAAACCCTTATCTATGGTTGTGGAAACCTAGTGGATTAACGAAATAGGGAAAGTGACATTGTTGTTTTGAACCGATACCCATGCATATATTGTATTATTTTCACTCTTAAGAATTATCCTAGTTGTTTCAAATATTAGGATCCCATATATTATTGCTACTTACTCCAAAAGAGGAGTAGTCATTAGGAAAATATGACTACAACAGTAATTTGAAGTTTAACTGTCTATCCACACTACTAGGTATTATCTAAGTAAGATGGTTAGCTATTATCTAATAACTAGAGACTCAAAAGGTAATAGTTAGTTGGGATCTATGATAAGGGTTAGTAAGGCGATATCCTAAGACTCAAAAGATAAAGGGTGAAATCTGTTTGCTAGTCCAAAAGATAGTTAATGGTATATAACTTATTAGATTATGCATGAAAGGTATCAGGTTGGTTCAATAAAGCACGATAAGCCTAGGTATTTGAGAAACCAAGGGAACACAATCTTAGTGTTCACCTATGACTAATTAAAACCAAAGTCAATACTAGCTACTTGTTCGATATTGCTACTCAAATCCCCCCATTTATTTTTCCAGTTTTGCCTATTTATTACAACAACTAAAAGCATGATTCTACATATTTCCTTAGGATTCGACTCCAACCTTTGTTGGGTTACTATATTTGATAATGATCGCAAAATTTTCAAAGTGAAGGTGTAGCTTGGGCATTATCAATAACCTCAATCAATTTAATATCATGAGTAACAGGTCCAAATTAATATAAAGTAAAATTGGAATTGATAGTCTAGAGGATTAATGATTCTCATATTACCAATTCCAATCTGAATTGGGAATAGCCATTTAGTTATTATTCCATCGAGTAAGAAAATATATCTCATAATTTTAGGACACCCAAGGGTCAAAGTCAACTCAAACTTGCCCTTCATGTCAATGGTTCAAAATTCAAATTTAATTGCATGAACACAGTACTTAATGTAACAACCATAGTTGTGATTTTTGCCTTTTGTTGTGTTTTGTCCATTAATCCCTTTTCCGTTATTGTTATATTCTATTTATGAGTTATGAGGTTGGTTGCATGGTTCTAAAAGCATTCTAGAGTAATTTGAGTGAGTTTGAGGTCCTCAGAATCTTTAAAGGTGGTTAGTATGACTTTGGTCAATATTTTATGATCTGAATGTCAGATGGTGACTTGGTTAGCTCCATTAGATCAAGAATGTCAATTTTGGATTAGCAATATAGTTAGTTTGGATGCCAAGCCTTTATATTTGATTTTGAGAATTTGGACAAAAATTAGTTAAAATAGTTTAAAAGGAGTCTCAGGGGTTAATTTATTGTAAATGATTTCTTTTTGAAAATCTTACGGTTCTATTGAGTCTGAAATGTCAAAATTAGTTTTGTAGCATAACTAAATTATTTTCAACCTTGCACAATTGTTTCTTTTTTGTTATCTAGTGCCCAGCAAATCCTTCATCCCATTCATAGGACCTTGGCCACATTCATAGAGAAGGAAATTATTGTTCACCGTGAATGCGACGATGGAACTACGTTCACAAATGGTAGAGAAAATCATTCATTATGAACCTGGAGTAGAAATCATATTCTTGAAGCATAAACCTGGGGATCAAGTCAGGTTGTCTAAATGGCATTCGCAACCGGACCTTTGTGTATGCATGGGATCTGGGTTAACAAACTTTACGAATATGGATGGTTTACCAAGAACGCGAAGAACAACTTAATGTCCTGGTTAATATTGACCCTCGCAAAGTCATAGGGTTGATCGTGAAGGACTATTCAACATAATAGTATATATTTTCAAATTCTATGAATTTCACCACTGTTCTTCTTTGGGACCTCGATTTGTGGTGAATTCAAAAGAGATTTTTATCAAACTTCTGTGGGTAATTTTCAAATTCATATTTTTATTTTTTTCTCATGGATATTATCTTCAAAATAGCTTTAAACTCATGATTTCAAATTTGAATTTTAGGAGTTTTACCTGGTAAAGTACTAAAATTGATTTTCTTCAATTTAAAGTCCAATGTTAACTCAGTTTTAGTTGAGTTTTCAGATTTTACTCCTTTTTATAAAATAAACATGATTTTTAAATAAAATTTTAAATTTATCCTTTTTGATTTTGAGTCAATTTTTGAACTATTTTTACACTCGAAATAAATATATCCAATATGGGTATTGTTGAACTCCCTTTTATGTACACATTTGTTTCTGATAGATTTAGTATGTTCTGAGACCTCTCATAAAAAAAAGGCTTCGTGAATGGTCTAGGCTAGCATTTCAGTGATTTGAGACATCCTATGGCTTAACTATCTTTAAATTGGGTTGGGTAGTTAACCTTTAATGTAAAGCATGTTATTGGTTGGAAAATTAGTTGTGAGATTTCTATTTTGAGATAATTATTAATATAGTGTTGCCCGTGTGGGGGATTATGTGGATATTTTATTAACTTGAGGGATTATTCTTTTTGTGATGTCCATGGGGGCTTAGATTAATATTATATGCCTTATTAGTGCATTTATTTACCTTATTATGATTGTGATGCCCGGGTGAGGGATTATATTGATATTATAGGTCTTATTTGAGCCTTATATACCTCTATCATTATAGTGATTCCTGAGAGAGGGGCTTAAATTGATATTATTGATGTCTTACATGACTTTTTTTCAGTGGTGTCATGTGATGTCTTATATCATGATATATTAACATTATTGAATTAATTCATTAGCTTTATATTGATTTTGTTATAAGCATATATCCTCATTTCGTTCATTTATACTCATAAGATTGGAACCACTAAGAAACACTGATTTTGAAAGAAAATAAAATACTTTATAAGACCCTTGATTGAGGATTCTACTGGCAAGGTTGATTGAGATATAAGATTGAGATTGTGAAAGTATGTGGATTGCGAACCCCCCCACCCCCCACCCCCCACCCCAATGGGTCTTATCCTGGAAGCTTTATCTTGAAAAAAATATACTAGGCCATATGATGACTGCCATGCAATGGCTTACATTATCATTATCCCACCATCATCTCGTTGCATTAAATCACTTGCATTTTCTTATGTGTTAGATATAGCGAATTTAGTGGGTATTTGGATAAGCTTATTTTTAGGTGCTTTTGAATTTTAAGAATTTTTTAAGTTTTGGTGGTATTTGAAAAAGTTAAAAAGTGTTTTTAAGCACTTATTTTTAAGTTAAAAAGTGTCAAAATAAGCCAATATCCAAAAGTAAGGTAGTACAAACTTATGGATTTTGGCTTTTAGCTTATAAGCTACTTTTTAAAAGTCAAAACAAACACTCCCTTAGTCTTCCTTTATATATTCGTGTGTAGTTATTCATATATCTATATTGTACTAGTAGAATTGTTAAGCGAAATGATGTGAGCTATCGTTTGGGAACTCTTTTGTATGCAGGTGAAAGCGTGCTCATAATATTCTTTACTTATTTAGTTTTATACTTTTCTCAGTTGGTCTATAATACCTATTGGGTACAAGTGGACGACTATACTTACTCATACTTTCATGTCCTTTTAGTAAAGATCCCAGTATGAGTGTGATCCTTGGTGACTAATTACTGCAGTGAGAGTTGATCTGGAGATCTGGTGAGCTCCATGTCCAGAGCCTTGCTCCAGCCTCTATCTATATTTTATGTCTTTACTTATTTTTTCAAAACATTGATGTATATTCTGATTTTAGTATAGTTTTAGCTTCTCTTCATACTTATGATACCAGGTTTGGGATTTGATTATATTTTTCTTTCAAATATTTCATATTTATGATTATGGCCTGACTTTGTTCTAGAAGTCTCGTATCTACTTTATCTCTTTTCTATTTTGTACTTCTTATTGGTTGTGTACTTTTGGCTTACCTATCAAGCCTAGCTAAGGATAGATGTCATCATAACTGCATCTTTTGGATCATGAAACCTACATGCTATGGAGTCTAATTCAATAATTAAAATTTAATTTTGATGATGTTTGCTAAGTCAAATTGATGAGCTTTTAATATTGTATTGGGTATAAAATTCCTAATTTTAGCCTCTTAAATCACTGATATCACATATCAAATTCAATGAAATAAATGCATAATTAATAGATCAATAAGAAAGTAATACATAATCGTAGTTTGAAATTCCTCCTTTCGAATCCAAAATCTAGAGCTTCTTGTCCAAAAAAACACATAATAACTATTGAAATTAGAACCAGCGTCATATACCATTTCAAACCCTTCTTCATCGCACTATGTTATGCCAGCTGACCTTCACATTTGTGGATTCCAAGATCACATTGGCAGTGAAATATTTTTGTTTCATTTGTGTTTGTGATTCTTCTCTTCAAGGTCATGAAGTGAACCCAGCATTACAAAAATATGAAATTATTAAATGAGTTCTGATAGTGCCAAATCACCCTCAAACTCCTCGATCCTAGTTTAAATTGCAGCAGTAAGTTTCAAACTATATTAGAGACTTATTTATGAGTCAAATGCAGTTGTATGTATCTTTCTACATTGACCAGCTCTGTTAAGTCTCTTTTTTCACATTCTCTGAATATTTTCAGCACTTGTTTTACATCTCATGAGTTGCTCTTCAATCGTAACTACGATAGCAAATCACCTAATTTCTGGTAGTTTGCTATTTTTTGCCTTTTGGTCATAATATATAAAACCTACAAAACAACATTCTAACAATTAAATACATACAAACAAATAAAGAATAGGTAAAGCTTCAGTTAAAAGTCATAGGATGTGCTCTAGTTTCAAATCACATCAAGAGGCTGCCTAAGGAATCCTAAAAAGTTGGTAACTGCAACATCAAGATAACATAGGGAGTCTTACTTTTAGGAAATATGAAGTTTTGATAATGGACATGTGAATGGAACATGTTGTGCAAGCAGTTCTACACAAGTAAAGAAAGAGAAGTTACTGATGCTCACATGTACTGCATATTAAAGTTGATGCAAGGCTGACAAAGCGTTAAGACAAAAGTAGATAAGCAAGGAAGCTCAAAATTTTTACTAATACTTATCAGATATAGCAAGAAGACTAAGAAGAAGATAAGTACAACACTTAGAGTTTGATTGATCAAGGAGTCCATCTAGACTAAGAGATGAAGTAAAAGAGTCCTATTGAGTCTAAGTAAGAGACGGCAGCAACAAAGAGTGAAACTACCTAGGAGTCCTATTGAAGATATAAGAGTACATCAACTAAAGGACTCATCAAGGAGTTGGATTAAATAAAATATACGACATTCAAAGTTTTACTCAAGCGTTAAAAAGATAATCAACAATCAGCAAAGAAGTTCACTTACTTGAAAAAAAAAGAACTGGTCCCTTACTTAGCAAGTCATAGACTTTGTAATAAGTAGGTTCTTTGAGTTGTAATGAGTCTTTTTTTCTAGTCTCAGTGAAGTATAAACTTAGTTAGGAGTTATGTCTTCAAGTTAGGAAACTCAAAGACTTGGGAACACTTATCTTGGGAAGATTTGTATTTTTATAGAAATAGGAGTTAGAAGTTTTAATTCCTAGTTTACAAGAAGTCTTCTAATTTGTTGATTGTTAAAGCTCAAGAGTAATAGTGGAGTTGGGGTTAAATCCTATAGAGGTACAGGTTATGGTTTTTTACACCTTTCTTGAGCCGGATGTTTTCCACGTAAAAATACTGTGTTCAACTTTTACTTCAGTGAACCAGTTAGCTTACTTGTTCCACAGATAGGAAACCAGAAGAGTATAATATTAAAATCATTAGGGCACACACTTTAATAAGTGGTATCAGAGCGAGGTTGTCTTAAATAAGGCTAGCACCTATGAAAAGATCACAATGATGGTTCCACACCTCCTACTTATCACAGTGAAGGTTAGTCAACTACTAGACCTCCACTCTTTGATGGCTCTCACTTTATATGGTGGAAAGACAGAATGGAGATATTCATCCAAAGAGAAGACTATGAATTATGGGATAGGTTTACTGATGGTCCTACTATTCCAATGAAGTTGGTTCATGGTGA
Organism: Capsicum baccatum var. pendulum; assembly: GCA_030864225.1. NCBI lineage: Eukaryota > Viridiplantae > Streptophyta > Magnoliopsida > Solanales > Solanaceae > Capsicum > Capsicum baccatum. The sequence continues at coordinate 77,359,706 of CM061558.1, read as the reverse complement.
ACCAGTCAAGAAAGTAAGGAGTGAATTTAATGATGATGACTTAGTGACATTAAAGAAAAATGCTAATGCTAAGAACAACTTAGTTTGTGGATTAGGACCATCTAAATACAAAAGAGTTTCAACCTGCACCACAACTAAGCAAATTTAGGATGCATTAATAAATGCACATGTACCTCTTAAGTAAGAAAATTCAGGATTTCTCTTCTTTTTACGGAATATAAGGCATTTAAGATAAAGGAAAATGAATCCTTGCATGAGATGATGACAAGGCTTATTGCCTTAACAAATGAGTTGACTTCCTTGGATAAAGTCATAATTAAGGAGGAAGAAGTTTAAAAGGTACTGAGAGTACTACCAGAATTAAAATGGAATGTTAAGGTAACTGCAATTAGGGAGGCAAATAAGGATCTCATAGGTATGACCATGGATGAATTAGTAGGGAATTTGAGTACTTAGAAAATGGAAGTTAATGAAACCAAAGAACAAGCAACTCCTGAGAAAATCTTGTCTTTGAAGCCTTCTGATAGTGTTGAAGAAATTAAACTTGACAAGGAACATGTTGCCTTTATAACTAAGAACTTCAGCAAATTCTTTAAAAAGAAGAAGGGAACAAGTAGCAAGAAACGTTCAAATGAAAATCCAAATGGATGCTACAAGTATAGTAAGACTGATCATCAGATCAGAGATTGTCCTATCTGGGAAATAGAATGGAGAAAGGAAAGAGCTGAAAAAGAACTGAAAGAAAAGGACAAAAGAAATGAAATTTAAGAACATACAATGATAGAAGCATGGGGATCTGATTCAAATGATGATGAAGTTGATAAAACTGTATTCATGGATCTTGGAGATTCAGACTTAGAGAAAGAAGATGACGCTTCTGAGGTAAGCATACTTGAACTTAAAGAAAAAATGTATTTGTTTTCTAAATCAAAACTAGTTTCCTTGATGAGTGCACTAATTGATGATTTCCAAGAATTAACTTCTAATAGGGATGAATTGTTCAACAGTCTTGCAAGTCTTAAATTTGATCTCATTGATTTAAAAGCTTGCAAGGATACAGTTGAAAAGGAAAAGTGCACTCTCAAGAAACAGGTTGAATAACTTAATTCTTTAAATAATAATCTTAAGTTTGAAGTCCTAAACTGAAGCAAGAATTGGGTTTAGGCCATGAGTAAAGAACAAGAAAGTCTTGAACTTGAGTTAGAGAAGTACAAACAAGAGTGTAGTAATGCAATACACATGATAAATAAACTGAGTCAATAAGTATCTAAACTGGAACATGATCTTGAAAGAGCTAATAGGCGAACAAATTCTTCAAGAATTATTCACAAGTTGAGTGAAAGAAATCACAATGGAAAGGCAGGGTTGGGTTTCCACCAAGGTTTTAATAATCCTAAAAATTTATGTTACATCTGTGGTAACCTTGGACATCCAACAACTGAAGTACAGTGGCTGCTAAAAGCAGATCTAACAGTCAAAACCTGGAAAATAGATTTTCTCAGACCAAAAAGAAAAGAACTGGTTTAGGTCAAACAAATAAGTCACATTACATGTTGCCAGCATGGACTAGAAGAAATTTAATTCATCCATTTACTCATAAAACAGGACCCAATCTTGTCTGGGTTCCTAAGTGTAACCATTGATTTCTTGCATGATAAGGTAAAAGGAATCAAAAAACATTAGTACCTGGACAGTGCTTGTTCAAGACACATGAATGGTGATAATAAAAAGTTCCTTTCACTCTCCAAAATAAATGGAGAAGGAGTTTTCTTTGGTGGTGGTTAAAAGAGAATCATTACTGGAGTTGGAAAAATTGGCTCATCTAAGTCAAAAGTATTGGAAAATGTCTATCTTGTAAAAGGATTGAAGCACAACCTGTTGAGCATTTCACAACTGTGTGATAAAGATAATAAAGTTATTTTTACTTCGGCAGGAGTCAAAGTCAAGAGGATGGACACCAAAGAGATTGTTCTTACTGCAAAGAGATACAGAAATATATATAAAACTGACATAATGGCAATACCAGGACCATAGTTGACTTGTTTGAGTGCAATAGAAAATGATCCCTTTCTTTAGCACAGGAGACTTGGGCATACAAGTCTGAAACAACAAAACATACTTTCTTCCAAAGATATGGTATTGGAACTGCCTAAGACCAAGTTTAAGGAAGAAAAGTTATGTAGTTCTTGTGTAAGGGGGAAACAGGTAAGATTTTCTTTTAAGTCAAATAACCATGTCAGCACTATCAAGTATCTTGAACTGGTCCATATGGACTTATGTGGACCAATGAGACTTCAAAGTAGAGGTGGAAAAAGGTATGTTTTTTTGATTGTTGAATATTATTCTAGATTCACCTGGACATTGTTTCTAGCCTCTAAAGAAGATGCATTTGATTTATTTACAATTTTCATTAAGAAAATTAAAAAGAAACTGGGCACTTCATTAGTTTTCATAAGATCTGACTATGGTATAGAATTTGAGAATGTCAAATTTTTAGAATTCTATTCAACAAATGGTATAGATCATAACTTCTTTGCTCCTAAAACACCACAACAAAATAGAGTGGTAGGAAGGAATAATAGAACTTTAGAAGGTATAGCTAGAACAATGGTGCTTGCAATAAATCTTGCTAAAAACCTTTGGGCTGAGGCAATTAGTAATGTAGCATATATCATAAATAGATGCACAATTAGACCTATTCTAGAGAAGACTCCCTATGAATTACTAAAAAGAAGAAAGCCAAACATTTCTCATTTTAAAAAATTTAGTTGTAAATATTTTATTCACAATAATGGAAAGGATAATCTAGGAAAATGTGATGCTAAAAGTGATGAGAAAATCTTATTAGGCTATTTACTTCATAGTAAGGCTTATAGGGTTCTAAATAATAGAACAAACTATGTTAAAGAAAGCATGCATGTAGTTTTTTATGAATCTTGTGTTAAGACTAACCTGCAGAAAGGAAGTGACTCTGAGGAATAGGTAACACAACCTGGTTCATCGACTGGAACTACCAAACATGTAGGCACCTCAACAGGGGGAAATGATTTTGGAGGCACAGTGATATGGAGAATTGAGCCACCAACTACCCTATCTCAGAACATCTGCAGTGATCCTAGTAGCTCACTAGGTTTGGTCCCAAAATGTTACAAGTATCAAGGATCACATCCTATTAAGAATGTTCGCACTGATATCATTTCTGGGATTACCACAAGGTCTAGAATAAGAAGTATGTGCACTTTCAAGGCATTCCTATCAGAAATTAAGCCAAAGAAGGTAACTGAAGCACTGCTTGATGCTAATTGGATTATAGCAATGCAGGAAGAGTTAAATCAGTTTGAGAAAAGCAAAGTATGGCACTTAGTTCCTCTCCAAAAAGATAGAATAGTAATTGGGACTAAGTGGGTGTATAGAAATAAAGTTGATGAGCATGGAACAGTTACAAGGAACAAGGAAAGATTGGTGGTCTAAGAATACAATCAAGAGGAAGGCATAGATTTTGATGAGACTTTTGCTCCTGTAGCTAGAATTGAAGCTATAAGATTACATGTTGCCTTTGCTGCCTATATAGAGTTCATTCTTTATTAAATAGATATTAAGAGTGCATTATTGAATGACTTCTCAAAGAGGAGGTATATGTTAAGCAACCTCTAAGATTTGAAAGAAAGGAGTTTCCTGATCATATGTATAAATTGGAAAAGACTTTCTATGGGTTGAAACAAGATCCAAGAGCTTAGTATGAGAGATTGTCAAAGTTTCTACTGGAGCATGGTCACACTACAGGTAAAATTGACAACACTCTCTTCTTGAAAACTAATGGAAAAGATTTGTTGGTTGTACAGGTATATATAGATGACATTATTTTTGGCTTCACAAACATGAACATGACTCATGATTTTGCTAAACTCATGAGTTGTGAATTTGAGATAAACATAACGGGGGAGATAAATTACTTCATGGGATGGCAAATCAAACAAACAGCATCTGGAACAATGATCCATCAATAGAAGTATGTAAAAGAACTCCTCAAATGATTTTCCATAGAAGAGGCAAAAGAGATCAGCACTCCAATAGCCACTGCTACAAAACTTGATTTGGATGAAACAGGTCCTGATGTGGAGCAAAAGATGTACAGAGGGATGATAGGTTCATTACTATATCTCACAGCAAGCAGTCCTGATATTGTGTTTAGTGTAGGAATATATGCTAGATTTCAAGAAAATACCAAAGAGTCTCATCTAAAATCTGTGAAAAGGATCTTTAGATATCTCAAAGGAACCAGTGATCTTAGTTATAGTACCCAAAAGGTAGTAACTTCAACTAGGTTGGATATTATGATGCTGACTATACAGGATACTTGGTCGATAGGAAAAGCACCACAGGCATGTCACACTTTCTTAGATCATGTCTGATTACCTATTCCACTAAGAAGCAAAACTCAGTAGATTTGTCTACTGGTAAAACTGAATATGTTGTTGCAGGATCTTGTTATGCTCAGTTGTTGTAGATTAAGCAACAACTAATGGATTTTGGTATAGATGTTGGATATGTTCCTATTTTATGTGACAATACAAGTTCCATTAATATAGCTAAGAATCCTATTCAACATAAAAGAACTAAGCATATTGATATTAGATATCACTTTTTTAGAGATAATATTGAAAAAAAAGGTCTTATATCAATTATGTTTTGTTCTACTGAGGAACAAATTGTTGACATATTCACAAAGGCTTTAACTAGAGAATATTTTGAAAAGAATGGGTTAGCCTTGGGAATGATTAAAATTGCATAAATCTCCCTTAATGATTAACTAGAATAAGTTGCTCTTAAGTGATTGTTAATTAATTCAGTCTTACACATTTAGTTATGTATCCTAATTCTAAGATTTTAGAGTAAATTGACTCATTTATGTGTTGATTTTGCAGAAAGACTGGAACATAGAGGCAATTTTGTCCATTTTATCCTCAAAATTAAGGTATGATTACTGTTTACCTATAGTAGCATAAAGAGAAATAGGTTGTCTAGAATACAGAGGCAATTTTATCCATTTTATACTCAAATTAAGGTATGATTACTGTTTACCTGTAATAGCATAAAGAGAGACAGGTTGTCTACATGGTCCTTTCTGTTACACTTAAACCGCCAAAAATTCAAAAGTCCTTCTCTTTCAAAAGGTTGCCAACCCTTTCCCATCAGAACTGCACCTCTTCATCATTACATTTTCTTCACCAAATACACTTCATCCATGATTTATCTTCTTTCTCTCCACCTTAAATACACATATTTCTTTTCTCATCATTCCCCACTTAAACAACCATAAACAAATCATTATTTCCCTCTTCTTCGCCATAGCATCTTCATCCTCTAACCCATTTACTGACTCTACCACCACTCCCTCAACAGCCATTATCCTTTATCCTGATATTACCTTACTCCCACTCATTCCTCCCCCAATTTTGATTAAACTATTTAATTTTGCAATACTCAAGAATCTAAAAAACCTTTTTTCCTATTTTTCTTCCAATCCTTCATCCTTTTCTAAGCCCTCACTACTACCTCTAATCCCTCTTCAAATTATTGATCAAGATGATATTCCTATTTTAGATCTTATCCCTCAAAAGTCCATATCTAAAGCAAAACATAAACCCTTTTCCCTTGCTATTGATGTTGATGACCATGTTTCTGCTAACCCTTTCACTGTTGTCACCACTTCTTGAACTCCTCTTACTCAAGGTAAAAAATAACTGGAAAACACTTCCTTGGCTGAAGTGCTTCAAGCCAGTAAAAAGAAATAGTTTGCTACATCTTCTCCTTCTCATCCTCGTGTATCCACTCCTGATATTCTTCTTTGCTCAGTACAAAAGAAGAAGAAAATCATTGGTAAAGATCCAAAACCCATTTTTTCTTATAAACAATCATCTTAACCTACCCAAAAAGCTTTATCATCTTTAAAATCCACCCCTACCTCAAAATCTTCCTCATCCTCTAAAGCTTCTCCTTCCAAATCCTTCTCCCATCTAAAGAAATAGGTCAACAAACCTATTCCTTCTATTTTTTCTAAGTCAGACACACCTTTATATGTTGTTGCTGAGTTGGATCCTGATTTTGAGGTTCAAGAACCATCTTTAAATCAGGACACTCTTGAGGAACATTATCTTCATTTTTAAAAGTGTAAGCTAGCTAGAGGGTAGGTTATTAGTAGTTTTGGTGGTCTTGATATGACTACTTTGTTGGAAAAACTAGAGTTTTAAGGATGGTCACACCTATTTCTTTAGGGTGACTTTCAGAGGAGGATTGCTAAGCCTGAAGTGTATGAGTTCTATACTAATGGGGTAGCTATTAGTGAGATATTATCTACTACTGTCCGAGGTGTCACCATGAATATTTATGTTGCAGATATTGCTTGAATCCTACACATTTCTTTTGAGGGGTAGGGTTACTATGTCAAGGGAAATCGGCCACCTCTTGACAATCTTGCTTTTGCCCTTTACATCTATCGTAAGTTTTTTGGCAACCTTCACCTGGTAAATCAACGAAGGGTTCTTAAGAGAGAAATGTCCCCACTCCATCAACTCTAGTTTGATGTTGTGCATAAGATGTTAACCCCTAGGAAAAAAATAAGGATTGTGGCTAGATTTCTTGACCTTACTCTTATGGAGTTACTGGACACTGAGGTGAAGATTGATCTGTCTCGACTTATTCTGAAGCATATGCAAAGGGTTCTCCTCAAGAAAGTGAATAGACATAATCTTCCTTATAAATTCTATCTCACACCTATATTTGAGAAGTTTGGAGTGTTTGTCCAAGTGTGGTCTTCATAGACAACCAAAGATATTATAGGGAGTGTAAACCATATGATGTTACCTTTGTCTATGAGGAGTGCTAATAAACCTATGCAAAAGTTAAGGAACGCACTTGCATCAAAGACTGCTGAGCTGGAGGTTGCTCAGGCTGCACTAGAAGCTGCTCAAGCTGCTCATGATGATGAGAAGAGGGCTTTACTTGCTCAAATTGCATCCCTAACAGCTATTTCGGAACGTGAACGATCTAAGAATGTTGATATTGTTAGGAAGCTAACCTCTCTTATCCCTTCTTCTTCATATACTTAGCTTCCCTCTTAGTTCCTTAAGACTGTCTTATTTGCTTTCTTTGTCCTAGGTCTCTATTTTCTCTTTTTGCTATTTTTAGGTAATGATAATTTTATCCTTCTTTTTGAATGAAATATTCCGTATTGGTTATTATTATCTGCTGCTTCTTTTTCATACTACATAAATGTTCTCTTGATCTGAATTTTGATTATTTTAGTGATAGCCCTAGTGGCCATGAATTATTAGATGTGTTTCACTTGTTGGGCCAGCTTTTCAACGATATCAAAAGGGGGAAGAATAGATTATGCAATGCTTATAACTCAATTGACTAACCTATTTCATTCTGTGTTCTTTTATTTAAATTTCTTTATTGAGTATGCAGGATTTTATGATAGATGTTGTGTTGCTAAGTTTGTCATCTCAAAAAGGGGAAATTTGTTAGGGAATGTGAAGTTTTGATGATTGACATATGAATGAAACATATTGTGCAAGTTTTTCCACACAAGTAAAGAAAGAGAAGTTATTGATGCTCACATGTACTGAATATTAAAGTTGATGTAAGGCTGACAAGGCGTTAAGACAAAAGTGGATAAGCAAGGAAGCTCAAAATTGTTACTAATACTTATCACATACAGCAAGAAGATTGAGAAAAAGATAAATGCAACACTAAGAGTTTGAATTGATCATGGAGTCCATCTAGACTAAGAGATGAAGTAAAAGAGTCCTATTGAGTCTAAGTAAGAGACGGCAGCAACAAAGAGTGAAACTACCTAGGAGTCCTATTGAAGATAGAAGAGTACATCAACTAAATGACTCATCAAGGAGTTGTATTAAATACAATATACGACATTCAAAGTTTTACTCAAGCGTTGAAAAGATAATCAACAATCAGCAAAACAGTTGACTTACTTGAAGAAGAACCTGGTCCCTTACTTAGCAAGTCATAGACTTTGTAATAGGTAGGTTCTTTGAGTTGTAATGAGTATTTTATTCTAGTGTCAGTGAAGTATAAAATGAGTTAGGAGTTGTGTCTTCAATTTAGGGAGCTCGAAGACTTGGGAACACTTATCTTAGGAAGATTTGTGTTTTTGTATAAATAAGAGTTAGAAGTTTTAATTCTTAGTTTACAAGAAGTATTGTAAATTTGTTGATTTTTGAGGCTCACGAGTAATAATAGAGTTGGAGTTAAATCCTGTAGAGGTACAGGTTGTGTTTTTTTACACCTTTCTTGAGTTGGGTGTTTTCCACATAAAAATACTGTGTTCAACTTTTACTTCAGTGAACCACGTTAGCTTACTTGTTCCACAGATAGGCAACCAGAAGAGTATATTATTAAAATCAGTAGGATATGCATTCTAACACTTACCCTTAAGAGGACCTTCATAACCTTTACTATCAAAACCTCCCTCTTCATTCTTAGATAGGGCTTACCCTATGGCTCATTTGGTTTCTTCAATAATGGTTTTATACATAGAAATACATAAGCAAGGTCAAAATTACTATCTCAAACAGAGTGAAGAGTATCTACCCGGGTCATAAAAGTCACCCAATTCCTATCCAGTTCCACCACTCTCTTATCAGCCCTATGACGAGCCCTTAGAACTAATCATTGATACTTTATCTTTACTCTAAAATCCTTCTATTTACAATTGTGCTCTCAAAATACAGCTCTCGGCCTCTAATTGACCAATTTTCTCTTGGAGATCTTAGACAACTGAGTAGGTATGGTCAAGCATGCATGCCTTTATAGTATTATCTACTCAAAGCTTTTGGTTGGGATCAATAAGGACCAACGGGGCAGCCTCATGATTTTCCATTACCCAATGGATTTCCTAAAAACATAGAAACTAAAAGTACTTAAAACCTCTTGTATCTTGTTATCATACTAGAGCTTCATAGTAAGTAACCAACAGAGTTCATGTAGCTTAGTATAAGTGTTTACAACATCCTCAAGTGATGTTGCAGACATAATCGATTGATCCCGAGCCTTATTCATAATAGTGAGAGAAAGCGAATAACACTGTATATAGGGAAAAAGCATTAAGATTGTCAATACCAAAAAGAAGTTCATGACGAAAGGTTACATTACTTGAAGAATGGAGGCGATCAATTTAGAGGGTGAATACTTCAAATCATCAACAAAAGACCTTTTTTTCACTCCCAAAAGCTAGGGCTGCCAGTGAGAGATCACTCTATAAATTCGCATCCTCAAAATCTAAAATCAAAGTAACTGGTGAAATGCTATGTATATTAGAGCCACTAGTAGGAATTGCTCTAGCGCCTCTTTTCTTGGACCCGCCAAAATCCTTGGAAACTGTATAAAGAACATATTTAGGAAAGTCTTCACCTATTCTTATGTTTGTTTCCAGTTATTAATCATCTACATGACCATTATACCAGTGAGCAATGACACCATGATATTACATGCAAAGGAATGTGATCATGATTCCTCTGACATGATATTTACTAGACTTTCTACCCTAAGATCATGGTTTATCATCTAGCTGGAGTAAAGTTGTAACAGTCTAAAGCCTAAAACCAATCAGCTCCAGGACCCAAACTAAGTTTCAGGCACGTGAGAGTACTAAAGTATTGCTGACAGTACCCTTTTTAGGTGGTGGAGTAACTTTTTTTGTATCCATAATTTTTTTGCCCTTTAAGTAATCCTTGCAAGGGATACGAAGGGTTCTCGTCTTCACTTGTAAAACTCAATTTCATAACTGGGTTCTAAGAATTGAATGATCTTCTTATATTATTTCTCTAGTTCTAACACATTATCATTTCGATTTCTTACTCATAGCTTAGTCAATGTTCCTTCATTTCTCCTTATTTCATCAGCTTAGCTAAAAAAGAGTTTGATTAATCTTAGTTCAATTGTTGTTAAACTCTTATCTCACAATTTTATCTATTTTGCAAACAGACGATTTTCTAGCAAACAACATCTTTATTTTATTATCACCAACTTAAACTTGTCCTTTATCAATTATAATGTGGCAATTTAGGTGACTATTCATAACTAATAAAGTTTGGATACTATTATCCTAAACTAGAAGAGCAAGAACTCAAGGGGTATAAATAAGCACAGTGTTGATTATAGATCAAGCTCAAAATTCTCAAATTTTTTATTTTTAAAAAATATTTTCTAGCTTTATGTTATCACTACATTATATTGTAATTCTGTGTATGTTTGGATGCCTTATTAGAGCGCAAAAATAAGCCTATATGATCCTTAGATTGATTAGAAAATGTTTTGGAGTGAGTTTGGGATCATTAGGGAAGTTTAGGACGTGAAATAGGACCATGTGTTGAGTGCTAGGAGGTCGTGCCTTGGCCTCACGCCATATGGACCACTGTAAGGTCCTACTACCTTGACTCACGATGGCCCGTGCATCACACGGCCTTAGTCCCGTGATGAGGCTCGCACCGCACCAGGGGTGGTCATGCCTTGGGGTGTCATTGCACCCCCCTATTTCATTGATGGCATTTCATTTTAATACGTTATTTTAAAGGTATTTTGGTCCTTCTTGGTTAAAAATTACCCTTCACTTATACTATTTAATCCCAGATCACTAAGTACGACATTATTAGTCAAAAACATACTCCATCATTCTCCAAAAACTCTCAGGAGCAAAGCAACTAGAGATTCAAGGTCCAAGGCTAAACTCTAAAGCTATTCTCAAATTCCTTCCATCAAAAAGGCATGTTGAATACTCTCTTCTTCAACCACTTTTATTAAGTGTGAATTTAATCATTATTTATATATATTTTGTTGATGGTTTGAAACTAGAGTTGAGGATTTTGTTTGAAAGGCTTGATATAAAACTCCTTTTCCTTATGAACGGATAATTAAATGTTTGTTTGGGGTTTCTGAGTCTAGAATGTCTTTTCGAAAATGATGAATATTTATGTATTGACATTTGAATATTAAATGGATGAATATTTAAGTCATGATTTTTAAGTCTCTTGAAAGCTTTGAGTTGTATAAGAAATATAAATGTTTTTTTCGTCCTTTATATCATTGAATGTATGGTATTATGAGAATGTTTTGAAATGGTTATGTGAAACTCAATTGTGGTTATGCTCGTGATTTTGAAGGCAAGATTTTGGAGTGTAAAATGTTAAATGATAATGATTTTGGCATGATATGGATGACTTGAAAGTCTTGATATGATGGTACCAATGGTGAATGCCTTAACGAAAGACTCTGTGAAAAAAGGTTAAGAAAAATATTTTAATTTAAGTTTAAAGATAATTATGTAGTTCACCTAGAAGGTATAGTCCATGTGACCAAAACCAGAAATTGTGTTTGCCGACATAGGGGAGGTCCTATCTTGAAAAATAAAAGACTATTGTATTCTTGTTTTGCACAGTAGTATTATAGTTTATGTTATTGATATAGATGGTCAATTATGTTATCTCAATCCATGCGGTAAGCATGGATTAAGGCCCCGCCAGCTGGGTATGGACTAGAGCCATATAGCCTATGGGTTACTAGATGCTGGTTCAAATTACATAGTTCAAAATTAAAGGTTTTCAAGTGATAATATTTCTTTTATGCTTTATGAGTTTTATAAGTTGTTATATATAAATTGTTTTTTTCCCATTCCTTGGGTTGTATGATGTCACTCGTCCTACTAACCATCCCTGGACGCTATATCTTTTTATGATATAGGTTTCAAAGCCTTCATCTATGACCCTGCTTAGCATTAGAATTCATTCGGTACAATAGTTAGTAACTGGTGATCCATCCATATTTTGGAGGGCATATGTTTTTTCCCTTCAGTTAGACTTGAATTATCCTATCTTATCGGATTGCCGAGGACATGTATTTTTAGAGAATTCATAGTTAATGTGGTTAAATATTCTGTGTCGTAATTTAAGACTTGGGTTCTGGATTATTATTTCATTTGAATTTCATATTTTATGGGCCTAATTCTGACTTTATTATGGCTATGCTTTTAATAGTATGTTAAGGGATACTCTCAGGCCTTTATTGGTCTGGGATGCCTGTCACGACTAGGGCCTAGGATTGAGTCCTGTGAAACTTAGTATTAGAGAACGATTCAAGATCCTAGGATATTTATGAATCCGTGTCAAGTAGAGTCATGTTTTAGGTGTATGGAGCACTATACTTATAAACGAGAGGCTACGAGACATTTAGAAATATTTCTCTTTCTTTATGTTCTATTTAGTACTAGAGAGTTTAGTTTCAAGTGAATTCTTTAAGCTCCTAAACCTTTTTCCACATTTTAGATCATGCCTCCAAAAGGAACTAATAACCAAGGGACTTCAGCCGGAGCCTTCAACCCCACTAGAGTAAATGTTGAAAAGGTTTGTCCTACTCATGATATGTGGATCCATAATTGATCTTATACTTGTAATTACACCACTTCTACTGGGTTCCACTATCCCCATCTAGTCCTCATCGAGCTCCTAAGATCGGCACCACCCGTATCAATCCCCTTAAGGTGAATTTTCTAATATTGAGTTCAGACAGACCATCCAAATAGTTGCTAAGATTGTTCCATCTCAACCATGCCATTTAGGTAGTGTTGGTTCTCTTTTTTGTTCTTTAAATTCTACTTGGGTTGGCCAATTTATATGGCTAAACCTACCAAATTTCATGGGGTCTAAAATTGAGAAAGATCCTTGAGTGTTTGTTGATGAAATAGAGAAAGATTTTCATGGTTATGCATTTTAGTGACACTTAATGGGTGGAATTTGTATCCTACCAGATAAAAGGGGTAGCCTTTCTATGGTATGATAAGTAGGAAGAATGTAGGGGGAAATATGTTGCACCAGGCATTTAGGAAGATTTTTCTAAAGCCTTTCTCAATCATTTCTTTCCTCAGGAATTAAGAAAAGTTAAGGCTGAGGAGTTTGTAAATTTAAAGCAAGGAAGATAAGTGTTAAGGAGTATGCTCTGATATTTACTTAGTTGTCTCACTATGCTTCAGAGTTGGTGTCTAGTATGAGGACTTAAACAAGAAAGTTGGCATCTGGTCTCTCTAGCGAATTGGTATAAAGTGTAAAAGGGGTGATGCTAAACAAAGACATGGATTTATCGAGGTTAGTGATTTACATGCAGTAGATTGAGGAGGCAAGCTAGTAGCAAAGTAGTAAAGGGGGCAAACAATGGTTCAAAAATAAATATAATAGGTAATGTTCAATCATCAGGTAGTGACCAACACCTAAGCCTTCTGGTGATCAGAGGTTCCAGTCAAATAATGGCCCAATGATGTAGGGTACCCAGTCTTAGGCCAGTGTGGCTTAGTCGAATCCATCTTATCCTCCTTGCCATACTTGTTAGAAGCTCTATCAAGGATTTTGTCACTTGAGTAAGGGTGGATGTTATAATTATGATCAGATTGATCATTTTTAGAGGGGTGTTCTTTGGTGAAGGGAACTTTTGGAGGCAATAAGGCCCAAGCTACTACTTCTTCAGCCTCAGCCCAAAATAAAGCTACCTCTGGTGTAGGTGGGGATCGCAACCATATATATGCCTTATCTACTTTTAGACTCAGAGGCCTCATAAAATGTTGTCACGGGTATGATACAAATTTTCTCTTGTGATGTTTGTGTGTTACTTGACCCTAGTTTTACTCTATATTATGTGGCCCCTTATATAGCTAGAATTTTGGTTTTGATCCCAAAAATATTCCTGAACCCTTCTCAGTTTCTACTACTGTTGGCGAGTTTATTATTGCTAGGAGGGTCTATAGAAATTGTGTTGTGTCTATTTTTTATCGGGATATTGTGATGGATTTGGTAGAACTTGATATGGTAGATTTTGACATTATTCTAGGGATGGATTATCTCCATTCTTATTATACTAGCTTGGATTGTAGACCCAAAAAGTCATTTTACTTTCTAAATGAACCGATTATTAAGTGGGAGAGTAGCCCCGTAGCACCAAAGAAAAGTTTCATCCCTTACCTTAGGGCTCAAAAAATAATTACTAAAGGTTGTTTATACTATTTGGTTTGGTTATGTATTCTAGTGTTGAAGTCCTTCACTCCAGTCTGTTTCTATAGTTAATGAATTTCCTAAAGTCTTTCCCAATAATTTTTTCAGAAAACCTCCTGACAGGGTAAAAGATATTAGGATTGATCTCTATCCAGATACTCGTCCAATTGCCATCCCACCATATAGAATGGATCCTGCGGAGTTAAAGGAATTAAAAGAGTAGTTGAAAGACCTTGATAAAGGTTTTATCCATCCTAGTGTCTCCCCTTAGGGTGCTCCGGTACTTTTTGTGCACAAGAAAGATGGGTCTCTCTATGTGTGCATTGATTATTACCATTTAAATAAGATTACAGTGAAAAATAAATATCCTCATTCCAGAATTAATGACCTTTTTGACCAGCTTAAGGGTGCTAAATATTTTTCAAGAATAGATTTCTGCTCAAGTATCATCAGTTAAAGGTTAGGGAAATTGATATTCCCAAGGATGATTTTCAAACCTAATATGGCCATTGTGAAATTATTGGTGATGCCCTTTAGTTTAACTAATGCCCTTACAACCTTTGTGGATCTTATGAACACGATGTTTAAGTAGTTTTTGGACTTATTCGTTATAGTTTTCATTAATGACATTCTAGTTTACTCACGACGCGATGATGAGCATGCCAATCACCTCTAGATTGTTCTTCAAACCCTTAAGGATCAAGAGTTATACACCAAATTTTTCAAATATGAATTTTGGCTAAGTGTTATGACTTTCCTTGGTCATATTATTTCTAGTGAAGGAATTAAAGTGGATCTCCAAAAGATTGAGGCGGTGAAAAAGTGCATAGTCCCATAACTCTAACTGATATTAGGAGTTTCTTAGGTCTGGCAATATATTATATGAGGTTCATGGAAATCTTTTTCTTTTATAGTTGCTCTATTAACAAGGTTGCCTCAGAAAAGGGTGAAATTCATGTGGTTTGGTACTTCTAAGAGCATCTTTGAGAAGTTGAAGGATCAATTGACTTCTTCCCCTATTTTGATGCTCCCCGAGGGTACTAAAGGATTTATGGTATATTGTGATGTGTCTCGAGTAGGACTTGGTTGTGTACTTATGCAACATGGTAAAGTTGTGGCTCATGCTTTCAGGCAACTTAAGGTACATGAGAAAAATTACACTACTCATGATCTTGAGTTAGAGATTGTGGTCTTTGCACTCAAAATTTGGCATTACTGTTTTTATGGGTGCATGTGGATATTTTTATTTATCACAAGAGTTTATAGTATATGTTCACACCAAAAAAGCTAATCTCATACAAAGGCGGTTGCTTGAGTTGTTGAAAGATTATGACATGAGTTTGCACTACCATCTAGGTAAGGCTAATGTTATTGTTGATGCTCTTAGCAGGTTGTCCATGGGGAGTCTTTCTCATGTTGAGTAGGAAAAAAGAGGTTTAGTAAAGGACATCAACAGTCTCTCTAATTTAGGAGTCTGACTTTTGGACTCCGAAGATGGGGTAGTAATTATTCACGAAATGGCTAAGTCATCCTTAGGTGCTGAAATTAAGGAGAAGTGGGCAAATAATCCCATACATATGCAAATTAGGGAAGATGTTGGCTAGCAAAAATTTATGGCTTTTAAGATCAGGGGAGATGGTGTTTTGCGATATCAAGGAAGATTTTGTGTTTTCGACATTGATAGGTTACGAAAAAGGATCTTGATCGAAGCCCATGTCTCTAGGTATATTGTTCTTCCCATATCTACAAAAATGTATTATGATTTGAAAGAGATGTATTTGTAGAATAAGATGAAAAAGGATGTTGCTAAATTTATTGCTAAGTGTCCTAATTGTCAACACATCAAGGTTGAGCACTTAAGGCCTGGTCGTACATCCCAAGACATAGTTATTCCCATGTGGAAATAGAAGATATGGATTTCATCACTGGCCTCCCATAATCTCACAACTAATATGACTCTTTTGGGGTCATAATTGATAGAATGGCAGCCTGTTCACTTTCTACTTGTGAGGACGATAGAAGAGAATTATGCTAAGTTGTACATTCAGGAGCTTGTTAGATTGAATGGAGCCCTGTGTCCATCTTATCCGATAGAGGTACTTAATTTTCTTCTCAATTTTGGCAGTCTTTCCAGAAAGGTTTGGGCAAACAAGTAATCTTGACACCACTTTCCATCCTCAAATGGATAGTCAAGCGAAGCTTATTATTCAAACTTTGAAGTATATGCTAAGAGCCCGTGTTATTGATTTTAAGGATAATTAGGTGGATCATCTGCCTCTTATAGAGTTCACTTACAATAATAGTTATCACTCTAGCGTAGAGATGGCACCATTTGAGGCTCTTTATGGTAGGAGGTATAGATCACCAATTTGGTGGTATGAAGTAGCCAAAACTAAATTGTTCGGGATATACCTTGTTCACCAAGCAGTGGAGAAAGTTAAAGCTATTAGAGATAGTCTTAAGACCTCTCAAAGTCGTCAAAAGTCCTATGCCGATAGAAGGCAAAAAGAATTGAAGTTCAAAATTGATGATTGGGTGTTCTTGAAAGTCTCTTCCATGAAAAGAGTGATGAGGTTTGGGAAAAAATTAAGCTCAGTTCTCACTACATCAATCCTTATAAGATTTTGAGGATGTTTGGAAATGTTGCAAATGAGTTGGATTTGCTTGTGAGCCTGGCATCGCTTCATCCCGTATTTTATGTATCTATGATTAAAAACTATGTGGGTGACCATTCGCTTGTTGTCCCCATAGAGGATATCGGTGTGAAAGATTCTCCATCTTATGAGGAAGTTTTTATGAAGATCTTGGATAGACAAGTTTGAAAGTTGAGAACCAAAGAGATAGCTTCGGTGAAGATGTTGTGGAGGTATCAACAGGTGGGAGAGGCCACTTGGGAATAGAAAAATGACATGAAACCTAGATATCCCTCTTTATTTGCATCTTCAGACGATGTTGATTGAGGTGCTAATCCTAAACTCATCTTAATTTCCTTTGCATATATTCTTTCATGTTTTACGTAAATCTTTATATCGTGCTAAACATGCCCTTAATCATCATTCAAAGGTGAATGATCCCAAGAGAGGGATAATCTAATGGCTTGTATGTTTGGTTGCTTTATTAAATCACAAAAATGAGCTTATATAACCTTTAGATTGAGTACAAAATATTTTGAGATCAGTTTGGTAGCATTAGGAAAGTTTAGGACGTGAAATGGGACTATGTGTCACATACTAGGAGGTCGTTCCTTGTCCTCGTGTCGTACGGACCATCGTAATGGTCTACTGACTCAATGTCATGGTGACCCTCGCACAGCACGAGGGTGGCCATGCCTTGGGGTGTGCACCGCACCTTCTATTTCGTCGTACCCCCTATTTTGTTGATGAAATTTTGTTTTACATGTTATTTTAAGGGTATTTTGGTCCTTCTTGGTTAAAAATCATCTTCCACCTATACTAAGTGATCCTAAATCCTTAAGTACGACATAAGTAGTCAAAAACATACTCCATCATTCTCGAAAAACACCTAGGAGCAAAGTAACTTGAGATTAAAGGTCCAAGGCTAAACCCTCAAGTTGTTCTCAAACTCCTTCCATCAAAAAGGCATGTTAAATACTCTCTGCTTCAACTACTTTTATAAAGTGTGGATTTAATTATTATTTATATATATTTTGTTGATGGTTTGAAATTAGGATTGACGATTTTGTTTGAAAGTTTGATATAAAACTCCTCTTCCTTATGAATAGGCAATTAAATTTTTGTTTGGGATTTTTGACAGAGAAGGACCCACATGTTAGGATGCAGGTGCACGTGCACCCGTTAAGTTCATAAAAAGATCTGTATTTGTACATGTATATATCTTAAAAAACTAATGTATACATTATGTGCAACCTGTAGAGCATTGTTGCCCTTTGGTCGCATTGGTTCTAGCTAATGTGCCCCACACCAGTGACCCTAGATCGAATCCCACTGTGTCACATTTTTCTTTCTATATTTTACATTAATTTTAACAACAAAAATGGTAGAATTTGAACCTATGGCATCTTGTTTACAAGATACACCTTTTACCACTGAGCCACTCCACTCATCTACTTTCATATTATTTAGGTTTTATTTATTAACCTTAAATCCGTATTTGACCTATATATTTATATATTTGTCCTTGCTTAAGCCTATACTTATCAATCAGTGAGACACGCTATTACCCCTCAATCGTCATTGGAAGATTCTCGAACACTTAAGATAGTGGTGCACCCACACTCTTTAAATCTTGAGTTCGCCTCTGATTTTTTAGAATAAAATGACTATTCAAAAATGATGAATATTTATGTCTTGACATTTGAATGTTATATGGATGAATATTTAAGCCATGATTTTTAATCTCTCGAAAGCTTTGAATTGCATAAGAAATACAAATGTTTTTTCTGTCCTTTGTATCATTGAATATATGGTATTATGATAATGTTTTGAAATGGCTATGGGAACTCAATTGTGGTTATACTCATGATTTTAAAAGCGAGATTTTGGAGTCTAAAATGTTAAATGATAAAGATTTTGGCATTGATATGGGTGACTTGGAAGTCTTGATATGATGGTACCAAATGTGAATGCCTTAATGAAAGACTCCACGGAAAAAAGATTAAGAAAAATACTTTAATTTGTGTTTAAAGAGAATTATGTAGTTCATCGAGAAGGTGTAGTCCTTATGATCAACATCGGAAACTGCGTTTGTGGACATGGGGGAGGTCTTGTCTTGAATAATGAAAAATTATTGTATGCTTACTTCGCGAAGTAGTATTATAGTTTATGTTATTGATATAGATGGCCAATTATGTTATCTCAATCCATGCGGCAAACATGGATTGAGGCCCCGCTAGTTTGGTATGGACTGGACCAATATAACCCGTGGGTTACTAGATTTTGGTACAAACTACATGGTTTTTGAGTAATAATACTTTTTTATATTTTAAGTCACTTGTTTCTTATTTTCTCTGTGATAAGTTTGTATTATGAATTTTATGAACTGTTATATAAATTGCTTTTATCCCTTTTCAGGGGTTGCGTGTCAGTACTAATCGTACTGACCGTCACCGAATGCTACATTTTTTCATGATGTAGGTTTTGAAGCCTTCATCTGCAATCTTGCTCAACATTTAGAATTCATTCGGAACAACAGTTAGCAAATAGTGAGTCATCAATATTCCGCACTTTATTATGGCTATGCTTGTGACAGAAAGGTACACATATAAGTTGCCAAACCATATGAAAACAGGAAGCACCAGTGTTCTAGTGGTAGAATAATGCCCTTCCATGGTACAGACCCTAGGTTTTATTCCCGGCTGGTGCGTTATCTTTTCAATTTTTCAATTTTTTCCGCCTTTCCACTTTCAACACAACGCAGCTACAAATTCATTCTACTCGGAAATACTACCTACGTACGTAATAAGCAAAAGGTGCACATTGCACAATTCTGTGTCAACACTTTTTTATTTGTGGAATCCTTTTTTACTTTTTAGTTGAAATTACTTCCACTAAGCACATGAAAACCAACAAAAACTCTTTTGACCTTTATCTTTAACAAACGGAAACTGCAATACATAAAAAATTCAGGAAATATTACACGGTACTCCCCCTGCCCTAAGCTGCGCCCACGTTTGCATAATGAGAGAAGAAAAACTAAAATAATAGTACTAATAATATTTTATACCCTAAGGGGGCATTTGGTTAGGAAATAATTATCTCGGAATAATTAATCCCGAAATAACTTATCCACCATGCATATGGGATAACTTATTCAATCACTATGGTGTAAATGGTAGGATAAGTTATCCCGACATTAACTAAAATGTCCAACCAAACATAAAATAAAATAATCCATCATTTTATTCTGGGACTATTTATCCCTTATACCTCACACCAAATGACCCTAAAAGGTACATGTGAACATTGCCCAACTTCAATACTCAATAGTGGATGATAGGAACGTCTACTTTTTGCTAGCCTAAAAATAATTCTGCTTTGGGAAACATGAATTTGCATGTATTGCTAGTGTGAAGATATTTATACTACTGATGTTATTTATTCTGTTTATAAGAAATTATTTATTTATTCTGTTTATAAGAAATTATTTTTCTTACCTAATAATGCTTATTATAGATGGTTGCCTATAGTTTCCATGATACGACAGCACATAAAACTTTAAATAATACAGATCCTCTGAAATAAAAACTAATGCTCAACTACCAAGCAAAACTTTGGTTTCTATTAGTCCACTCCATGTGGTTAATTCACTGACAGCCTTATAATCAACCCCGGTCATAATGTCCCACAGGAACGAGGTACGTAAAAGGAGTTGCAGCAAACTTCGCTGAGAGTACTATTTTAAGAATGATATTTGCTGCAGAAACTGTCAATACTTTGGTTGCTCTATCAAAGTAAGCGCCTGAAATAACTATGTTGGCACTGATATTCCATTCAAAATACTGAAAAGTATCTGTTTCAACCAAAAACATCTTTACACAGACCCACAAGTCACGAGATTCTTACACTGACAAATTGACAGCAGAATTTTGAGTAAACACAGCATCATCTTCTGCAAACTAATTTACTACACGTCCTAGTTTTCAATGCTAATTACCTAGTGAGATAGTATACCACCAAAAAGAGAACCACAAATGAGGCTACTAGTGTAAACATTCTTCGGCTTGATTTGGTCTCAAATACCTGAAAGACGCGGAAACAATTTAGATTCAGCACAAACATCCAGGCTGAGGCAAAGTTGGAATAAAGGTCGTCTAATCTTACATACCATCTTAAATTTATCCATTGTTCCAGATAAAACTCCCCTTGAAGAATCCATGTCATTGCCCTGATCAGCCAAACAAGAAAAGCTTAGAGAAATTTTCAATAATACCACAAACGTAACGATACGAGGTAAGTTACATAATAGAAGTGTGCTGACCATTCTGTCCAGCATCCTATTATGAGTCTCCACTTCCTCATGTATATCACCTGATAACTGCTAAATATAAAGTTTCATCAGAACAAATCTATAAATCTTCAAAGGTTCAAGAAGCTCATTGTCAACAACACAGCTATGTTACTTGATGGACACATTCAGTGATGATTTAGAAGAGAAAAAAACTTGGAAGAAACTCAAATACTTAAGTAGCAACTAAAAAAGAGAACAGTTTTTCTAACCGAATGCAAGATCTCCACAGTTACATATACATGACAATAATCAGTTGAGAAACTTAGAAGAAACTCAAATACTTAAGCAACTAAAATAGAAAACTGATTTCCCAACCTAATGCAAGATCCCATAGTTAAATATACATTTTTTTTTTTTATAACCGTGGTGTCCAGGCCAGCTTGCCCGCACCTCGATTAATTCCACAGTTAACCTGCCACGTCCCACGAGCAATAGGTACCAGGTAACGCTGTCCACCAAGGCACAGATGGGAAGAAATCACATAGTGTTTGTCTCTATTGGGGATTGAACCTGAGACCTCATGGTGCTCAACCCAACTTAATTGAACCACTAGGTTAAATATACATGACAATAACTCAATTGGGAAACTTAGAAGAACTAAAACACTAGAATTAAATCTTCGCTTTTTGGAAGATGGTCTATATTTTACCCCACCAGACATTAAATAGTTGGGCTCCATCTACTACTACTTAAGAAAAAAAATCCAAATGGAGCCACAATCACCCTTATGGTCTATTGTCAAAGTAGACAAATAATATTGTCAAAGTAGACAACCAAAATAACAATGCTATTTCACTCGGTCAGTAAACAGAGAAAAATATAACTCATGCTGGACAAAATTAATAGCTTCTACATGTGCAGGACTTACTCTTTTCAGCAGATTAACTCTATCTTGCAGTCCATCCATTGCTTTCTCATTCTCTTGTTCATCAATTTCATGTGAGGCATATGATGACGAAGCCCTTATACCACCTTCCTCAATACCATCAAATAGTGCTGCTCTGTTGCTACGTTCCCTAAATTCAAGGATTATTAAGCAATTATACGAAGACGTAGGTGCAAATAAGAATGTTCCTTTACAATTACAAGAACAAAAAGCAGCCCTGGTAATGAAATAACTTCACCCCTAGTAGGTAGCATTTATAAGGCTAGAAAAGAAGTTTCCACTTCAATTTCTTTTTTTTTAAAACTTGCCAATTCAAATTACCCTGGCCACGTCAAATATCAGATAGATGGGGGTAGGCATACTAGGCAAGATAAGATTAAAACTGAGGATATCCGTGACAAGGTGGGAATGGCTTCGGTTGAGGACAAGATGGGGGAAGTGAGACTGAGATGGTTCACGCATGTGAAGAGGAAATGAACAGATGTTCCAACGTGAAGGTGCGAGAGGTTGGCCTTGGATGACTTCATGAGAGGTAGAGGTAGGCTAAAGTATTCGAAAGAGGTGATTAGATAGGGCATGGGGCATCCAACTTACCGCAGACATGACCTTAGATAGGAGGTTGTGTGACACGGATTAGAGTAGGAGATTAGTACATCGTAGTGTGTTGTCTTGCTATCCATTCATACTAGTATTTGTAGTATTGCTCCTGTAGGTTCTTGTCCTTAGATTTTTGTTACTGTCTGTTGTTTCTTGTACTTCGACTATCATATTATTTTCTTGTAGTTATTGTTTAGAATGCTTTGTTATGCTTTCAATTCCGTTTATTTCTTTTTCTGGATTGTTTTACCAGGGGAAGTAGCCTCTCTATCTTAAAGGTAGGGATAAGGTCTACATGCACTCCACCCTCCCTCTCCCCTGACCTCACTTTGTGGTACTACAATGGGTATGTTCTTGTCGTGTCAAATATGAGAGTATGATTGTGGCAGAAATGATAAAGTTCACCATCAAAGCTGGATCAAACCTATCAACCCATATTTTACAGGGTAAACAGGCATGGGCAGCATACATGGCCAATGCACAAATAGGATGTTGGTCATAATAAATATATATATATATATATATATATATATATATATATATTGTTAGAATGAATATGAAGAGGATCCTTGGAGTAACCGGTAAAGTTGCCGCCATGTGACCAGGAGGTGTTCAAGTCTTGGAAACAGCCTCTGGCAGAAATGCAAGGTAAGGCTGCGTACGATACACCCTTGTGGTGGAGCCCTTCCCCGGACACCGGGCTGCCTTTTTTTATATATTGTTAGAATACGAGTAGAAATAGGAATAGTATATAAAAATCCTACTCGAAAAAGAATTGTATTATAGTACCTATAAATAGGGTTTTGATGTAATTATGTAAACACACAATTCAATAATATTTTTTCTCCATTATTTCTCACATGGTCAGAGCATTGTTGAGAAACTTCAGGGAAAGAAGTTATCGTGCATCAATTTCCGGTGACTGATTTGTGTCATTATCTATTTTGTGGGTTGTGTGCAAAATACAACACCACCAAGAGGATCGGAAAGTTCAGGGGACAAAAACCCGACCAAAGCCATCGAAAAGTCACCAGCCACTCACCTGCCGGAAATCCGGCAATATCTGTCATGCACCGGCACATGAGCCATTCTCTGAACGACTTTTTCAGCTTTTTCTTTTCTGTTGGGGTCACCCAGATACTCCGACCTCCGACCAACTTTTGTTTTTCAGTTTCAGCACAGATGCACAGATTCCGGTCGCTGGAACCCTAATTCTGGCAATTTTATATTTTTTTTCCCCGGTGAATTTTCAACAATTTTCAGAACCCTAATTCTGTTTCTTGGTATTTTCAAGTCAAAATTCCAAGATGTCTTTTGGGTATGATGTTTTTGGCCCCAAAACTACTGGAATAAGAAGTTCAAGTCCTATGATCACTTCCGAACCATTAATGGGAAGTTCAAATTATTTAGCCTGGGCTTCCTCGGTTGAGTTGTGGTGCAAAGGTCAAGGTGTCAAAGATCACTTAAAGATGAAGGCTAGTGTGGTAGATGAAAAGGCAAAATCTATAGGGGAAGATGCAAAAGCCAAAGAACAATAGGAGAAAGTAAACGCTCAATTATGTAGTCTCTTATGGCGATTTATTGATTCCAAGTTGATGCCTTTGTTTCGCCCATTCCAGACATTTTATTTAGTTTGGGAAAAGGCTCCTATTTTATACACTAATGACATATCTCATTTTTATGATGTGATATCTCGAATGACCAACTTGAAGAAACAGGAATCCGATATGTCTACTAAGGAAAAATACAAGCAGTCATGGAAAAATTTGATACATTGATGCCCGTCACTGCGGATGTGGAAAAACAACAAGAGCACAGACAAATGTTGTTTTTAGTTCTTACACTTGCTTGACTTTCTACTATCCATGATTTAGTACGTGATCAAATTTTAGCTAGTCGTACGGTTCCTACAATTGATGAGTTATTCTCTCGTCTACTTCGTCTTGCCGCGCCTCCCAGTCACAAAATAATTTCATCGCCCACCGTTGACTCCTCCATTCTTGCATCTCAAACCATAGAAAAAGGAACATATCAGCCTATGGAGAATCGGCGAGGAGGAGGTCGTTCTAGAAAATCTCGATCAAAGTGTAGTTATTATCATAAAGTTGGACACACTCAGGATATATGTCATACTTTGCATGGTCCACCACCCAGTTATGATCCTATTGCTGTAAAGGAATATAATGAGTTTTTTTCGAATCGAGCAAGATAGCAGACATCTCCACAGCCTAATCGACCATCCAATAATGCTCATATTGCCCCAACACAATATGATGAGTTCCTTCAGTATCGAGCAAGCAAGCAAACATCTCCACAAATAGCCTCAGTTGCCCAGCCTAATACTTCTATTGCTGGTAATCCTTTTGCTTGGGTTTCACAGTATAGTACTCTTGGATCATAGGTCGTGAACTCAAGTGCTTCTGATCATATTTCTAGTAATAAATCACTTCTGTCCGATTTTGTTTATTCACAATCTCTTCCTGCTATCACTTTAGCCAATGGAATGGAATCCAAGCAAAACCAAAAAAAGTTGGACAAGCCAAACCCCTATCTTATGTCACTCTAGACTCTGTTTTTATGTCCCTGGTTGTCCTTTCAATCTAGCATTTGTTAGTCGTTTGACACGTGCCCTTCATTGTAGCATAACTTTTTTTGATGATTCTTTTCTAACACAGGACCGCAGTACGGGACAGACGATTAGCGCAGGACATAAATCACAGAGCCTTTACCATCGTACCTGTTCAAATTCCTTCACAGCATATTCTATTACAGACCCTCCAGACCTAATTCACAAACGTTTTGGGACATCCGAGTCTATCCAAGCTACAAAAGATGGTGCCTAGTTTGTCTACTTTATCCACATTAGATTGTGAGTCATGTCAACTTGGGAAACACACCCATGCTACTTTTTAACGTAGTATTGAGTCGTTCAGAATCTATTTTCTCATTAGTTCATTTTGATGTTTGGGTCCTAGTAGAGTTAGTTCACCCTTAGATTTTCGTTATTTTGTTAGTTTCATTGATGATTTTTCAAAATGTACTTGGGTTTTCTTAATGAAAGATCATTTTGAGATATTTTCTATATTCAAAAGTTTTTGTGCTGAAATATAAACTCAATTTGGTGTTTCTAATCGTACTTTTCGTAGTGATAATACCTTAGAATACTTATCCTCTCAATTTTAGGAGTTTATGACTCATCAAGGAATTCCGTACACCCCTCAGCAGAACGGTATAGCATAAAGAAAAAAATAAGCATCTTCTTGAGACTGCTCGTACTCTTCTCATTGAATCCTATGTTCCGCTGCATTTTTGGGGCGACGCATTCCTCACATCTTGTTATCTAATTAATAGAATGTCATCATCTTCCATTCAGAATCAGGTTCTCCATTTTGTATTGTTTCCACAGTCACATCTCTACACTATCCCCCCTCGTGTCTTTGGGAGCACATGCTTTGTTAATAACTTAGCCCCTAGAAAAGATAAATTAGCCCCTCGTGCTCTCAAGTATGTCTTTCTTGGTTACTCTCGAGTTCAAAAAGGATATCGTTGTTATTCACCGAATCTTCGTTAATACTTTATGTCCGCCTATGCCACTTTTTTTGAATCTCGACCTTACTATACATCTTCTGATAATCCTGATATCTCTGAGGTTTTACCTGTATCTCCACTCTTACCCGCACCATCCTTGGTCTTACCCGTATCTCTAGACTTACCCGAACCAACCTTTGAGGAATCAACAATTACTTCTACGTCTTCAGCTGCAGTGCCACCACTTCTGACTTATCATCATCGTCCGCATCCATCATTAGTCTCAGATGATTCATGTCATGCGTCAGACGCTCATCCTACTGCGGATTTGCCTTCTCCTAGCCAATCAGTTCCACTTAAAAAAGGTATGTGTTCCACTTGTAATGCTAACCCACATTATACTTTCTTGAGTTATCATCGTTTATCATCACCTCATTATGCTTTTGTATCATCTTTGTCCTCTATTTCCATCCCTAAGACTATAGGTGAAGCACTTTCTCATTCATGATGGAAGCAGGCTATGATAGATGAGATGTCTGCTTTAGATGCAAGTGGTACTTGGGAGCTTGTTTCCTCGTAAATCTACTGTTGGTTGTCGTTAGGTCCATGCAGTCAAAGTTGGTCCAGACTCTCAGGTTGATCAACTTAAGGCTCGCCTCGTTGCCAAAGGATAGAAGCAAATATTTGGGTTTGGTTATACTGACACTTTCTCTCCGGTGGCTAAAATAGCATTTGTCCGTCTTTTTCTATCCATTGTTGTCATTCGTCATTTGCCTCTATATCAGTTGGATATTAAGAATGCTAGTCTGCATAGTGATCTCGAGGAAGAAGCCTATATGGAGCAACCACCTGATTTTGTTGCTCGGGGGCGTCTAGTGGCCTTGTTTGTCAATTGCGCAGGTCACTTTATGGTCTGAAACAGTCCCCTTGAGCTTGGTTTGGAAAGTTTAGCATAGTAACTCAGCAGTTTGGCTTGATTCATAGTGGAGCTGATCACTCAGTGTTTCATTAACATTCTTAACCAAATCTGTGTATTTATTTGGTGGTTTATGTTGATGATATCGTTATCACCGACAATGATGAATATGGTATCACTAAATTAAAGCAACATCTCTTTCAGCATTTTTAGACTAAAGACCACGACAGACTGAAATATTTTTTAGGTATTGAGGTTGCTCAGTCCAAATCAGATATTGTTATTTCTCAATGCAAGTATGCCTTAGACATTCTTGGGGAGACAGGAATGATGGGATGTAGACACATTGACACTCTTATGGATCCAAAAGCTAAACTTCTGCCAAGACAGGGGGAGCCACTCAGGATCATAGGCGGTTGGTTGGAAAGTTGAATTATCTCACCCTGATTGGACCCGACATATCCTTTCCGGTGAATGTTGTAAGTCAGTTTATGACTCTCCCCATGAGTCATTGGGATGCAGTTATTCGTATTATGCGATATATAAAGTCAGCTCCAAGTAAAGAACTACTTTTTGAGGATCGAGGTCAGGAGCATATCATTGGATACACAAATGTTGATTGGGCAGGATCACCCTCTAATAGACGTTCTACCTCCGAATATTGTGTTTTAATAGAAAGTAATTTGGTGTCTTGGAAGAGTAAGAAACAGAGTGTGGTTGCTCAATCTAGTGTGGAAGCAGAATATCGAGCAATGGTTGTATCAACTTGTGAGCTAGTTTAAAATCAAACAATTGCTGAGAGAACTAAAATTTGGAGAAACCGGTAAGATGGAATTTGTGTGCGATAATCAAGCATCGTTTCATATCGTATCAAATCCAGTGTTTCATGAGAGGACTAAACACATAGATATTAATTGTAACTTCGTCAGAGAAAAGAAACTCTCAGGAGATATTATTACAAAATTTGTGAAGTCAAGTGATCAACTTGCAGATATCTTCATCAAGTCCCTCACCGGTCCTCTATTA
Source organism: Capsicum baccatum var. pendulum (assembly GCA_030864225.1). Taxonomy (NCBI): domain Eukaryota; kingdom Viridiplantae; phylum Streptophyta; class Magnoliopsida; order Solanales; family Solanaceae; genus Capsicum; species Capsicum baccatum. Next base: position 77,331,712 of record CM061558.1, on the reverse strand, counting down.
ATTACATTTATAACAAGCTACATATAGATGATTTGTATGCACCATCTTGAGGGGGGTGTTAGAATATGAGTAGAAATAGGAATAGTATATAAAAATCGTACTTGAAAAAGGATTGTACTATAGTGTCTATAAATAAGGTCTCGATATAATTATGTAAAACACACAATTCAATAATATTTTTCTCTATTACTTCTCACATATATATAAAATTTATTTTTTGACAGTAAGAGCAAATTTTAGTCATGGATACTAGAGCAACTTAAAGATTCATGTCCACCTACTTAATCTGAGGGCTTTAAGAAACAAATGATTTAACAATTGAGGTTGGAAGAACGATAGGCAGCACTAATAAAGCATTGCTAGTACCCGAATAAGATAAAATAAACTCTATGCCACCTAATTACACATTTTAAGGCTTTTCTCGAGGTCTAAATACTGGTGAGGTCATATATATTTGTAGAGGAATGAGGTAGTCTTTGGTAGGGCAAACTTTACCCCGAAAGTGAAACTTCCCAACATGAGGACTAGTCATCCCCCAAGTTGCTGTGGAATCTTAGGAAAAGAGATGCACTATGGATCCAATAGTACACATATGTTATAGCAAAGGAGGCACTATATAGGGCCATGGTACAAAGCACGCTTGTTGGATCATTCAAAGAGTCTTTAAAGCACAAAAGTACATAAAAGATGTTGGTTCATTTGAACATGACCTACTCAACATGCCTAAGTTTTCTATCAAGTCGATGTATAAACCGTTGTTGGGGAATTATACCAAGGACGTTTGAAGGAGAATAATATGTAACACCCTAGATACGCCTAAATGGCAGTTCATCTTGCACCTCATGGAAAATTGTATATGAGGGATAGACACAATAAGTGGGGAATACAGGTCAATCCAATATGCTCGCTATGTGAGAAGAAGCATAGGAGTATAAGGCACCTATTCTTCAAATGTAAGATTGTTGTAGGTGCATGGGCCAAACTACGTCACTAGTTAGACATATTAAGGATGCATTTGTTTTTATTAAGATTCAGACGTCGGAATCTGGATGCATATCTGAATGATTAAGATGTTGTCTTCATATCTTAAAATAAATGGTTAAGACTATTTGTTTTTCAATATCTGAAAATGCAAAAATTTATTTATTTGCATATATAATAAAAAATATAATTTAAGTAAAAAATAATTATATGTTAGAAAAATATTTGATTTAATATAATAAAATTATTATTTGATTGAAAAAAATATTTATATTTGTTAGTGATAATGGAGTAGTGGTTAGACTGACTTTGTTGTATGGGGTGGAGTGTTAACATCCAGAAGATGAAGGTGGCGGAGATAAGAATGCTTCGGTGGATGTGTGGGTGTACTAGGAAAGATAAAATTAGAAATGCGGTTATTTAAGATAGGGTGAGAGCGGCTTCGGTGGAAGCCAAGATGAGGGAAGCGTGGTTGAGATGGTTTGGTCATGTGATCAGGAGGAGCACGGATGCCCCAGTGCGGAGGTATGAGAGGTTGGCTAGGGACAACTTCAAGCGAGGTAGAGGTAGACCAAAGAAATATTGAAGGGAGGTGATTAGACATAATATGGAGCAACTTCAGCTTATCGAGGACATGGCTCTGGATAGGAAGCCAAGATGAGGAAAGCGAGGTTGAGATGGTTTGGTCATGTGATGAGGAGGAGCACGGTTGCCCTAATGAGGAGGTGTGAGAGGTTGGTTAGAGACAGTTTCAAGCAAGGTAAAGGTAGACCAAAGAAATATTAGAGGGAGGTGATTAGACACGATATAGAGCAGCTTCAGCTTACCGAGGACATAACCCTGGGTAGGAAGTTGTGGAGGAGGTAAATTAGGGTAGAAGGTTAATATGAGTTTAGGATGTTGTATATTTTGGTATGGTATTTGGAGTATCTTGCTTTTGGTATTATTGAATGTGTTAATTTTTATTGTATCTTGTTTTACTACTATTCCTTATTGTATCTTAGATTGCTTTATTTTGAGTCGGGGGTTTATCGAAAACCACCTCTCTATATCATATTTGAGGTAGTGGTATGGACTGCGTACACTTACCCACCCCAGACCCTAAGTGGTAGGAATATACTGGTATGTTGTTGTTGTTGTTAATGATAATGGAGATGGTTCTTAATAGTAGTGGCGGTAATGATTGATGTTAGTGATTAGCAGTATAGGTGGTGATAGTTGTGATGGGAGAGAAATTTGGTATTGCAGTTACCGTTATGATGGTGGCGATTGGTGGTGGCGGTGGTAGTGATATGAAGTTGGTTGATGCTAGTAGTTGGAGGCATTGATTGTGATAGCTTAAAAATGAATGTATGATGGTTGACGATGTGTTGGTAGTAGTTGGAGATGTTGTTAGCTGTGATGGTGGAGATGATTATTAGTAGAGATATACTGTAGCGCTGATGCTGATTGAAGCAGTGGCAGGGGTGGCGACACCGGTGACAATGGTGGTGGTGGTGATGGCCGAACAATGTGTGGATACTGATGATGTGTTAGTGGTAGCTAGTTAGCAGTGACGCTAGTTGTGATAAATGAGTTTGTTAGTAGTTGGGATTGGCCAATAGTGGTTGATGATGGTGGTGGTGTTGGCATTGGCGTTGGCGTTGACCATGGTGATAGCAACGGATATAATTAAAATAATGGAGGTGGTAGATATGGTAGCGACTGAAAATAGTGGTTAGTAGTAATTATGATTGTGAATGGTAGTTTTGATGGTAGAGGCGATTGGTGGTGGTGGTGGTGGTGGTTGGTGGCTAGGTGGTGGTTCTCAATGGTGGTGGTGGCAGAGGTGGTTAGTGGTGGTGATTGATGATTATGGATAGAGTGGTGGTGAATATTATCCAACACAAGAATACCTCTTAATGATTAGGACTTAGTTCCAAATCTGAATGATTAAGACCATTCAAACCTATTAAGAGACAAAATCTTAATGAAAAACAAATGCACTTAATGGTCTGAAGTCTAAATCATTCAGATTAAGACCTCCATTAAGTGCAAACAAATGAGGCCTAAGGGATCCATTGGGCTGGCAAGAGGAACTACAGTGGTGTATTGCTAATCATACTGGTAAAAACAGTACAGCTACAATATTCAAGATAACTCTAGCAGCTGCAGTTTACCATATCTGGTTGGAGAGGAATCAGGTTGCTTTTCAGGGGCAGCAATCCAACATTGACAGCTTAGTGAAGTTGATCATACATGCCATCTTTGTCAGAGCAAGTATGAAACCCAAGTTAAATCAGGAAACTTGAAACTATGAACTGTGAACTGGTACCCGTAGTTGTTTATGTGGTTCTTGGAGTCTCTTACAAATAGAGGGTGTTTGACATCAAGGCATAAGCCTTGGACTGTCCAGAGCTGTGCCATATCAGTCTTCATTGACTCTGCTTTGTAATTCCGCACTTGGTCATAAATAAAATGTTTATTTACCCCAAAAAAAAAAAACTTTGAGGATTGCAGTGCCCATCTAGTACATAGATTAATGTAAAATAGTAATTATACTGTTGAAATTAATTATGAAATAGAACTGACAAGATTCTTAAACCTAATTCAGAAAAACACATGAAAATTCTTTGATGAGAAAAAAATAAGTGTAAAATGTATCATTATGTCCTAAGTAAAGTAATATAAAACCAGGTCTATTTAGTCCACTGGTAATGCTTGTTAAATATTGGTCTGAGATGTTATTAAGAGCCTTCTTGGAGGGGCTTATAGCTTTTAGCTTATACGCTATAAGCCAAAAACCATAAGTCCGGAATTCTAACTTATGGACTTTAGTTAATTTTTGTCTTTTTGCCTTAAAAACAAGTGGTTAAAAACATTTTTTATTTTATCCAAACACTACAAAAGTTGCAGTTGAAGAGGAGCCATGGGGTAATGGTAAAGTTGCTACCATGTGACCAGAAAGTCACGGGTTCAAACCGTGGAAACAGCCCGTTGCAGAAATTTAAGGTGAGACTATGTACCATAGACCCTTATGGTTCGGTCCTTTCGCAGATCCCACGCATAGCGAGAGCTTTAGTGCGTCAGACTGCCCTTTTTACTACAAAAGTGCTTAAAGGCACTTAAAATGAATCAATCCAAATAGGCTCTAAATCCAGCTACAAGCTCAATGAGTACTCGTATAGCCAACCCCTGTTGGGATTGAGATACAGTTGTTGTTAAAGTAATATCAAAAACCACGTTAGATGGAGTAACACATCCTACTATCATGTGAATATTCTTATACACACTGTCTATCAACCAACAACTCGCCTCAATCCAAAACTAGTTGAGTCGATGATATCACACATATCTAAACCAACCTTACACAGGCTCATTCACCAAATGATTGAATCTATGCTACTAACACGATTAACGTAATGAATAAGCTGATCAGCATCAAAAGTCATTAAGTAATTAAGGAATAAGACAGGATAAAATTAATAAAAGAACCTTCGAGAATTCATGGCTAGATCATTAAGTAATTAAGGAATAAGACAGGATAAAATTAATAAAAGAACCTTCGAGAATTCATGGCTAGTGATTCGAAACTTTTGTTCTGATGGATCACAGACGAAACCTGTAAGAAAATTACAACAATAGATCAAATATTTAATCAATTCAGAGTAAAAAGATAATATCCTAATTATCAATTTAACAACCCTGGGTGTACAGATGTGACAAATCAATTGAAAATCAAAACAATCAGATGATAAAAATGACTCGTAATTGTACATGATCAGATTAATGAAAAACAACTAGTTTCAGATCTGTTGGAAAATTTTGGTGGAGGTTACCTGCAGGCTGTAGCTGATCGCCAACTTCACTGAGGATACTGTGTAAATTCCTTTTGCTTACCACCGGGAAGATTAGGAAGGCAAAATGGGTTTTAATAAAAGTTGCCAGTTTTAAAAAATATACGTTATCCCATTTTTTTTTTGTTTCTTTTTTCAAGGCAAAGAGATTGTTTGGATAAGCTTAAAAATTGGTCAAAATGGCTTTTAAGTTATTTTTTATTTTTGAAAATATTTTGCAATTTTAAAAAAGTTAAAATTGGCTTTTTAAAAGTCAAAAGTTAAAAGTAACTCATTTCATACTTATTTATTTTTGGCTTATAAACCATTAAAAGTTGATTAAGTAGAAGACACTTTTATTCCTCATAATTCTCGCTTATTCCAAAATTACCTCTTTTGTATGAAACTTTTAATTTATGAAATATAATTTTTATGTATTATTTTCCTTCTTTAATATATTCTTTTAAATTTCGACAATCATTATTATACAACATATGAATTTCTCTAAGAAAAAAATAACTCACCAACTAAGATATATGGAGAACACTCACTGAAGATATACAACTTCATAAATGATTAGTAAACAATCCATCTATATTTGACAATGCAACATTCATATTTGACAATGTTTTAATAGTGATATATCCATTACTCAATCAACGAGTAATATATTTTTCAATTAAGAGTCATTTTATCAAATAAATAGTATCATTTGTAACCAACTATTTATCTATTAGTGTAATTAAAATGATTAGTAAAATATATATTTTGCTTGATGATTTAAACTCTTTTAACGAAATAAAAAAATTTAGCGCACAAATTTAATAGTCATTCAAGAAACTATTAGATAGATAGATAGATGGAAAGATGGATACATAGGATAGATAGGATCGATCGATGGATAGATGGATAGAGAGGATAGAGAGGATAAATAGGATAGATTGATGGATAGATGGGATAGATGGGATCGATTGATAGATAGATAAGACAGATAGGATTGATCGATGGATAGATGAGATCGATCAATGGATAGATGGGATAGATGGGAAAGAATGGACAGATAGATAGATGGATGGATGAATGGATGGATGGAAAGATAAGATGGATAGATAGGATGGATAGATTAGATGGATAGTTAGATGGAATAGATAGATGGGATGGATGGATAGATAGATAGATGGATGGATGGATGGATGGATAGATAGATAGATAGATAGATAGATGGATAGATAGATGGATAGATAAATGAGTAGATAGATAGATGGACAGATAGATAGGTGGATGGATGGATGAATAGATGGATGAAAAAATAGGATGAATAGATAGATGGAATAGATAGATAGATGGATGGATGGATGAACAGATGGATAAATAGATGGATAGATAGATGGATAGGTAGATAGGTAGATAGATGGATGGATGAATGGATAGGTAGGTAGGTAGAAGATAGATAGATAGATAGATAGATGGATGGATGGATGGATGGATGGATGGATGGGTGGGTGGGTGGGTGGGAGGGTGGGAGGGTGGGTGGGTGGGTGGGGGGATGGATGGATGGATAGGTAGATAGGTAGATAGGTATATAGGTAGATAGGTAGATAGGTTGATAGGTAGATAGGTAGATCGATGGATCGATGGATCGATAGATGGACGGACAGACGGACGGATGGATAGATGGATAGATGGATAGGTAGATAGATAGGTAGGTAGGTAGATAGATAAGATAGACAAATAGATAGATGGATTGATAGATAGATAGATAGGTAGGTAGGTAGGTAGATAAATAGGTAGGTAGATAGGTAGGTAGGTAGATAGATAGATAGATAGATAGGTAGGTAGGTAGGTAGGTAGGTAGGTAGGTAGGTAGGTAGGTAGGTAGGTAGGTAGGTAGGTAGGTAGGTAGGTAGGTAGGTAGGTAGGTAGGTAGGTAGGTAGGTAGGTAGGTAGGTAGGTAGGTAGGTAGGTAGGTAGGTAGGTAGGTAGGTAGGTAGGTAGGTAGGTAGGTAGGTAGGTAGGTAGGTAGGTAGGTAGGTAGGTAGGTAGGTAGGTAGGTAGGTAGGCAGGTAGGCAGGTAGGCAGGTAGGTAGGCAGGTAGGTAGGTAGGTAGGTAGGGAGGTAGGTAGGTAGGTAGGTAGCTAGGTAGATAGGGAGCTAGGTAGGTAGGTAGGTAGGTAGCTAGGTAGGTAGGTAGGTAGGTAGGTAGGTAGGTAGGTAGGTAGGTAGGTAGGTAGGTAGGTAGGTAGGTAGGTAGGTAGGTAGGCAGATAGGTAGATAGGTAGATAGGTAGATAGGTAGCTAGGTAGGTAGGTAGGCAGATAGGTAGCTAGGCAGCTAGGCAGGTAGGCAGGTAGGCAGATAGGCAGATAGGCAGATAGGCAGATAGGCAGATAGGTAGATAGATAGTGTCATACCTCAAATCCTATTGGGGCAGACTGGCACCCGTAACCGAGGAGGCCTGGGAGAACCAGCTCATAACCTTATACTTCCCATGCATACCTTTATGACAATCGAAAATTCAGACAACATCATGTCGCATATAAAAGGAAATAATCACTTGTATAAGCTCGAGTACAGATATATATATGTATATACAATACTTGGTCGTTGGAGCCATCACGTCTATTAAGAAAACACCACCTTGACTGTACATTAGGTCTACAAAGCCTCTAGATAATACACAGAGTTTAACTAAGGTCGGGACACACCCCGCCATATAACTAACTTCTATACAATACCAAAAGTGACTGGATATGACACGGAAAGCCCCGAAGCCAATTGGAGCTTACCAAAAGCAACTGGATATCCTGGCTCCTACTTGTGCGGTGTATGAGCTGAGGTACCTGTGCCTACAGCATGAAATGCAGGTCCCTGTGGGGGACGTCAGTATGAAATATGTACTGAGTATGTAAAGGTGTAGATAATCATATATGATATAGGAGCTCAATAGAAATTAGAAACAAGTGAATAAATCGTAATAGGAGTGGACCACACTTACTAGAACTTGTGACAACCTGTACATTGTATTTATTCAATCACTTTACCTTCGTTCTTATCATATTTGTAATCATTACTGTACTGTACTGTGACTATTAGGCTGTCTCCAGTACATATCAACTGGGATAGACCCATGATAGGCTTATGCCCTAGGGATACCACCCATAAACACATAAATAGGGATCGACCCATGATAGGCTTATGCCCCTGGGATACCATCCGATAAGAGAGAACTTCCATCACTTAGTTCAATTAATCTTTGAGATTGTTATTTCGGTCGCCACCACATTTTTGATACTTTGAAACAATGATACATCAATAAGAGACATATAAATAGAACATCAATGCAATAACAATGAATTAAGAACTCATTGGCACATCAATGAAGTGTTTTGGAGTCATCAATGCCATAACAATGAAGTAGTAACTTATTGGTATATTAATGAAACGTTTTGGAGTCATTAATAGCACATGGATCTTGTTTGAGTAATCGGATACCTTCTGACATTCATTAGTGCAATAAACATGTAAGATTTGGAAGACAAGTATTGGAATGTCTTGACATCTTGTAGGGTGGAAACAAGTTCATTGGTAACGTAGGACATCATACAAAACTATTATGGATCACATGTTATTGAATAACTTTGGAAACTCTCTTAATAGAACAATTGTTCACTTTCATGCCAAAGATATGGTATAGAGTATATTTTATATACCTGACTGTCAACCTTCAATACTAGTCCCAAATGGACTTCCCGTCTTTTCGGATTACTTATCTACAATGAACATATATAGCAATCTAGTATTAGCGACCAAACGTCACAATTCAATTATTTGAATTCACTAAACTAGTGGTTAAGTAGTAAGCCTTAATTACACCATAAATGGTGTTACTTTAATCCTCCTATACTCCAATTACATTCACATGCCATGTATATTCATGCAACATCCTCCAATATGAAGTTTGGATTCATTTATCCTTCCAACTAATCCATTAAACCAAATTGAGCCATAAACATAAATAATCATCAATTCAATAGTATATCAACATATCCACCTTCCATAACTCAATTACCATATCTACCTTCCACAATTCAATACAACCAAACCATGCAAAATAGTCCATAACCCTATTTTCATCACCTTTCAATAACAACCAATACATATAATCCTCTATCATACATATACATATGGAAAAGAACAAAGGTGAACAATATTCATACCTTAGAATTCACCTCTTGATTATGCAATCCTGTTTGCACAAATAATAGGTGCCGTTCGAAGCTCTCGAGATGACAAACACAGTTATCAAATTACTTTGGAATTTCTACGGTTGAATCAAAAGTAATTTAAAGGTCAAATTTGGCTAGGGTTTGTTCTTTCTCAATGATTGATGATGAAAATGAGTTTTTGAACTCATATATATATATATATATATATATATATATACACATATTCCCATCCATAATATAATAGGAAATGACCAAAATGCCTTTAAAATTTAACTAATGTCAAATCTGTCCTTTGGTGGATTGTTTTGATAAGCTAAAGTAGATTGACCATAACTCTTTGCTTCGATATTGGATTTGGGTGAAATTGATATCGTTGGAAGGATAATTCAAAGGGCTTTCATTTCATATAATGTAGGCCACCCAGTTCGTCCTGTACAAGGAGTTATGGTCGTTTGAAATTGACCCTAAAAATTTGTTTTGATAGGCTGAAGTAAAACGAGTGTAACTCCTTACTTATATGTTGGATTTGGATGAAACCAATTGCTTTGGAAAGAAGACTCAAAGATATTTCTTTTCATAGGTCACAGCACTCCCAGTTCATTATATTAAGGGAGTTATGATCGTTTGAATTTGACTCAAAAATTTGGCTGACCTCAGTAGTTTGTGTGCAGGAAATTTTCCTGCACATTTACTATTCCCAGATATCCAGATCACTATTTTATAGTTTCGAACGTGCTCGATTATATCCGAAACCTATCCATGTTTGGAAATCTTTATATTGTTGGAAAGCTTAGTCAATAACCTTCGCATAGAACCATCGACGGGCAAATTCTGGTATAAATAAAATAATAAAAAAATTAATTCCATAAAAATAAGACCAATACACGTACTTGAATACAGGGTGTTACAGATATATAAATAGATAGATAGATAGATAGATAGATAGATAGATAGATAGATAGATAAACAGGTAGGTAGGTAGGTAGATAGGTAGGTAGATAGGTAGGTAGGTAGGTAGATAGATAGATAGATAGATAGATAGATAGATAGGTAGGTAGGTAGATAGATAAATAGATAGATAGGTAGATAGGTAGATAGATAGGTAGGTAGGTAGGTAGGTAGATAGATAGATAGATAGATAGATAGGTAGGTAGGTAGCTAGGTAGGTAGCTAGATAGGTAGGTAGGTAGATAGATAGATAGATAGATAGATAGGTAGATAGATAGATAGGTAGGTAGATAGATAAATAGATAGATAGATAGCTAGGTAGGTAGGTTGGTAGGTAGGTAGATAGATAGATAGATAGATAGATAGATAGATAGATAGATAGATAGATAGATAGATAGGTAGGTAGGTAGGTAGGTAGATAGATAGGTAGGTAGGTAGGTAGGTAGGTAGGTAGATAGATAGATAGGTAGATAGCTAGGTAGGTAGATAGACAGACAGATAGATAGATAGATAGATAGGTAGGTAGGTAGGTAGGTAGGTATTAATAGATGGATAGATGGATAGGATGTAAGTATATAGATGGATAGATGGATAGGATGTAAGTAGATAGATGGATGGATGGATAGATATGTAGATAGGTAGGTAAAAAGATATGTAGGTAGGTAGCTAGACTGATAGAGAGATAAACGGATAGACAGGAAGGCAGGAAGGTTAACACACAGACACACAGATACACAAACAGACAGACAGATAGATAGACAGATAGATAGACAGATAGATAGACAGATAGATAGATAGAGAGAAATACATATAGATAGATAAATAGACAGACAAATAGATAGATAGATTGATAAAGCTGGAAAATTAGCCATGATGTTAGGTACGACTCACTTAAGTCAACATACTCTAAGGTATGAGTGGTTACCTAACTCATCCCCTAGGATTCTTTTAGGTCATCTACACTTCTTAGCGTATGACTACACATCCTTGAGTCATATCCAAAAGATACGACTCAAGCTTTAACCCGTACACATTACTCGTACCAAAAATAGTCCACTTTTGATGAAGGCATCACTTTATATGATTGGTCTTGGTATGACTCGTACCTTATGGTACGATTGGTTGAAGGCTCACCTGTACCTAGGATAGTGAGTGACCCTCACCACAATGCCTAATGTACAATAAGGGAGGGAGAGAAGGATACGACTTGTATTTAAGTGATATGACTCATGCCCTTATTCGTACCCACCTCAGTGACCTCAAATGAAGAAATTTCTCCATACTTCAAAGTCCAGGTGTTTCAATGCTGTATGGAGGAAAGTGTTGGACAGTCAAGAACTTCTACATTCATAAATTGAAGTTGGCAAAATAAGAATATTGCATTGGATGTGTGGACTTACTAGAGGGGGTAGAGTTAGGAATAAGGCTATCCGGGAGAAAGTGGGAGTGACTTCGGTGGAGGACATGATGCGAAAAGTGAGGTTAAGATGGTTTGGGCATGTGATGATGAGGGGCACAGATACCCCAGTTCATAGGTGTGAGAGGCTAGCTTTGGATGGTTTTAAGAGGGGTAGGGGTAGGCCAAAAAAATACTGGAGCGAGGTGATTAGACATGACATAGAGCAGTTATAGCTTACTAAGGACATGACCCTAGATAGAAAGGTGTGGAGGTCATGAATTAAGTTAGAAGGCTAGTGTGTGTGGGTGAGTCATAGAAGTAGTTAGAAGAGCTTTGGTGTAGCCGGGATAGTAATCCTAGGAAAGTTAGTGGCACTTCTGGTGCGACAAAAGTGATGGAATTGAATTTTAAGTTCTGATTTTGGATGTTCAAAATCAATAAAGAATTGTGTCAAATTCTACAAATATAACAGTAGAATTTAAAGTGGGAGAAGATATGAGAGAGGTAACAGAGGTTTTCTTTGAAGGAAATTGAGGGCTTTTTGTTAGAAGAAGAAGGCCCCCAAAGTGATGGAATTGAATTTTAAATTTTGCTTTTGAATGTCCAAAATCAACAAAGAATTGGGTCAAATTCAATTAATATAGCAATAAAATTTAAAGTGGAAGAAGATATGATGGAGGCAATAGAGGTTTTATTTTTTTTATTTTTTTGGAGAAGAAGAAGGCTTATAACATTTTTCTTAAAAAAATATTTTGACTCAATTTTTTTTTAGTTGGATTATTTGTACAAAAATGAGATATAAGGAAAAAGCCCAAAAGTTCAGGGATCTATCAATGTATTTTGCCTTATTTTTAAAATACATAAAGTCACTATTGAAGTTGTTTGGAATTTGCAAAAAGACACATAAAGTTTGAGGAAATACTATTACCTCCTTATTCTTATTCAAAATGAATTTATCTTCCCATTTCGAACTCACATGACTGATAAAGTAAAGTACTCTCTTCAATGATGCGTGACATAAGAAAAAATAATTATTTTTTAAAATTTATTTCAACATTTGTTCTTTAAAATACATTTTTGATGTTGCTTATTTTATTTTACTTTTTCAATTTTTTAACTCATCTTCTCCAAGAAGATTCAGTTGCTTATCTCATTCGAATCTATGTCACTTTCTCCTCTAATTTCTTTTGCATATCCTTTTTTCTCTATTTCATTAATTTTTTCTGTAATTCATCATTGTGTTGTCCATTTTTTTTTATTATTCTTATGATGTTTGGTAATGGATTTTGATTTTCGATTATAGTTTGATGATGATTTTGATTTTTCTGATTTTTAATATGAGAATGATTTAATAATAATTTGATGATAAGTATGGTGGAGTTAGTTATAACAGTGACATTGATGGTTGTTGAAAGATGACCGACGATGAAGAAATTGACCAACAGTGAGGTTCAATTGGCCGGTGTGATGTGTTGCGTCATTTGATTTTTTCAAAAGAAATTATTAAAAGGTAATAAAAATGAAAAGGAAGATGATCACTGTTAGTTACCACTTTCGATCAAAGAATATTTTCTATTGACAAAGAAATGACAATTGATTTTTGTAGCAGCAATACAATTCGACGAAACCTTTTCTTCCTCAATTCTCTGCAACTTTTCCTTCTCTCAGTAGTGAAGGGGTTAGAGAAAGAGGAAGAAGTAGATAGGTTGGAGTGTGGTCGTGGGGAGTGAGATTTGGAAAGTTTTTAAAAGTTATTTATTAAAATAATAGTTTTTTTCTTTTTTTTAATAATTTATGACTTTTTACACGTGACAAATAGGGATTAGTGCATGGCAATTTTTTTCCTTCTTCAGATTGAGATTGATCAAAAAATGAGGTAATAATACCACTTTAGAATTGTTCAATGGGGTAATAGGACACCCACAAACTTTAAGTGTCTTTTTACAAATCCGAGACAACTTCAATAGTGATTTTATGTCTTTACTCCTTTTTTTCTTTTTTTATCAGCATTTTTAATACTCCCCATTTGTTTTTAATACTTTACTATATTTTTTCTTCTATAAAAATAATTAACTTGCCTTTACTGTTCAGTGTAAAACTAAAGAAAAAAGTTCTGTATTTGTTGTTATTAACTATAGTCATTTCTTCATATATATTTTTTTGTTGCTGGTTTTATTTGCTACTTTCTAAAAACATAAGATTAATATTGGACACATAAAAATAAATGAAAAAGATCTGACAGTACGTATTATTTTTATAGTTTCACTGCAAACAGTTTAATATTACATGTTATTTTATCTAAAATAGATATTGGTACTATTTTCTTTAGAGAGAACCAAAACTGCAACGTTCTATATTTATTTTTATTATTTTGATCATAAATTTTGTTATCTATAGTACTTTCTATCTATAAAGTTAATTTACCAAAATTGTCAGTATTTAAAATCGGACAGAATAATTTTAAATATTTTTTAAAAATTAAAGTTTTAATTAATTAAAAAAATTGAATATTTGAATGTTTTACTTGTCACTTGAAACTTTTTTTTTGCAATGGAAGGTTAAGTCATCATTTTTTTATTGATAACCATAGTGTCCGGACCAGCTTGCACATACTTCGACTAAATTCATGGGATACTGACCACCTCCCACCAACAACAGGCACCAGATAACTTTGTCTATTAAGGCTAAAATAGATGGAAAGAAATTCCCTAGTGTTTGTCTCTGCTGGGAATTGAACCTGAAGAAGAGTTAGGTCATAATAATAAATGTAAATCTCATATGTGGATGAAAATAAAATAAAGCTGACTATAAATCATAAGCTTCTTCTTGGATTTAATTTAGAGGCAGGTATTTGATTCTACGTTATTATGTCTCCCAAATTACACCTCTTAATGAAAGTATAAAACGGTTGTTATACCAAATAGAGAGCTCAACTAGGTTGGAATCGATCCTACGAGAAATAGCCCGAAATCTCAATAAAAATGGTTATCTAAACAATTATAGTAATTTTTAGTTAATGGGGTTCTTGAAATTATGATTTCAACAAGTAACAATTTTTAATTCAAGTTTGTAGTCAATAAATGAGAACTACTAGAACTGTGTTCCCATAACTTCATAATTTTGTAGGTTCTTCATACTATTGATTTCTTGCGGTGTTTGGCATGCCAAATTGATAGGTTATGTTCACCTAAATGATTTTACGTCTCTATTAGATGACTACCCTCAATCATTTTTTCTTATCTCATGAGTTTTGCACTACTAATTCCTATCTTGGATTCCAAATTCGTTTCCGCTTTCTCGACTCAAACTATTAAGTGAAGGTTGATAGCTCCAAGTCTCTATTGTTTGTTTACTTTACTCATTCGTTACCCCTTATTTTATTGTGACTAAATATAAGTCTAGTTCTAATATTTGCAACCATTAGAAATCAATAAAAGAGAAAAGAACAACAATACACGTGCAAACACCCTTTGAGAATCACTTCGTACTTGGAACCCTACTTTGTTAATCCGTCATAGTTTTCACAAATCTAGTTGTGATATTAATCTATTCATGATCATAATAACACAATAATAATTCTGAAAAGAAGACACAATCATGCACTTATGAAGAAGATGATGAAAATCACAAATCTTAATTACGAATTAAACCCATAAAATCGATCTTTACAACTCTCAGGAATAAGTATATGCCTTAAAAGTAGTAATAGAATGTAACCTAAAATCTAAAACCTATTAGAGTATTTATAGACACAACACAAATCTTGTGCTAAACAAAATCAGATTGTAGGTCCGTCAGTGCCAACGACTCGTTAGGTATCCTAACGATTCGTTGGATGAAGTAATGACTATGTTAGCACACTTTACTATAGCTGGTGGCGACTCATATAACGATTCATCATCAGTCCAAATGAGTTGTTAAGTCTTTTTTTACTGGGACTCTTTTGCCAACTTTTAGGCAATTTCCCAATGATTTGTTTAAAACAACCATCCCATAACCATTGTTAGTTGCATCGACTCGTGGTGTACTCTCTTTGTCACTGAGTCACTTTTTCATCTTTCAGCTTTCTCTTTTGAACGATTCCATAGAATGGTTGGTATTGACTTGTTAGATGTCTTAATGAGTCATTGAGTTCATCCACTGCATATTTCTCTAAGTTTAGTTTTCACAACTTGGTCTTTGATATTCAGAACGATCAAGGGAATGACTTATGGCATGATCCAATGAGTCAACCATACTTGGGCAGCCTCCACTTGTATATTTTTTTTAACTTTTGCCTTGCCTACTTCTGAAATCTATTTTTTTTGTAAAACTTACATAAACACATCACTACCACATAAACAAGCGTTAGAACTAGCATATTTCTCATGTTTTGAGCGTTGAAAGTGTCAAGAGACCATGATATATCAACACCCTCAACTTAAGATATTTGCCTGTCATCAAGCAAATAAAACAAAACAAAATCATACAATGCTTAACTAGGAGAAATTGGAGGAACTAACAACAATCAGTGCAATTCGTTTTAACATAACATTTCACCCCCTCCTACATAAGAATAAAAAACCACCATGTGTATACAAGCAACTCATTACCATAATACAAAAGGGACCCGGAAATGGCATCATATTATAAACAGAAAACTTAGCATATATGCAAATGACACTATATGAATAAGTAGCAACCAACAATGCAAACTGTGTGCCCTTACAGCAATGAAGTCATGTATGTTCATAGTCTAAAGATGCACTTATAGATAGGGACTGAATCAAAACACTCGCTCTCTCAAAGAAGTTCTAATAGTGTACATGAAATACCATAAATTTGCACTTATTTTTGATATCTTAGTTTTTCGAACGGTTGGTCTAGAACCACAATAAGACTTTTATCGACTTGTAATGTAGGCTTGGGGACAAGTATGATAGATATGGATATAGTGACTCAACCCTCCTTGACACTACACTTTTTTTGCTCCACTGTTCAACCTCACATATTTTCTTCCCCCTTCTTCCCTTTTGGTTTTGTTAAGTTTTTGGATGTTGGTTTTTTTACACTCTATATATTTTTTCTGTTTTTTTTCTCTTTCCTTATTCTCTTTTTCTTTTTTCAAAATTTAATTATCTCTTTTTTTCTTTTCTTACCACATTTGAATTTATTTTCTTATATTGACTGCTTCTTCATACATATGTCAAACTATGTTCTCCTATGATCATCACCCTCAACTTACACAATTTACTCGAGTTGAGGTATACAGTGTTCAAGAAGGGACCAAGGCCAAAATAGGTTTATTATAATTAGAAATAAGAAGATGAATAGGTTAATAAAAAAATCAAGTCAATTAGGGCTCAAACTTGGGATCAAGGGATACTAATTTCATTTGGTTAGGTATTTAATTTGGGATAAGAGTGGACTTATTCAAAAATGGTCCATGATTCTTTCCTAACTCAGTAACCTAGGCAAAATCAATTGGACTAGTTTTAGACCGCACACACACAGAGTAGAACTAAGTAAACACCTTATACGCATATCGCACAGGGTTACACTTCTCAACTACTACCTATCTAGTTCATGCATCGCTAAGCTATGGTTATTATGTCTGTAATAATAATTTCATAATAAGATCCAGAGTGGCCACAGTTCAAAACATAAATAACCCAACCTAATTGTTTTAAGAGGGGTATCCTTTAAACATCAGATTCAAACTCAAAATTAGCAAAAACTTAATTGCCCTATGGTTTCTCTATTTTACTCCTAATTAAACATAGGTAACCACATTAAAACAAATAAAAAATAAAAACCTAAACATGTGGGTTCTACTAGATAGATCATTTGTGGAAAAAGAAACACAACCAAGAAATCCTCGGATGTTGGTATACCTCATTCCCAACATGTAGAATGTTCATTTCCCTCATGTACAAAAACTATAATACATGAAGTAGGGACATACCTGTGGTGCCTCTGGTGTGTGGGTCGGATGAATCAGTCTGGGATATAGTTGTAGTCTCAAAATCAGTAATAAAAATATTGGCAATGTTTAATACTTTCGCAACAACCTCAATAACAATAGTGTCACCGACAATGGTTGATGCACTAAATAGTGGGAGCTCCTCATTTACTGATGCTGAACTAGGAGAAACTCCTAGATGAATCTGCTTTTGCCTAATCTAGTCCACATGCTAGATAATATGGGAGGCCTTTGAGACCTTTTGTATATGTCTGAGCTTAGTGATCCCGACTCTCTCTGTATCAACTCATATATCTTACCCTCGACCATATTCAAGGGTTTCTTAGTAAAAAAACCAAATACGTGCAATATCCTCATCTACTACTGAAAGTATAGATTGTGGTGATATCATCCAAATCCCTCAAATAATGACTCTCATGTCTACTCATAAAGCCTAAAGTCGAGCATATAAGTCATCAAATCAGGATCCTTGACTACCGCAATATAACACCCTAGGTTCTGGTCCTTAGAAAATTTCCTACGTTCGAGCTTCTGGACATCATGCAACTTGAGGGTACTTGTCGTATGATGTAGGTACTTTTTAGGGTGTCTTAGTCGTATGTTACTTTGTGACATTTTGGTTGGTTTTTTCCAAGGTACAAATTGACATCATAAAGGTCGTCTGGAGATGGTATAAGTAGTATAGTTTAATTCATATGTTGCCTAGTGTCAACCCTCTTGGATTCTATCTTAGATATGGTTTGAGGGTACTAGTCATATGGTATGGGTACTACTTAGGCTAGGGGAGTCATATGGTAGATAGTGTGTGATGTACAACATTCTAGCTAGGGTACGAGTGGTGGGTACCACTCGTATGTTATGGGTACGGTTTGGGGTGGTGTTGGCGTACCCTCATACACTTAATTTTTATCTTTTAAGATGAGGGTATTTTGAATATTTCCTCTCTTACCCGACTTGAAATCCACATCTTATAACTTCTATAGAGCATTAATAGCTATCAAAAATACATCAAATAAACTCTCAAATACTCCCAAATCCTCAAGGTCAAGAACACTTAGGGTTTTCATTAAAAATATCAATTGGGGCGTTCAAGGGTGATTTCTCTCCATACTCCTTTGGTATCTAAGACATGTTACTCCTCTCTCATTGTTAGTTTAACTAAATCCATATTTTAATGAATGGTTTTCATGATTTAATTATGGGTATTATTTGGTTTTGAACTATATATTAGGGTTTTGGTTGTAAATGGTTGGATATTGTTTTCCTGTATTTTAATTATGTTTTTTCATATTATAAGACTAGTTGGGACATTGTGGAATGCATGGTAATGGTAAATGGGTTTAGGGGTACTTTGGATTCCCCAAAATTACTTGGTTTTAGTTTTGAAAACTATATGCCCTCAAGATATTTGATAAAATGCCTATAAGAATGGTTTTGTCATATAGTTTGACTTTTATTGATACTATTGCATTGCATAGTATGGTTATGAAACCTAAATTGGTTTAAATAGCTTTAAATAATTTGGTAAGGCTTTGGTGGTCATGGTTTTGGTAAATTAGAAATCATGTGGGGTACATGGGAATCTCTAAGTATTGGCTAATGACATTTCTTTCAAGCTATAGTTGGTATGATGATATCACTTTATAAAGCCTTGGTTAATAACTTCTGGAATTTGTTGGTTAGTTATGTGTGAATGGTTTTAATTAGGCGATAATGGTGGGTTGTGATAGCTTACCATGAATGTGTAAGTCTGATGGACGAACACTTGAAACTCATGTTTGTCGACATGAAGGATGGTCATGGTCACCTTATACTTGTGGGGTACATGGGAATCCCCTTAGTTATACTTGTATATGTGTATCATGGAGGGCAAAGGGTATATGGGAATCCATAGCCCCTATTATATCTCCAATTCACGCAGCTACATACACTGGGGCCCATTTAGGGGGTAATACTAAACCCATATAGCTCGTTGGTAGATTATGACGGTAAAGCTACACAAACCCAGGTTAAAGTTTTAAATGCATTGTAAACCTGATTTCCTTTCCCGGCATGGTGTATATGTATATATGTATATGATTGAATTTGGTTATTCAACTTGGTTTTTGGATTATTGGCACTATTTTATCGTTACTCCTAAGTACATGCTAGTGTTCACCTACTAATCCGTCTTAGGACGTTGTATCCCCACGCAATGTAAGAACCAACCATACTCCTCTTCCTGCTTAGTGATTGGATTCGGGGACAAATTGGTGTTGGATTGAAGTGGCGAGCTTTCATACTCTAGAAGACTCCGTTTTATGTTATGGTCTTCTCTACATACTTTTGTTTTTTCTTAGACTTTAAATTTGGCTATGGTTGGGGGCATGTCTTGATCGAATATGGTTCTAATTTTGAAATAGAGGCTTTATAAGATGTCTTTAGATTGGCATAAGTGGCGTCGGTATTGGTGTCATCCTTAGCATTGGTATTGGTATTAGGGATGATAATGTGTGACTATATTTGATTTGTGATTGTTCCATCTTATTATATTATGTTCAAAATTTATCTGACATGATGTGTAGGGCAGTTATGGTGGGTATTGGGGGTGGTCTCTTATCCCGATTGGGCTTGATGCACCCAATACGACTAGGCCCTGGTTCGGGTCATGTCAGAATGGTATCAGAGCCCTAGGTTCATGGTCAATTGAGAGTCTAGAAATCTATGTTGAGTAGAGTCTCTTTTAAGGATGTGTAGCGCGCCACACTCATAAGGGCGAGGCTACAAGGCAATTAGGAATACTTGTCTTTCTTCTGTTTAGTTTTCAAGTTGTAGAGTCTAAGGTCCTGTATTCCTCTCTAATCCCTATTTATTCATTTTTCAGATCATTCCTTAACAATCTGAAGTTTACAGAAACTCTTTTGTCCCAACTGGGGATAATGTGGATGGGACACGCACTACTCATGTGATCTATACTCAATTTAGAGGTCCATTTTTGGATTGTTCTGGAGTTCCACCGATTCCCTATAGTCCACCTCAGAATCCTCAGGCTGAAGTGATGAATGCTGAGTTTCATCAGTCCATTCATATATTGGCACAATTGGTAGCTACTTAGTCTGAGTGTGGTGTTCTTGTTAATCTATTTTTTGAGGCCATAAGGTCTGGCCAGTTCATGAGGTTGAACCCTCCGACCTTTACTGGTGTTAAGGTGGAGGAGGATCCTTAAGGTTTTCTGGAAGAGATGGAAAAGATCTTTCGTGTTATGCAATCCACGAATGTGAAGGGTGTGGATTTTGCAGCCTATAAGCTAAAGAATGTGGCATACTAATGGTACGAGAAATGGGATCATGCAAGGGGTGACAATGATGAGTCATCACTTTAGGAGGATTTCTCCAAGGCTTTTCTAGATTGCTTCTTTCCTCAGGAGTTGAAGGAGGCGAAAGCAAAAGAGTTTATTAATCCGAGGTAGGGTAAGATATCATTCAAGGTGTATGCGGGAGTTGGTGAAGGAAATTCACCATTTGGCTAACCTCTAAGTTTGTCTTTTGGACTCTAAAGTTGGTAGTGTGTTGGTATAGGAAGTGGTTCGGTCATCTCTTGGTGTAAAGATCAAAGAGAAACAAATGTTAAATTCTGTCTTGATGAGGATTAAAGGATATATAGGTGGGATACAAGTTATGGCCTTCGAGATTAGTGATAAGGGTACTTTGCAGTACTAAGGGAGGCTATGTGTTCCTGAAGTCGATGGTTTGCATGACAAGATCTTGACTGAGGTGCATAAGTCACGCTATGTTGTTCATCTTGGTCCGATGAAAATGTATCATGACCTAAAGAGATGTATTGGTGGAACAATATAAAGAGGGAAGTGGCTAATTTTATGGCTAAGTGCATGTGTGTCAATAAGTGAAGTTGAGTATATGAGGCTCGGGGGTTTATATCAAGAAAATGAGTTACCAGAATGGAAGTGGGAAGTGATCAACATGGATTTGATTACCGATCTTCCCCAGTCTCTGAATCAATTTAATTTGTTTTAGGCCATCGTGGATAGGATGATGAAGTCGGTTCACATTTTGCTAGTAAGGACTAATTTCTTAGCTGAGGATTATGCAAGGTTGTATCTTTAGGGGATTGTGAAGTTGCAGGGGGTGCCTGTTATATCATATCCGATTGTGGTACGCAGTTCACATCTCACTTTTGGCGGTCGTTTAAGAAAGGGTTGGAGACTAAGGTTAGTTTGTGTACTGTTTTTCACCTGCAGTCGTATAGGCAAGTAGAAATGACTATTCATACATTGGAGGAGATGCTTTGTGCTTGCGTGATGGATTATGATGGTAGTTGGGTTGAGTCTTTGTCTATTGTGGAGTTTGCTTATAGCAATAACTACCACTCTAGTATTGAGATGGCTCTATTTGAAGTTCTGTATGGTAGGAGGTGTAGATCTTCTATTAGGTGGTTCAAGGTTGGTGAGGCAGAGGTGTTTGACCCGGACATGATTCACCGAGCTATGGGGAAGGTGAAGGTGATTTGGGATAGACTTAAGGCTACCTAAAATCGCCAAAATTCCTGTGCAGATGTGAGGCAAAGGGACTTGGAGTTCGAAGCTAGGGATAAAGTGTTCCTTAAGGTGTTTCCCATGAAGGGAGTGATGCAATTTGGGAAGAAAGAGGAGCTCAGTTCCCGGTATGTGGGTCCTTATGCAATTTTGAGGAGGGTTGGCAATGTTGCCTGTGAGTTGGAGTTGCCTTCTATCTTGAGCTCCATTCACCCAATATTCTATGTCTCTATGTTAATGAAGTGTATTGATGATCCATCACAGGTTGTGCCTATCAAATATATTGTATTTTAGATTCTTTATCTTATGAGGAGATCTAGATTGAGATCTTGGATCGTCAGGTTTGTCAATTGCAGACCAAGGATGTGGCTTCAGTAAACGTTCTATGGAGGAACCACAAGGTTGAAGAGGCTACTTGGGAGGTGGAAGATGATATGAAGTCCAAGTATCTATTCCTATTTTCTGCTCTAAAAATTCATGAGGAAGGTACGTGTTCTTTATCATATCTTTGTTTTCTAACTTAGTTAAGGGAAAGATTGATTTCCTTACTTCTTTGTTTTCTAACTTGGTTAAAGGTCGGAGTAGGGGTGTTGGGGTTTAAATCAAGCTTGTATTTATTTGTTCCACCATTCGAGGATAAATAATCTAAGTGGGGGAGAATTGAAACACCCTAGGTTTTGATCCTTAGAAAATTTCTTGAGTTCGATCTTTTGGACATCATATGACTTGAGGGTACTTGTCGTATTATGTGGGTACGATTTAGGGTGTCTTAGTCGTATGTTACTTTGTGAGGTTTTAGTTCATTTCTGTCCAAGGTACGAATGGACATCATAAGGGTCGTATGGAAATGATATGAGTGGTATAGTCTAATTCGTATGTTGCTAGTGTCAAACCCCTTTGATTCTATCTTGGATACAATTTGATGGTACTGGTCGTATGGTGTGATGACTTAGGCTAGGGGAGTCATATGGTGGACAGTGTGTGATGTCCAACATTCTGGCTAGGGTATCCCTAAGTGTTGGCTAATGACATTGCTTGCAAGCTATAGTCGGTATGACGATACCACTTCATAAAGCCTTAGGTAATAATTTCTGGAATTAGTTGGTTGGTTATGTGTTAATGGTTTTAATTGGGCAATAAGGGCAGGTTATGATAGCTTATCGTGAAGGTGTGAGTCTGATGAATGGACACTGGAAATTGGAAACTCATGTTTATTGCAATAAGGCTTGGTCATGGTGACCTTATACTTGTGGGGTTCATGGGAATCCCCTTAGTTATACTTGTATATCTGTATCATGGAGAGCGAAGGGTACACAAGAATTTCTAGCCCATGTGATACCTATAGTTCTTGTGGCTACACGCACTGGGGCTCGTTCAAGAGGTAATACTGGACCTCTATAGCCCGTAGGTGGATTATGATGGTAAAGCTACACAAACCCAGGTTAAAGTTTTAAATGAATGCTAAACCCGGTTTCCTTTCTCGGCATGGTATATATCTATATATGTATGTGATTGTATTTGGTTATTCACCTTGATTTTTAGATTACTGGCACTATTTTATCCTTACTCCTGAGTATATGCTAGCATTCACCCACTAACCCATCTTTGGGAGCTTTATACCCACGCGATGCTGGAATCGGCCATACTACTCCCCATGCTTAGTGATTAGATTCGGGGACATCTTGATGTTGGATTGAAGTGGTGAGCTTCCATAATTAGGAAGGCTCTATTTCATGTTATAGTCTTCTCTACATGCTTTTGTTTTTTCTTAGACTTTGGTTTTGGCTATGGTCAGGAGCATGTCTCGACCAGATGTGGTTCTGATTTTGGATAGAGGATTTATGAGACTACTTTGGGTTGTCATAGGTGGTGTCAGCCTTGGCATTGGTATTGGTATTGGTATTAGGGCTAATACTGTTTGACTGTATTTTATTTGTTATTGTTCCATCTTATTATGTTATATGTTCAAAATTTATCCTACATGATGTGTGCGGCAGTTATGGTAGGGTATTGGCGGTGGTCTCCCATCCCGATTGGACTTGAGGCACAAGACATGACCAGGCCTCGATTTGGGCCGTGTCACGCAAGGAGCTTGTCTATGTTTCACTTGAATGCATTTAGGCGGTCATATAATGTCCTCTCAAGCGCCTTGAGTTCTTAAATGACCCAAGGCTTTACTTGCTTTCTCAATACTTTCACTTGCAACATGGTATTTTTCTACTACCTTTCATTCCAATTAACCGCTTAGATATGTCAACTATGTATTTATATATTATAGTGACTAAGCTAGCAGCGGGGGGACAAGGAGATAAAAGTTCTAGTGCGACCCCCAATGTAGTGGAGGATGAGGTCGGTATTATAATTAGAGTGGCAGTGGCAGCTGCTGAAGTTCTAGTCTTAGGGATTGTGCTCCCAATCTATGAATCTGAGGCAGTTTTCTGGACCTTGACAAAGCCTAGTGTACCTATTTATAGGTCCTGCTACAATAAGTTTACAGGTATTATTGCACCAGCTGAAATAGGAATTGGGTCTTCGACTTAGATATAGGGTTTGAATCATCCGAAATCAATCCATTGTCTGTTATCTTAGTCCACTCTAAAAAATGGTCTATATTAGGAAACGCAGAACCCAGTCTCTAGGAATAAATCAACATCTAAACTAAAAAGGTGATGCTAGTGTTATCCTGAATAGCCCGCTCTAGAATCTCCTCAAGAACATACAGAGGTATATTCATCTTATACCCTTTTATAATACTTGCAAGTAGTACAACCCGATCTGAAGACACTATGTTATGATTGCTTGTTCGACCAAATCTATGTCTGATCAAAGACCACCATACCTTTGTATTGAAGTTCAAAGTTGTTTTTTTGATTTGTGATTCATTGCCTGCCAACCACTCAACATTGGTCCCATATGTGGAGATCTTGTGTTATACTCACCTCCATCATCTTTACTTTCTTTGCTACTCTTTTATCCTGTTGGGATACCCTCTTCTCTATTTTTTAATTCCCTACTCCTTTCAGACTGATAAGGAGAAATCGTACCAGAAACTAAAAATTATGACAGGACCAACTACCGAGTAACATTTATATTCTTCATTCCCAGTATGTGTGGATGCTGTATCAGTTTTCCTTCTTCAACTGGGTACTTCACTACAAAGCTGCTAGACTCTTCAGAGCTACTTGACTATTTCAGTTGATTTAACTATTTTTTTGGCTAGAGTTTGGTCTTCCCCTTCTTTTTATCAGCTTTTCATAGTACATGTAGGTATAAGTGTTAGGCCCGAAGAATTAGGAAATAGAAAAGTATATTTTATACTGTAGATGCTTAGGAAGGGTGAAGTAACATATAGTCCCTTGTGGGAATGACTCATTGCATCACTAATTAGGTCAACACCTGACACCATCAAAACAAGCCAACTCAGAATGAGTCAAGTAACAAGTCTTTGGCTTACCAAATGACTCATTCTTAAGGGTCCAGACTTAACAACTTTTTTCTTTTAAACAATAGTGGTAATGATATATACCACGACTCGTTACAGGGGGCAATGATTCGTGAAGTCATTTATTGCAACTGCTAATACCAGATAGTGCATACCCATATCAATATTCACTTGACATTTTAACTAGACAAACAGCTTGGGGTACTCAAACCCACCCTATGCTTCAATATTGAGCGTAACAATTGTAATTTATGTGTGCAAAACAATTCAAACTTCATTTTCAAAACAATTTTGGATTGTAATGCCCACTGGTTCAATGGGTATGACACATCCAATTTCAACTGAACCATCCACAGTAATCATACACATTGGACACATAGCATTTACATATCAAAACAATAAACACATGCTAGACTCTTAAGCAGTAAAAAAACAAACACACCAAATTTCACTTCAATATCGACCAAAGGTTTCACACAATGATGTAGAATCTACACACCCATAGGTAGTACTCTAAAGTATCGATTCAAGTAAATCAAACTTAATTTACTTACTTCAATTGAAGGTAAGTTCTTGAAAATATGAAAAATGATGTGAAGTGTATGCCATTGAATTGTGGGATTCAACTATAGGGGAGTGAAATCTCAATTTTTGATGGGCTTGGATGAGTTTGTGGAGTGATTTTATGGAGTACATAGAAGAAATAGTTATGAAGGTAGCTTAAATGTTATAATGTAAGAGGGAAAGGGAGAAAAGGGGAAATGTGTCACAAATTAGGGGTTAAAAGGAAAAAAGGGCACATACATAGGTCGGGTCAGGTCAAATTTTAAATAACTTGCACTATGTTGACTAGAGTTGACCACGACCCGCTGGAATGAGTCAATAAATAGGGAAATGACTTATTATGTTCCCTAAGAATAGCCTCATGGAGAGGGACTTTCCTAGGACTTGATGCGTTTAGCAGATAACTCATTACTTAAGTCAATCAATTGTTTCCTGACTCACAAATCTGCTTCCTATAAAGTATTAATCTAGTAAGTCATGATGGTCGACCTAACGACTCATTCTTTGTAGGGATGATTCATTAGAACCCATCATTTTATGAATTAATTTTTCCAGGCTCAGCTCAAAGACCATGACTGTGGACATGACTCATCGGAGGACCTAATGATCCGTTCTGTGGCCCGTAACCCCTGTATCTCCCAAATTTTTCAGATTTTTCTTCTCCCCTTTTAAGAAACCCTACATACTTCAACACACATTATCCTATATTACATATTACAAATAAAGGTAAAACAAGAATAAAATCCATGGGTTGCCTTCCAAGCAGTGCTTGATTTAACATAGTGGCACAACGTGGCTAATTTAGCTACTTAGACTTCACCAAACTAACCCATGGGTTACCTATCATGTTGTGCCTGATTTAACATTGTAGCCCAACTTGAGTGTCTTGATTATTTAGACTTCATCAAGAACCACCGCACATATTTTCTTGACTTTTTCAATGTCACCGAGGTAATGCTTGACTCTTTTACCATTTACTTTAAACTTCGAGCTCTCATTATTTTCAAGCTCAATAGAACCATAAGGAAATACTTTCACCACTCGATAAGGTCCCATCCATCTTAATCTTAACTTTCTAGGAGACAAGTTCAACTTGGAATCGAAAAACAAAACCGCATCGCCAACTGTGAAGTTTATTTTGTCAATCTTACGATCATGGTATAATTGTATCTTCTCTTTATACAGGGCTGAGCTCTCATATGC
The DNA here is from genome assembly GCA_030864225.1 of Capsicum baccatum var. pendulum. Taxonomy (NCBI): domain Eukaryota; kingdom Viridiplantae; phylum Streptophyta; class Magnoliopsida; order Solanales; family Solanaceae; genus Capsicum; species Capsicum baccatum. The sequence continues at coordinate 77,304,641 of CM061558.1, read as the reverse complement.
TTTGAGATAGAATTTATTTATCTACTCGAGCCGTAGTTTTGCTGAATCACTCCATGCTAGATTTAACTTCGTGAGTGCCCACAATGCCATATACTAAAGTTTTACAGGAAAGTGGTATGCCTTGCCATACATAAGATGGTTTGGAAAAACACCCATAAGAGTCTTAAACGTTGTCCAAAATCCCATAAAGAACCATCTAACTTTCAGCTAGTTTGTTTTATTGGCATTCATAGTATTCGCCGAAATGAACTTGATCTCTCGATTAGAGACCTCAACTTGCCCACTTAATTGAGGATGATAAGGTGTTTCCACCATGTGTTTCAAACCATATTTCTCAATCAAGGTCTTACATTTACGATTACAAAAATAAGAAACCCCACTATTGATGATGAATCTTATTTTACCAAACCTAGAAAATATGTTCTTCCATAGAGAAGCCATCACATTTTTCTCTTCATTGTTTGGAAGCGCAAATGCCTCTCTCACTTTCAAACATAATAAACAACCACCAAGATGTACTTTGCACCATATTATCTCACAAACGAACTCATAAAATCAATACCCCATAAGTCAAACAACTCAATCTCTAAAATTGGGGTCAATAATAACTCTCGTCTTCGTGAGATGTTCCATTGCCTTTGGCATTGGACATAAGATCTTTCATAGTCATGAGCATCCTAGAATGGTGAGCTAATAGTACATACATTGCATATGAGCTATCTGTACATCACTATAATGACCCCCAACTAAGGATGAATGACATGCCTCTAAAGTACTCATCATCCCAATCTCCAGAACATATCTACAAATCACTTTGTTTGCATAAATTCAAAAAAAATTATGACTCATCCTAAAAAAATTTCCACACATTATGCTTGAACTTTAGCCACAATTGAAACTATAACTCTTAGGGTACCACATCACGTACCAAATAATTGGCAAAATCCACAAACCATGAAATCAAGTCTTAGGATGTAGTTAATACCTGTTTGCCTTTGAAAGTATCTTAAATCTCAAGTTCGTCCTTCAATTCCAACATTGCCTCCTCCTTAAGTCGTGAAAAGTGGTAAGCCACTTGATTTTTGGCCCTTCTTCAATCTTTGACTTGAAAGTCAAATTCCTATAACAGAAGTAACCAATGAAACAATCATGGATTTACATCATTTTCTCCCAAAAGATACCTAAGAGTTTCATGGCTAGTACGCACAATCACTTTCATGTCAAGCAAATAAGATCAAAATATCTCAAGCATAGAAACCACAATAAGCAACTCTTATTTAGTCACAGTGTAATTTTTTTGAGCTGGATTAAGAGTTTTGCTAGAAAAATATAAGATGAAGAATATTCTTATTCTTTTGGACTAGGACTGCTCCTAGAACCACACCAATAGCATCCCATATAACCTCAAAAGACATGGACCAATCGGCTGAAATAATAATAAGGGCAAAGTCAAATTCTCTTTCGGACACTCAAAACACATTTAAACATACATAATCAAAACTGAATTACAAAGATGTGCAATTTTAGAGAAATCCTTAGTGAATCTATGATAAAATCTAGCATGCCCCAAAAAGCTTTGAATACCTTTCACAAAAATAGGTGGATACAATTTTTCAATATCAACCTCAAACCTATTCATCAATATCTTGTGATAGAGCACTATCCTTATTTAACCGTGAAGTGACACTTCTCCCAATTTAGCACCAAATTACAATCTTTGAGCCTTCTCAAAACACTAGCTAAATAGGTCAGGAATTCTTTGAAAGATCACTAATAATAATAATAAAAAAATTATCCACAATAGCTCAATAGTGTCTTCCACCATATTTGAGAAAATGGACATCATACAACACTAAAAGGTTGTTGGTGAATTACATAATGCAAAAAACATCCTCTTGAAAGAAAAGGTTTTATATGGACAAGTGAAAGCGATCTTCTCTTGGTCTCGGGAGCAATCAAAATATGATTGTATCTCGAATAACCATCAAGAAAATAATACCATCCTCTACCAACAAGACAGTCTAACATGTAATCTATAAAAGTCATCAAAAAGTGATCTTTTTTAATCCATACATTCAGCTTCCTATAGTCCATGTACAATTGCCAACCAGTGACCGGTCTTATTTGAATATGTTCATTGTTCTTATTTAGAACCATAAGCTCACCTATTTGCTATGGGTAATATACTTAAACCATACCAACCACTTGATGATCTTATTTTTCACTACCTCTGGCATACACGGATTTAGCCTCTGTATATGCTCAACAAAGGGATACAATCTGGATCGAGTTGGATTTTGTGAGTGCAAATGTGTAAATTTTAGAAAAAATACCAATAATGTCAGAAATGATCCATACAATGGACCTCTTAAACCTCTATAAAACCGATATTAGAGCCTCAACTTGCCATTCAACTAAATCTACTTCTATAATAATCGAAAAAGTATTATTAGCTCCCAAGAAGACATAGCAAAGGTGGAATGAAAGAGCTTTGAGCTCCACGATAGAAGGCTCCTCAACTGAAGACTTAGATGATGGGGTTGCCCTATTCTTCAAATACAAATTTAACTCTTTCAGTTCATAAGTATAGGAACCCAAACTATCAAGTGTGTTCACCATCCCATTATACTCATTAATATCACCCATTCGAAACTCATGATCACTGCCGCTAGTGCTTTCAGATCTACGCACCCTTCAACATACACTATTAATACATCTCCATTGACTGTATGAATGATTGAGATCACATAAATATCCTTTGATTGTTTCTTGGATTGAAAAACATTGAAGATAACTTTTTCATGATTCAACCCAAACTTCAACTGACTAGTTTCCATATCAACTAATGCTCTCTCAGTCGCAAATAATGGTCTTCCTAAGACAAAGAGGACCTCAAAATTAACTTCATAATCGAGGACAAACAATGTAGACAAAAAATGAAGCACTTAACCTGTCACGACCCAAGCTAGGGCCCTGCCGTGATGGGCATCCTAGACTAACGAAGATCCAAGAGAACCCCTTAGCATAACATCATAAGCATAACCATTATAAAAGTGCAAAAATTTAGACCCAAAGAATGAAATTCAATTTAAATAAGAGTTGCGAAACTAAATCTGGAAATAAGACATGATACCATCTATTATATTAGTCTACAAAGCCTCTAACATATGAATGAAAAAAATGAAGCCGGGACATAGAACCAATAGTGCCATAAAACTAAAAGTTAAGGTCTAGTCATGAATATCATATTGCCTTTCAAAAGATGGAGGTTTCAACACTTGTTAAAGTTGTCTCGAGGAATCCTTAAGTTGTACAGAACTACAATAAGGTACCTCCAAACCTACATCATAAAAAGATATAGCGTCCGGGGATGGTCAGTACGATAAGTACTTATATGCAACTCAGGGGAAAGGAAAACAAACAGTACATAAATATATATAATATAACCATAAGGGAAAGACATAACCATAAGTACATACCAAAATATTTAAACATAAATCTTTCGAAAATATTTAATCTTGTAGCATAGTCATAGGGGAAAAACATAAATATTGACTCCAAAACTTGAGCATATGCATTTAAAAAACTTTACTTCTAAGCTAGGTAATGATCATCAACATTAGGAAATCCACGGGCTTCATGGGTTTGGTCGACACTCGACCGGCTGAGCCCAAATCTATGATCACTGCATATGATTGAGTATAGGCTGAAGTTACCAATAGTATAAAGCCACCATTTCATCCCCAAATTAAGTAAAAACATTATCCATCCAATAAAGGAATGGGCATTATCGGCAACCATAGATTTCGGATGTTAGACCCCCTTTGGAGCTTAACCCCTTCTCAATGTGCTAAGAAATTCTCTTTGATCCTCATTAAAATATTATTCTTTATTTATTCATCAAATACTTATTCATAAAGGAATATCCATTTTTGTATCTTCATACCAAGATTTTCAAGTCATTCATATTATGCTAAACATGATTATCATAAAACTTTATTGACTCTTTATCCCGTCTAAGAAATCATAAACATTATTGACTCTAAATCCCACCCTTTGAAATCATAAACATAGCCATAATAAGATCTTTATAAGAGTTTTAAAATATCACATAATTCCATACTTTATATTATTCAACAGTTGAGCGATAAACATTATATTTCTTATTAAAATTCAAAGCTTTTAAAAGACTTGGTAAATTATAATTTCAATAGTTCATAACATTTACCATTCAACTTTGGATTATGAAATTTCACTATTTTTTAATTGTTATTTCCCCGTTTGATCTCCACATAAGTTTAGAAAACAATTAATAAAAGAGAGGATTCAAGCAAGCTTTCATAAAAAAACAATCTTCAACCCTAGCTTCAATCCATCATTTAGAAAATATGAATAACTTGAAACAAATACCTTGTATGAGTAGTTTGAAGTAAAGAGTGTTCAAAATATTTTTTTTGATGAAACGAGAAAAAAAGACCTTGTAGGAAAGCCTTAAGCTTTGAATTTGAGCATAAATCTTGATATTTGGGAACCCTAGCTTGAAATTAATATTAAGACTTACTTGAAATGGATTCGTCCCACGTACCCTTGATGTCGAATTTGATGAGAAAACATTAAGAAGGAATCTTAATCTTTAATCTTTCTTGAAACTTTAGGATTAAGAGTTTGGGGTTTTAGGAGAGAAGAGAAGTTAGGGATTTAGGAATAAATATAATAGTTTAGGATGTTTTGGGGTTTTTAAAATGAGTTGGGGAAGTTACATGGGTGAAAGGACTAGTTTGTCGCTGATTTAATAAGAGAAAAGCAGAGATTTTTGCCTGGGAAGGAGGGTGCATCACACAGATAATCGCATAGTCCCCATACATGCCCAGTATGGCCTATCACACGATACCTAGTCATGCCTCGCATGGCCTATCACACAACTTGGACAGCGTCTCACTAAAATGCCCATAACTTTTTATTCCAAGTTTGGATTGATGAACGATTAACAACATTGGAAAGATGACTTAAACCCTTTAATTTAGTAGGTAGTAGTCCACCTAAATCTTAATATTATAGGAGCAATAATACTTTGGAATTTGACCCAAGTAAGAGCATCTACTAAAGCTTAACCAGTAGGAATATTTTCTACTCAACTTTGAGTTAGGAGATTTTTATGACCTCATTTCATCTCCAAAGATGTCCCTATATTAAAGAATTGATCTTCTCACCTATATATAAAAAGAAACCATTAGGTTTGGGTCTATACACGAATGAAATATGGTTCAAATTCTAGCTTGAAAGTGTGGGATGCTATATTATCTCCTCCGTGAGATCATTTATCCTCGAATAATGGCTAGGGACTTATTGATGTTCTATAAGCATGACATAAGGGCTCAAAATTTACCTCAAGAGTTCTCTTTTAACTTATTTTCACTAAGAGAGAGGTATCATAAAAACATAATACAATTTGATTAAGCACGAATCATCAGAAGTATGAGATACATACATATCTTGAGTTGTATAGAATAAAGGTAGGATTCATAAATTCAAGGCATAAGACAAAGATTGCTGCTTGAGGCTATCACTTCTTATTCTATGAACTGAGAATGGTATGAGTTAGCATAGATAGTATTGCTTTGGGCTAGACATGACATAAAATAAATTGGTAACATATAAAAAGTATATTTTCTTAAAATTAAGCATAAAGTGAGACATGGGTAGCATGGACATAAATTTCATAGAGAACTTGAACCTTTGGCATAGGCAAGACTTCAATACATGAGGCATTAGTTGAATTTCTCTTAAACTAAAGTAGGAGGAATTTTCTTGAATAAGAATATATATCTTATCATGACTCATCCTTGAAACTTATCACCATGAGAAAATTCAAGATCTGCCTTAGTTCATCATCTCCATTTTAGCTCAAAGGCCGTTATCCTAGACTTGCAGACATATCTGACTAAATGTATAAGCACAACACTCAACACAATGAGGATATCAGTGTACACATGAATTCTATACTCACCCTTATAAACTATAATATGGACACTAAATTCTCTTTAGGACATCCCTCTAGGGATACTAATCTTATCTTTTGCTAGGTTCTATAGTCATCACCCTATAACTCACACTCTTACGGCATACATATCGACATTCCCTTACACATAACAAACCATTTTTCACTCCTTAATAAACTAGCATTAAACCTCTAATATCATATCTTTACAATTTAGCAAAACTTTTAAACCTATACCAAGAGCTCACATCATCTATCTATATTTCCCTCAATTCAACTTTAACAACGCCATGTGATATTTAACTAGACTGCTTCATACAAAATAACTCAAGAACACTTACTAGGAACACATATCTTATACACTTAAAACCTCATCTAATAACATACTACCTGTGTTTAACTTATTCTTATAAACTTAAACCTCTTGTCCATCTAATGACTTTTCCATATTTCATTATTTTTAACGCTAGTCCATGTGCATATATAATAATTAAATATTCAATTTTCCATAAATTATCAACCTAAACTCCTGCTCATGTCACATCAAGCCTAATAACCCTGCTTTTCACGAAGTTGGCATCACTATCCTCTAACTACCATTCTTCTCACCACAAACAACATCTAGATTTCAAACTTAATATCTAGTACCAATCATAGACTACCAATGAAACTTCATACATACTATACTAGTCCATCAAAGTATGTGACAAAGTAATCAACCTTTATTTCTTATCCCACTTAACTGTAAGTTGCAAGCTCTTTCTTCTTTACAATGTCACTACTACACCTTAATATTCATTACACATCTTTCCAAATCCTATACTTGTTTACGACTACTAGATAAAAATTAAGAGATACTAGGCTTACTAAAATCTCATGGTAAGAATAGTCTAACTTAATCCTACAACCTATCTAATTACGGTCCATTAACACATCCTTCTTTTTCAAATCACATCCACTTACCTAGACATACATTTATACTATATTCATAGTTTTATAAAAAGCAAGAAGTTCCCTGTGATTCCCCAAAAAAATTTTCCGTTAAGATCTCAAACGAAAATGTGTTGAATTCTGTTCTTTATCATGATTAATAATTTTTCTGTGTGGAATTTATGGATAAGCAACCCGTCATCGCGTAGATCATCGAATAAGATTTCCTACAATATGTGGATCATCCCAAACGGACACTCGAGCGATGAGTTATGATCATTCCGATCTAACCGTGAATAGTGGTGAACAGTAAATGTGCCGGAGAAAAAATACTGAGGCCAGGCGAATTTTAGGGTTAACTTAAAACGATCATAACTACTTGTACATATTGATCTGGGTGAGCTACTATATATCAACAGAAAGCTCTGAAATTCCTCTTTCCAATGAAATTAGGTTCATCCAATTTGGCCATCTGAGCAAAAAGTTATGGTCGATCTACTTCAGCCTATGAAAACAGTCCACCAAAGGACAGATTTGACATTATTTAATTTTTAAGGGTATTTTTGTCATTCCTAATCCAATCCATCCGGGTAAACCATGGATTTAAGTCCATTAAAATCATTCAATATCTCATTTTCTCCAAAATTTCCTAAGGCTCAAACCCCAACCCTACTACTCCAAATTTCATCCTTCTATGTCTCTTGATTGAACCATAGAAATTTGAAATTAATTTGGGATTTGAGTTAATCATGTTAAGGGCTTCGAGAAGCACCCTTTATTTTTGTGAATAAAGTTTTGGAGTCGGAAGATCATATTAATCTTCCATTTTTAGGTATGTGGGGCTTTGAACAAGATTATCCTTTCGATCTTGTGCTCGGTATTTTTGTTGAATTACATTGACATGAGATTTTATATGTTTTACCATGAATTGGAACTATAGTTTTATATCTTATATTATTGTCCATGAGCTATGGGATTATGTCATCCGATATGTGTATGATGTTTAGATGGAATTATGTCCAAAAAGTATTTAATTATGAGAGTATGATGATTTAATTTGTTAAGCCTTGATTTATACTATCATTTCTCTATTTCCTTATTATGAATTTATAATTGATATTAGAAATTCTATACCCCTACTATGGGTTGATGTCTCAAGTACCTTTAAATAAGAGTTGGATGGCATATTGAGAAATGTTGATATTGAAGTTGCAATGACTCTTGGTATTTTCCGGATGGGTTTAATGAGTTAAATTGTTGAAAATATTATGTATTGAGTCTTTATATCCTTGTCCAAATGTCGAGTTGGTTATGGTTCAATGCATTGATACTTTGTTGATGTTGAGGAAGATTAAAATGTTTTGAGCTAAAATGTGTTGAGATAGGAATCCACAAATTGATATGATTTGATAAATGAGAAAGCGATTTGATTTGGTCTTTATGATAGACCCTTGTGATGTTGTGGTGGATTTCCTAACGCATTCTGAGCTTGTCGGGGAGTAGTACTTAGTACCAAAAGGGAAATTTGGTATTTTCCCAAACCTATGTGCCACCGTAGGGTTGTTTGATGATGATATTATTGGCCAGAGAGCCCGATTGTGATTATTACAGTTTTAAGGTCGTACTCCCTGGCAAAGAGTATGACGCTCCCACCAAAGAGGGTTTCAAATGTTGGTACTCCACGTAGCTCATGTGGGGTTGTCGGTTATAGGAAACTCCCCTGTCCATAAGAGTCATGTTTATTGAAATACCGAGTCACTCTGAGTTTTGATGTGGTAAGTCAAGTTGCCTATGATGATCTATAATGATTTATGAGGTTTTTCTCCTACATTTCCTATCTAAGATGTTATGAGTTGCATGATTCAATGTCACTCTAGCCAGGTGTGTCATTATGGTCCGTATGTACGTTTTTACGAAATTTATGATATTATTTATATTTTGCATGTGCCCCACATACTCAGTACGTATCTTGTGCTGACCCACATATTTCTCAATGGGATACATTCTTACCATGATGTAGGTTCAGGTATTCAGCCGCATCTGCGACAGTGATATCCGAGTGTCGCATCTACGTTTCTTTAGTGGTGAGTCCTTATGGTTCGAGGACCAAGTTGCTAGTTTTGGTGCTGTTATTTTGTGATCCTTTTGGTCTGTTGAGTCAGTTGGGGGTTTGTCCCAATGGCTCGTTGATTTTGCTGTATAGAGGCTATATCAGACTAGTGTATTGTTGGGTTGGTTTTTGTATAGACATTCCATATTTGTACATTCTAATGATATTTCGTGCCATGTGCGATGTGATATGATATGTACTTATATATATATATATATATCCTTAGCGTAGGATTTATGTTGTTGTGTTTGAACCCAAGTGTAGTGTTTTGTCTTAAAGGGTTAGCTTGAGGCTACGTGTAGCCTTGGGCACCGTGTGGCTTCTCGGGATGATATTTCGGGGCGTTACATTCCCCCTGAACCACAAATTAAAATTTAAATATAAATTCTTAACACAATATTCTTTGATTCACCACCTACACTTGTTCTTTAGTACCCCAATGACAAGCTATTAGAAGCATTTTTCTTACTTCAAATGACTTTTAAATCATCATAACTAGTCATTTCCTCAACTATCCACCATAAAATCTACAAATCTTGTTACAAATTTAGCTAATCACCATAATGGTAAACCCCCACCTTTCACTCAAAGTTTACACAACTACAAATACCTTCTTTACTCAAAAGTTGCCTAAACTCCAACTTGTAAGCCTATAACTTTATATTTCTGGCTGTGAGATCATTTGACTGCTTATAGCTTATAACACTCTAAGTAACATTATTTCATCTAGTGGTAACATTATACTAACACTTAGCTACCCTATTTTTTCCTCCTTAAGCTTGCCATTTGAAATAAAGTTTTTTAGGGGGTCTAAATACACGTCTCAACTTGACTCAAATGTAGGATTTATGAAGATAAGAGTATATGCTAAAAATAAATAGACTTTGATGTACTAATGGACACCACTTAAGTTCTTATGCAGTTTAATAATTATTTGAATGACTCAATTGAAAAGAATCACATTGTTAGGAATCTAAGCTTTTTTACTTGTATTACCTCAATAATGAGACATAGTCAACAAAAAATATAGCAAGGAAGGATTTTGGTAACTTTCATATAGATAACACTGTTGCACGATCTGCAGTATGAAACGATGGAAAATATTTTCTAAATGCCCTGTAATCTCTTAATTATAAGTGTTGTGCATAACACACCCATAAGAAGACCCGACAAGACGCAACTTTGTAGACACCCTGAGACCCTGAACCATGTTCTGCTACAAATTTTGTTATGACCTGACCCGTGGCCCTGGCCGTGATGAGCATCCTAGACCAATGGAGACTCGAGAGAACCCCTTAGCATAAAATCATAAGCGTAACCATTATAAAATTAAATAAATATGGACACAACGATATGAGATTTAATTTAAATTTGAGTTATGAAATCAAATATGGAAATAAGACATGATATCACTTATTACATCACTATTCAAGGCCTCTAACATATGAATGAAAACTAAAGTCGGGACATGGCCACAATAATGCCATAAAACTAAAGGTTAAGATCTAGTCATGAAGTCATATTTCCTTTAAAATATGAAGGGCTTAACACTTGATGAAGCTATCTCGAGGAATCCTAAGGCTGCACAGAACCACAAGAAGGTGCCTTCAAACCTACATCACAAGAATGTAGAATAAAAGGATGGTTAGTACGATGAGTACTTGTATTCAACCTAGGGGATGGGATAAACAGTGTATACATATATATAATATAACCATAAGGTAAATACATAACCATAAGTATAGAAAACATAACCATAAATATAGATCCAAAGCATTTAGATACAAACCTTTTAGAAATCTTTAATCTTGTAGCATAGTCATAAGGGAAAACTACTGACTCGACAATTCTAAGAATATGCATTCAAAAACATTACTTCTGATGTAGGTAGTGATTACCAACATTAGGAAACCCATGGAATATATGGGTTTGATCGACACTCAACTGGTTAAGCCCCAATCCATGTTTTCCACATGTGATTAAGACTAAGCTGAAGTCACCAATAGTCTAAAACTACCATTTCATCAATATATTAAGGAAACAAATTAACTGTATATTAAGAAACGAGCATCCTTATGTTGACAACCATAGGTTTCGGGTGCTAATCCCCTTTTCGAACCTAACCCTTCTCGGTGATACTACCAAACTCTCTTTGAGCCTTATTAAAACATTATTCTTTATCCATTTATCAAAGAGTCATTCATAAAGGCATATCCATTTTGGTATCTTCATACCCAAATTTCCAAGTCATTCATAACATGCCAAAATCATTATCATAAAACTTTACTGACTCTTTACCTATTAGAAATCATAAACATTATTGACTCTAAATCTAGCCCTTTGAAATCATAAATATATCCATAATTGGATCTTCATAAAAGTCTTAAAACATCACATAATTTCATACTTTATATTGTTCAACAAATGTGGGATAAACACTATATTTCTCATTAAAATTCAAAGATTTTGAAAGACTTGGTAAAATCGTAATTTCAGTAGTTCATAGCATTTATCATTCAACTTAGTATTATGAAAGTTCACCATTTTCCAATCATTGTTTCCAAGTCTTTAATACCCACATAAGTTAAGTGAAAAACTTATAAAAGAGAGAATTCAATACCAAATTTTCATGAAAGTCAATCTTTGACCCTATTCTCAATAAATTATTTAGAAATATGAATAACTTGAAATAAATACATTATATGAGTAGTTTGAAGTAGATAGTATTCTAACATACTTTTTTGAAGAAACTAGAAAAGAAAACATTATAGAATAGCCTTAGGCTTTCAATTTGGGCATCACTCTTGATATTTGGGAACCTAGCTTGAAATTGATATGAAGACTTACTTGACATGGATTAATCCCATATACCCTTGATGATGAATTTGATGAGAAAATATTGAGAAGGAAGCTTAAGCTTTAATCCTTCTTGAAACTTTATGATTGGGAGTTTGGATTTTGGAAGAGAAGAGGAGTTAGGGATTTGAGAATAAATATAATAGCTTAGGATATTTTTTGGGTTTTAAAATGAGTTGGGGAATTTACATATGGTGAAAGGATTAGTTTTCCCCTAATTTAATAAGAGAAAAATGGAGATTTTTAATTTGGGAAGGTGGTGCATCGCACAGACGATTGCACAACCCCCAAACATGCACCACATGGTCTATCGGATGGCACCTAGCTGTTCCTCACATAGCCTATCGCACAACTAGGATAGTGTCTCACTAAAATATCCATAACGTTTTACTCCAAGACCGGATTTATGAACGATTTGCAGTATTAAAAAAATAGTAAAAAAACTTTAATTTGATAGATAGTAGGACACCTAATTTCTTATATTCTGGGTGCAATGATCTTTTGAATTTTACCTAAGTAAGAATGTCTACTAAAGCTCAACCAGTAGGAAAGTTTTTCACTCAACTTTGAGTTAGGAGATTTCTATGACCTCAATTCATCTTCAAAGATGTCCCTCACACTAAAGAATTAATCTTCCCATTTATATCTAAATAGAAATTGCTGAGTTCAGGTCTATACATATATGATGGACGATTTGAATTATAGCTAAAATGTGGGATATTACACAACTCTTACAAGACATTATATAAAATATGCACATGTTTTATTACGGTGCGATCAACCAAAAGAGGTCTTATTAAAGTTGGTTTGGGCAAATCCAACCCCAACTATCTAAATATTGCTAGTAGTATTAGATTAATACTAGTTTCCTAAGGCAAAACAAAGCTTTAGCAAAATTAAAAGCCCCAATAATACATGAAATAAAGAAATCCCCAGGATCTTTTTTTCACAAGAGATCAAAAATTTATTGCACTGCAGTGGTGCAAATTATCAATAGGCTCAAAACACATGATCCTCTTTTTAGTCGCCATATCCTTCATAAACGTTGCATAAAACAACATTTTCTCAAGTGGATTAACTAAAGGGATGTGCATGGGCAGTTGTTTCAACATTGAAATAAACTTATAATATTTCCTTCTTTGGCCCTTTTTCTCAATCTTTAAGGAAAAGGAGACGGAGGTCCTGATATGGGAGTTAACACCTGTGGGTTCTCCTTTTTTCCCTAACCTCTTTTTAAGAATGGGATATGGTTTTTCAGACACCTTTTCATAAACAACCTAATTTTTCAATTCAAATACTTTCTCACCATTGATTATTATGGGCTCAACATCATTCGCAACAACTATGGCCATAGGTGGATTGCCAATCATCTTACCACTCCTAGTGGTTATAGACAAACAATAACTATAATTTTATTCTATTTTAGACAGTGTTGCTAGAAAGTACACCTTTTTGTCGTTGATTTATTATGGAAGATATTTGACCATACTATTGCTCAAGTTGTTTGATAGTAGTAGCATATGACTCGACTTTTTGACTGATTCTTAAAATATCTACACGAATCTTTATAAGTTAATAATCAGTCTTTTCTACCCCTTTTAGCACTTTTGCAAGCATATCTTTCATCTTAATGTTACTCGAATCATTTTCACAGCTCTTAGGTGGAATGTAAAGGTCACTTTTATCATTCTTATAATCATTTTTTCTCTTCCAATCACCATCTCTTCCTCTAGTTCTATCTATATAACTATATTGGTTTTACTTATTATCCTTATAATAGTTTCGAACTTAATTTCTTTGACCAAAATACTCTTATCTTGATTAGATCATTGTCCTTTGGATTGAAAACCACTACCCAATCATCTAGATATTTAACCTTTTCCTTAGAATTAGTGTCATCTTGTCTAGATATTTTACCATGTAATCCAACTTTATTCACCTTGCAAACTATTTCATTATTTTGTGAACAAGCTAAATTAGTCCTCAATTGTACTACCTCTTGAGTAACTGAATCATCTATCATTTGTTGTTCTAGATTTACTCCTATCACATAAGTACTTGCGAAACATCTAATCTCATATAAGCCAACCCCGGTGGGTTTTAGTAATCCTATCAAGTATGGAAAAAGCTTGCTCCTAAAGTTGACTTATAAATGCATTTCCCATTACAGTATCTGTTGCAACCTTGTTGCTAACATTCAACCCTCTATACCATAACTCAAGAAAACTGTGACTAGGTATTCTATTTTTTGGGAGTTGTTGCAGCTTCTTCTTAAATCTAAACCATATCTCATACAACACCTATAAATATTATTGCCTGGAATTTTAAATCTTATTTTTCAATTATAATATTTTGAAAGGTGGAAAAAAGTCTCCAAAAATTATGTTTTCAGCTTATGCCAAATAGTTATTAATCCTCTTGAAAACTTAGTTAATGATAGAGTAGTTTTGCAAGTTAGAGAGTAGGGAAACAATTACAATCTGATACCATCTTGACTCACCTCAAGCAGGTTGCAGGAATTTTAAATCCCTACAAAGTTCATCAAATGGAAATTCACATAAATAGTAGTAAGGCCCGTGAATACTCCTTTCAAGTTCAATAGTTATATCATAGCATGGATGACATCTAACTTAGTTCTCAGTGGAAATGGGAGTGGAACAATAGTACCTTTTTCATCTGCCTCTAGCAATTCTTCATCATCATTAAATTGAGAAACACAACATTAAGGATGTTGATGTCCCCTATTCCTTCTTTGTCTTGTGTATCTCAGGGAGAGTCAGACGGTCTATGTTTTCTTTTCTAGCCTACTTCATAAGTGTTGCTTGTATGGCGGCTACTTGTATTGCTTGTTCTTTAGTGCGTATGCGAGCATTCGTCTTTTTCACGATCTTCTAAACTCCTTGATTATGCATTTCTTGATTTAGAACTCCTTCATTATGAACTCTTTTGTTAATTATTTTTCCTTTAGCTTCAGAGTCTTTTTAATTTTATGATCAAGTGAAATTAGGGAATTTCCTTGACTCTGAGTGTTGGATAGGCACTTGTGTGTGTTCTCAAAACAACAAAAAAAGTAAAATCAAGAAACAAAGATCAATAGTTAGGCAACACAGTCTATTAATTCTATAATCATATTTTCAATAACGGTGTCAAAATTTTGTGTTGCCCAAATTACATCTCTCAATGAAAGTATAAAGTAGTCATTATACTAGATATAGAACCCACTAGGTTGGAATTGATTCCATGAGGAATAGGTCAAAATCTTAGTCAAAGTAGTTATCTAAACAATTAGTAACTAATTTCTAGTAAATGTTTTTTTTTTTTTTGCAATTGTGATTTCAATAAGTAACAATTTTCAATTTCATCAAGTTTGTAGTCAATAGATTAGAGATATTAGAACTGTGTTCTCCATAAGTTCATAACTCCATAAGTTCTTTATATTACTGATCTCTTTCGGTGTTTAGTATGTAGAATCAATATGTTATATTTATCTAAAAGACTTTGCTCCCCAATTTGATGACTATCCCCAGTCACACGTGCTTATCTCATGAATTTTGTGCTACTAACTCCTATATTGGATCCCAGATTAGCTTTCTTACTTTCCGACTTAAGCTATTACGTGAATGTTAATAGATACAATTATTCGTTGTTTTTTTCATCTGTTATCCCATCTTTTATTATGAGTAAAGATAAGGTGAGTTCTAAAATTTACAATCATTAGAAAAAATCAAAGCAAAGAGAGCAATAATACAGGCACAAACATCCTTTGAGAATTACTTTGTACTTCAAACCCTACTTTGTTAATTCATTATGGTTCCCATAAACCTAGTTGTAGTGTTTATCTACTTTTGATTATAAGAATGCAATAATAATTCTGGAAACAAAACATAATTAGAATTTACGAAGAAGACTATGAAAACCATGACTCTCAACTATGAATTAAATCCTCAAAATCGATGTTTAAAATTCCCAAGAACAAGTATATCTTCAAAATAAGTTATAGAATGCAATCTAAAATATAAAACTTATTAGGACTTTTTATAGGCATAAAATAAATCATGTCGTAAACAAAATTAGATTACAGGTCCACTAGTGGCGATAACCCTTAGGTATCCTAATAGTTCATTGGGTGAGGTAATGCTTATGTTGGCATGCTTTACTGCTAGCTATTGATGACTCAGGTGATGACCCATTGTCAATCGTAATGGATCATTAAGTCTTTCATTTCCACTTAAATTATTTTGCTCACTTTAAGGTATTTTCCTGATGATTTGGTTAGAATGACTGCTCTGTAACCTATTATCAGTCGTAACAATTGTGGTGTAATCTTGTTGTCATTGAGTTATTTTTTTATTTTTCAGCTTCCTCTTCTGAACGATTTCTCAGAATGGTTGGTATTGACCCGTTAAATGTACTAATGAGTCGTTGAGTTCATCCGTTTTATGTTCCTCCAAGTTTAGTTCTTAAGACTTGGGCTTTGATGTTCAGAACAATAATGGGAACGACTAGTGGCATGACCCAACGAGTCGTCCCATGCTTTGGCATACCATACTTGTGTATCGTTTATTTTGTTGTCTTGTTCACTTTCAATGTATGTTTTCCTGCAAAACTTACATAAGCACATCATATCTACATAAACAAGCCTTAAAACTAGCATAGTTTTCATATTTTGAGCATTGAAAGTGTCGGAAGACCATGACACATCATGTTGTTCATTTATGCATATCAAATTAGTAGGATTACTATATATTTATTTCGTAGATTAACTTCTTCAGTATCTAGAATCAATAGAACCATGATGTTAGGAAGAATTCATGGGTTAAGCCCTAAAAATGATGAGCTAAAAATATCAAATGTAAAGGATAAAATAAATTCAAAATATACTAAATGGAGCTTTATAAAAAAGCAAATTAATAAATTTAAAAATTATTCTATGTTGACACAGGCCTGTGCTAGCACAAGCTTCGATTTGTAGTGATTAAGATACATCTTGATAATGCACCATTTGATATTTATTGTGAATATTATATGCCATAAGATCACTGGATCTACTTACTATCATCAAAATAAAAGTACCAGTGCATGTGTATAACTAGGATGCACTCAATCAATCAGGAGTTGATCTAGAATTCGGGTATAGCCCCAATCAAACTTAGTAATTTTTGCACAAATAATGTATGAAAAGGGATAAACTTATCCACTTAGTACAGAAAATTAAGTAGATATACCCTCCTTTGTTAATAATTTAATTCGTTTCTGCCTTTATTGTTGAATGGTTGGTTCAAATATTTTTTATAATTTAACTAGTCCTCGATTAACCTAATTAGTTGATTTAAGAGAAAAAGGCCAATATGCCTTTATATCATGTGAAACTGGACATATATATTCTCCTATTAAAAATATTTAGTAAATATGTAGAAATATTAAACTTAAAACCTCGATTACCACTGGAAATCGTCATTCTAAAATTTAAAACTCATAAAACTTAAATCTTTTCTTGCTTCTTCAATGTCTAATCAGTAGACTAGCTTGGTAAAATAAGACGGTTTCCAGAGGCTTCTCTTTTTCGATTTTTTCATAGGCTATTACTCTGAGTTAAGCATTCAGTTTTGTTTTCTTCACCAATTTCAATCTCGTTGTGACCAAGCATTAATCTCTCTACATCTTTCAGATTTTGCAACATACACAAAGAAAGTTAATCATGAATTATGACCATGTAATCTTTTCATTGTCTTTACTACAGTTAGATATTTTTATAACGGTTATTCTTTATAAAAATAATTCATATAAAATTCAAGTTTTCTTTGAGATCGATTGCAATATTAAGTTATATTATATATTTTTATAATATCATTTGTAAAAAAAAATTAAATTAAATGTTATAGAGATGTTTGGATATACCTACTTTACAAGAAATCACGCAAAATAGACATTTTCTTCCTTTATTTTCACATAACATACGACACAATTGAGATATCCACCATTTTCTTCTTTTGATTTTAGTAACACAACTTTGTAATACTTATTGTATAGGATTGAATATCCATAACATCTACAACTTGTTTTACATTAGCATTTCGAACATATACTTTTTGAGAAATTTTTAATTATTTGCATTACATTAAAAAGAAAGAAGAAGGGATATGTACCTTTTTAGGTCGTCATAAGAAGCATATATATATATATATTGTACTTTTTGAGAAATTTTTTGTTATTTGCATTACATTAAAAAGAAAGAAGAAGAGATATGTACCTTTTTAGGTCGTCGTAAGAAATATATATCTAATAAGAGTGAATTAGCGGGAAGCATTTTATTCAACATAACAAACAATTTCGTAAAGTGAAAATTCTTATTGTTGGATAAGTAGTTCGGCGAATCATATTTCATAAATGAAATAATAATAAAAATTATTCATGCCATCCTTTCAAATAGCGAGAGCATTTTTTTAAGTAGAAATAGTAAAGTTGTATGATTATTTATTTTTCTTTGGTTGCTTCTACTGGCTTTTATGTTGGATCTTCTAATTCTTCTGCTGCTGAATAGAAAGAGTACAACTCGTATGTTATATCCTTTGTATTATATAGCTGTTGCCTTCTCTCCATTTTATAGATTATATGTCCTTTGATCTGTAGATATATTTCATTTTCTATCCTATGTAGCTAATATGAACTATTGAAATGCAAATATCTGTGGTAAAATATTGTAACAAATGCCTTCCAAGCAAACAAGTAAACTTTCACGTATAGAGGAGTGAATTAGCCAAAAGAAAATTGGTAGAACTAATGCTTATGCGAAAATAGGAAATGATAAAAAAACAAACGACAAAGCCAACACAAAAAAATGCAGCTACAAAAGATCAAATCACTTACTAAAATCCCAATTGAAACAATAAACTCTGACTACGACTGCGCATTGTGGATGCAAACTGCTCTTACAATAACAGAGACTGCTCTTATTAATATCCAAGGTTTGAATGACAAATTACTTCTTTTTTTATTTCAACTACTATCAAAATATACTACGTGACTCTGTGCTAATCTAATGTGTACGATATATTTCATCGCCCGCACATCAAACACTTACAGTGAAGTTAATACTTCACCAAGCTTTTCTGTGAAAGAAAAACTAGCCCTCCAACCTTTCTGTGTATTTGAAATAGGTAATCCCATTGACTCTAGATTTTGATTCATTAGTGCATCACATAATTTGGTTTTGATAATTTATGTCTCAGGCTTAACATCTATCGCATCGAGCGGCCAACAAAATGGCGACCCTAAAATTATTTCTGATAAAGGTTAGCATTGCTTGCATATCAAATTAATTTACCCTTTTATTTAATTTGAATCTTGGGCCCATTCTTAGTTCTAACAATACTCATAACGTACTCATCTATAGAAGAGAGAAATTATCAAATGAAACTCAGAAGGCGTCATACTTATACGGAGATAACAGTTGAGAAAAATCAAGCAATGTTATTACAAAGACGTAGCAAAGAACTGCATCTACAAAAAGCTAAATCAGTTATTGATTGCCAAGGTAAAAAAATACAATCTCCACAGGCTGCTATATCGTCAAAACAAATTGCTCTTACTATGAAAGAACCTCCTTCTGCCAATGTGCAAGGTTGGAATAACAAATTGCTTATTTTATACTTCTACTATTAAAATGTAGGGCTGCAGCTTGGTTCTAGCGTCATATGCAATATATTTGATGTTCCATACAGAAAACACGTATCGTGAAATTAATACTTTATCAAATTTTTCTTCTAAAGAAAAACAAGCCCTTCAGCCTTTTCCTGCATTTGAAAGAGGTAATTTAATGACCTATATCTTTAACTTTCTTACTATTACATCTCTTAGGCCTACAATTTGGTATTAAGCGTCTATTCTTCGGAATCAACATCAAATACGTTTAAGGAACAACAAAATATTATCCCTGAAGTTCTTTCAAAGAAAGATTAGTATTAATTTCATATAAAAGTCGTTCTACTCATTATTATACTGGAATATTATACTACGCTTTGTTCTGATAATACATGCAACATATAGGTTGTAGGATACAAAAAATATTTCAACAAAAACTTAATAATAATCAATTAAGTTATGTTGGTTTAAAAAATATTCCAAACTGCAAATTTTGCAATGCAAAAAAATTTCAGTATGAATCGGTTGGATTCTGTTGTAGTAAAGGCTCGATTAGGTTGTTTCATATCAATTTTCTAATGACTTATTTGATTTATATACGGGAAATATAGAGAAATCCACACACTTTCAAACCTATATTAGAACATACAATAATATGTTTGCATTCACCTCACTTGGTGTAACTTATGACCAAAATCTAGCGAAAAAATATCATGGTATATATACATTTCGAGTTCAGGGTCAAATGTATCATTTTATACCGGATTTACTTTCTTCTGGTGAAAAACCAAAGAATTTGCAATTATATTTTTATGATAACGAAAGTGAAATAAGCAATAGGATGTCATGTTCAGCGCATATTAATGAATCAATTGTCCACAGACTTATGAACATACTCTTAAATAATCCATATTCCATCTTTATAAAGTCGTTAGTGAACATTCTGAACATATCTGATTTTTATATCGCATTTAAATGTCACCTAACTTTAGATCAACGTGTATATAATCTACCGTCTGTATATGAGGAAACTAAATATAGGCTCAAGATGATTCTATTGATATTGCTTCCATGCCATATATACGTATATATACTCAGTAATAACACTCGATTAGTAAATTATTACTATGGTTGCTATGATCCTTTACAATATCCATTATTATTTTTAAATGGTCAAAACAGTTGGCATTGTGGTATAAAAAGAATTATGCAAGAAAATCAATCCTATTGTGAACAGGAAGAATTTCCAAATGCAAAAAATATATGCTCTTCTTGATATGGAAGCTCAAGTCTTTAATAAAGGAAAACGAAAAAGAGACATCGTTTCTTGTCGTGAATATTACTGTTATAAATTTCAAATAAGAGAAAATAGTAAAAATGGAATATTACATTATGGGAGATTGCTTCAACAATTCATAATAGATATGTTCATAAAGCTTGAAATGAAAAGGCTAGATTTTTTTGCGTTTAACTAGGACTTATTTCAAATTGATATGTAACAAGGCATTATTGATTTTTTAAAGCTCAGTGAAATAGAAGCTTCAAAAATTGGCAAAAAAATATTTCTCTTGGTTAGTTTTACTGGAGGACAGAAAGATATGAATCTTCGGTATATGGACGCTATCGCTTTAGTACAACATTTTAGAAAATTCGATCTTTTTCTGACTATGACATGTAATCCATTTTGGCCAGAAATAAAACAACATATGTTATCAACTGATAAAATTCAAAACAGATCAGATTTGGTATCACGCGTATTTAGAGCTAAGGTAGAAGAACTTAAAGTAGACATTTTGAAAAGAAATATCTTTGGTAAAGTTGCTGCTTTTATGTACACTATAGAATTTCAAAAACGTGATCTTCCACATGCTCATTTTCTTATTATACTTATTGATGAATATAAATTATTAACACCTGAATCATATGATAAATTTGTCTTTGCTGAATTACCCGACTCTAATGACTAGTACCTTTATTCATGTGTTCTCCAACATATGATACGTGGCCCATATGGTAATATAAATCCCACAAATTCATGTATGGAAAAAATGGCTTATATAAATCTCAATATCTGAAAGAGTTTGTTGAACAGACATCAAAAGGTCAAAATTCATATCCACTTTATAGGAGAGCAATACAGAAAAAGTTGTATATATAAGAAAACATCTTATGGACAATTCTTGGGTTGTCCCATACAATCCATACTTGCTTTGTAAGTTTGATTGTCATATTAATGTTGAAATTTGTTCTGATATTAAAGTTGTGAAATATATATATAAATATATTTGCAAGGGACATGACAAAATTATTTTTCTATACATGACAATGTGAAAATAGACGAAATAAAGGAATATCGATCAACTAGGTGGGTTTCACCACCAGAAGCAGCGTGGTATTTATTTTGCTTTCTATTAATGAAATGATGCCAACTTTTTACCATCTCCAGTTACATTTAGAAGGCCAACAATTTATTTCTTTCAAAAGTACTGAAAGTGTGAATAGAATCCTAAATAATCCAATGATCAAAAAAATAATATTGACTAAATTTTTTACTATGAATAGAACAAACGATCATGCTAGAAATATGAAATTACTAAACAAAAAATTTCCAGAACACTTTGTTTGGTCTCCAAGAGATAAAATGTGGACGCGGCGGCAAAAACATGATTTAATTAGACGTATTGTTACATGCTATGTAACGAAAGGAGAAAGGTATTACCTTAGGCTATTACTAATGAATGTAAGGGCACCAGTATCATATCAAGATCTTCTCACAGTTAATGGAGTGTCTTGTGACACATTTAGAGAATCTGCAGAAAAAAAAGGATTATTATACTGTAATAGTAGTCTAATTGAATGTATGTTAGAAGCTTTAATTTATCAAATGCCATATAGTTTACGACGTTTATTTTATACATTGTTGATATATTGTAATCCTACTAATCCAAAAGAATTGTGGGAAATATTTGAGGATTCACTATCTGAAGACTTCAAAAATTTTCATAATACTGAAGCAAAAAGAGTTTGGTCTATGGTTTTAAGTCATATAAATGATATCGTACATTCTATGGGCCATGATATAAATGAGTATAAGCTTGTGTTAGAGAATATTAGACCTTTTCAAACTGCAAAAGATGAAAAAGATGTTCATTTTGAAAGAAATATTATTGTTCCTGAAGAAGATTTAATGTTACCGAAAAGATTAAATGTTGAACAACTTCAATCATACAATACAATTATGGAAAGAATATCTTGTAACAAGTCAAGAGCATTTTTTGTTGATGGACCTGGAGGAATAGGTAAAACTTTCTTATATCATGCATTATTAGCAACTGTTCATTCTCAAGGGTTCATAGCTTTAGCAACTGTAACTTCTGGTGTAGCAGCTTCTGTTCTTTCCGATGGACGAACTGCTCACTCACGTTCCCAAATGCCTATTGACATAGATGATAATTTTTCTTGTAATATTAGTAAACAAAGTTCACTTGCATGTTTAATTCAAGATGCAAAATAAATTATATGGGATGAAGCATCAATGGCAAAAAAGATTATGATTGAAGCTCTTGACATACTTTTAAAAGATATTATGGATGACAACATACTTTTTGTTGGTAAAATTATTGTATTTGATGGAGACTTTAGACAGACTCCTCTAGTTGTTAGAAATGGAAAAAAAGAAGATTTTATTCATCAAAGCATGTTATACTTTAACATTTGGAATAAGCTTGAGAAATTGCATTTATATGAAAATATACGTGCAAGAAATGATCCATTGTTTTGTGAATATTTTCTTAGAATTGGAAATGGAGAAGAAACACGTAACTCTGAAAATCAAAAACAGATTCCTCATTCTCTTGTTATTCCATTCACAACTGAAGAACAATCCTTAGATGCATTATTTAATGTATTATATCCCGATTTACATGCATTTTCTTCTAATTCATCTGTCATATCTTCTCGTGTTATTTTAACAACAAAGAATGATTTTGTAAATGAAATAAATGATATGTTAATTACGAAATTCCCGAAAAGGGCTAGAACAATGTCGCAATAGATAAAACTATTGAACCAAATGATCAAAGCCAATTTGAGGATTTTTTACATACTTTAAATCCTCTTGGTTTACCTCCATATAAGTTAACAATGAAAGAGAATTGCCCAGTTATACTATTGTAAAATTTGAACCCTTCTGAAGGTTTATGTAATGGCACACGATTAACGTGTTGCGACTTTAAGACACATGTTATAAGTGAAAAAATTGAAAGGGGTGACTTTAAAAATACACATGTTTTTATTTAAAAAAATACTATCATTGACATCACAAGATGAAAATATTCCTGTCCAATTTAAAAGAACACAATTTCCTTTAGATTATGCTTTGTTATGACCATAAACGAAGCTCAAGGTCAAACATTGAATTTTGTTGGAATCTATTTATGTGAGCCTATTTTTTCACACGGTCAACTTTATGTAGCTTTATCGAGAGCCAAAACTTCAAAGTGTGAAAATAATCCGTCCACCTATATCAGAAAGTGATGATGATCATTCAACATACAATATGGTGCATGATGAAATTAATCATAGAGCTTTATCATATCTGAGATAATGATAACTTTGCTTTTGTTTACTTTATAAAACTATCCTTTGTAACTTTCTGCTACTACTAAAAAATCATGATGTACTGAAAGATTCTAAACTTACGATTGTTCAATAGTTTTCAAGAAATAACACTAAATATTAGTCATGCGATGATATGCCAAAACCATTTTATTTGCAGAGCATATGAAAAAGTATAGATAGCTGAATCCAAATAGAGCTAAAGTGTGGACCAACAAATCAGCAAAATACCAGCAGCAACAGCCTCAACAGCCTCAACAAACTGATGAAAAAGTGTCATCGGTATATTAACTATCTTTTTAGAAGTCAACAACTTGCTCATCCTTATTTCATGGAGATACCTATGTCTTCCCTGATGATTCATACTTGCGAAGTAATATGAATATAATTATTTGTTGAGACATATATGATGAGTATGATTGTATAAAGTAACCCACAAATTCTATTGAAAACACCCTCTCCATGTCTGACGTAAAGCTAAGGTTTGTGGATACTCTATCCTTCCAAGATTCCACTTTGTACGACCATATTAGGATGTTGTTATTCTTATAAGCACCAATTCTGATTATTTCTGTTATTTATCTCTTCTTTGTAGTCTCAAAGATATAATCAAGACATTTAACGCTCTTACAAACAAGGGAATGGCTTCATCATGCACTTGGTCCTACAACAGGTAAAGACTACGAAGCATTTAAATTTCATTGTAGAATTTTGCCTTTATTGAAATTCGAAATCATACAAGAATAATGAAAGATATGCAAAGAATTTTTATAATATTGAACCATTACTTTCTGCTAAAAATCCAGCTTCTTCATGTAAAAATTCTTTAGGTTTAAGAAACACAGTCAATAACACTGATGACCTGGTTTGTACTTTCATTCAGACTCATAACGAGACAAACAATTTACGATTTCCAAGATGAATGATTCAACAAAGGTATATGTGAATTCGGATACACATCAACCATCATCATCTGATGGTAGAACTGACACATTAATATCTCTCAGAATATGCTAATGAAACTAATTTCTTATGAATCAATTTCAGTGAAGGATCAAAGATTTGGCCTTATACATACATACAAGCCAAGATTGAATTTTAGGAAGCTTGATTACCTAACAACGAATACAAGGTTAATAGCCATCCTTGATAGTTTCTATGTTGGTACTTATACATTCCTTTCAATTCCTTTATTTCATTAGTAGCTAGTACTGACTTGTTTTATATGGTATTGTCCATGGTTGCATGAAAATTCCTTTCAATTCCTTTATTTCATTAGTAGCTAGTGCTGAATTGTTTTATATGGTAATGTCCATGGTTTCTTGATGTTTTTCTGTTACTCAAAGATAACCAGGTTCATTTTGAATTACTTGTAATGCTTATTCATTTTCTTGTTAAAGCCTCTCTCCCATACTTTTATTTGTAATGGAGATGAAATGGAAATTTTAGATACTAGAACAGTTTACGCATCACATGTTCCAAACTTTGATATTTTCTGTCCACTTACATTGTCCTCAGCGACGTTTTCAGTTTCAGTTACTGATGCTATTGAACAAAAATCATCCAGCTGTATTTCTGTTCAATATCCATTTCGAACTTGCGATAGCAAGATATACTGAGGCTCTTATAGGTTTGGCTAAAGTACATTAAAGGATAGAACTTTTACCAATTATCTAGCGTAACCAGTGTTTTCCCTTTTCAGTTCTCGGATAGTTGGGCTAATCATAGATGATTGGTATTTCCTGATTTTGATGGAAGTTCTTGGTTTATTAGATGGTTAAATTTGTTTTGCAATCTGAAAAGGTTCACATTCTTTCTCCTTTGTTATTCACAACTGCTATTTTCACTTCTCCGCAGCCCATCTCCAGTAACTACTTCAATTTTTATGACACATGAGCATCAAAGATACGATCACAAGTAAAGAGTATGCAGTTCATTGATTTAATACTACGTGTTGAGCCTATCATACTCGATAAATTTAGCTACAAGGTGAAAGATCAAGACACATTACATATTTAATAAACAAGATATGCATTTGAAAATTAATCTGTTTCACCCATATTTTTGTGAGTAGAAACTCTATTATGCATTTCTAATGCTAATATACTCTTATGCATTTTGAACTTTCTTTTCACATGTAAAACTCCTACACTGGATGTTTATAGAACGGAGAAAAGAAACCTACCCAACTTCCTCATTGTTGGGCCCATGCCTTGCACGGGCAACACCCACTAGTATATTTATATAGAGAGAAAGAGATTTATAGAATTAATATAAAATATATGTTGTACTAAGGAATTAATAATTGTTAAGATAGGATGACAAATTTAACATAAAAATACATTTTTTTTTCAGTCAGGTTAAGTGTTTAGATGAGATGTAGTTATACAAAAATATAGTTTATTATGATATTGAGCAGACAACTTCTAAATTTAAATAGTCATGACCTGAATAAAATCTTAATTTTTAGATAAAGAGGTAGCAATTAGCTTCTTGGGTTCAATTAAATCTATCAATCCTTTTACATGAAAATTGTGTATGTGTGAGAGTGCAATTGCGGGGTCCAAAAGTAAAATATAAGAGGAAGTCAAAATTAAGGATTCAACATAGAGTATCTATACGTAAAGAAAATAAAATCCTTCTCTTCTTATATGTTTTGATAAATAATTATGTACCTGCAAAGATTTGTAATCTTCATGTTCAGCTTCTGCAGTATCTCTCCAACCTGATTCACAAAGAAGTTCGTTGATGCACTCCTTACAAAAAAATGTACAACATAGATTATGTTGCTCGCATATACCATTATCTCCATAAAAATTAGTAAATAAAAGAGGTTCTAGCCATGATGAATAGCGTTCATTACTCTCTCCATATATGAACACATAGTATAGAGGCCTTAGTTACAAAATGATAAATAAAACTTATGACGTATACGACAATGACAACAAGTCTAAATGTTGTTTCTGATAAACCTTCTACTTAAATAAAATTTATCATTAATAATAGCATAAACATCCCAACTTAGACAAGTGTTTAAATATATAGAGACATGTTGTTAACCTTGTTTATAATCCTAACTTCTAAAGGACTTTAAATTCGTATGAAAAAACAAGAAACAATTAGTGTTATTCCTAATAATATAGGGGGAAAGGGTTATAAAACAACTAATGACTCCCGCTCAAGATGATTATTGGTAGCTTTTTCTTCTTAATATGTGTAGTTTTCCATCATATTTCACATATTTAAAATAAAAATAAAATAAAGTTGGTTATAAATCATAAGCTTCTTTCTTGATTGGATTTAAGCATGGTCATTTGATTCTCTGATTCTTCTGAATTTGATTCAATTTTTTAATTTTCAGTTATTTATTAGTGCATATCAAATATCAAATAAAATTGATCAAGTCAGTTTGAATTTTATTGCCTAATTAAATTTAATTTTATAGGTTTTCTCAATTCAATTTTTTGATATGAGACTGATTAATGAGATATTCTTTTACTTGTAAAGTGAGCTACTTTTTAAATTCAAAATAAGTTATTTTGTGTTTTTTTATAAAGACAGGTCATATGCTTTAGAAATTTTGAACACTTTTCATGCAAATTTAAATTTATACTCAATCCTAATTAGATCAACATGTTCTAATGAAAAACTTAGTCTGGGATCCCTACCAGAGGTATAACAGAATCTAATACCTCTGTCTCTCGCACCTCTAGTAGCACCCCTACCCCCTATAGATGAAATAGGAGTAGCCTGAATCACCCGACGGGGACAGTCCTTAGCCATATGGCCAATCTCATCATACGTATAGCAACCTCTACGACCAGTCTTAACAAGAAAAGGTAAAACTGGGCTCGAACGGCCACCCTAAAATGCTGAACTAAAAGATCCACCACGTGAACTCTGTAAAGCCGTCTGCACTGGCTTACCCTGTTATAAACGAGAACCTTTAAAATCTCTACCCGAGAGATTTGAATCCTGATCTTACCAAAACGTCGTGCCTTCTTAGTGCCTCCCTAAGATGCACTAAGAATACACTCTATTATCTTAGCATGATCCATCACACTTTTAAAAGAAGCCCCAAACACAACTATCTGAGACGTAGCCAACCGAAGGGAGACATCCAAACCATTCACAAATTTTTGAATCTTCTCAGACTCGATGGAAATGCTATCATAGGAATATCTGGACAGGGCATGGAAGCATGCCTAATACTCAGCAATTGTCATGGAGCCCTACTCCAAATGATAAAACTCGTCCTACATCTGATCTCTCAAATTAAAAGGCACAAATCTCTCTAGGAAACCCTTGATGAACTGATCCCTAGATAACTCTGGAGAATTAACAGGCCTATAACCAATAAATAATCTCCACCAATCTCTCATAGCATCTATCAACTGAAGTAGTACAAGCGATACCATCCATGTAGAAAGAGTGAAACACTACTCAGAACAAAAGATATGAAAGAACTTGACATGATAAATAATAAAATGAGAAAAGTTTTCTAAAGACATCCTATAGCCTCTCAATGATAGATACAGACGTCTACGTACCCATCCATGAGAATCTATTAGACATCTCGTTCTTACACAATTGAGACTAATGAAACCTGGCTGCTCTGATACCAATTAATCATGACCTAAAAATGAAGGTCATGATGTCACTTGTCGCGGCATAAAATGTATGCTAGGAAGGAGCCCAGGTCTAGTCGTTTTTGTTCTCCTTTATCAAATGATGTCTTTCCTCAATTAGAAAATCATAAAAGCCCCCAGAGATAGTCCCCGTAACTCAGTATAGTGATTTTCCTCACTTGACTCAATATCAAAATATTCATACCGGCATATATGATTTTGATATAAACAAACTATTAATAAAAATAAATGGTAACATTTATTAATTTGTGTTATTTTTATTAAAAAAATTTGACAAAATATTTTTAGTGTTTGATTATTATTTATCTTTGTAGGTATTTACCACCAAATGAGATTAATATTGCTTCAAGTTATGGAAAAGATCATTATTTTGGATCGACCTCACAGTTTGGATTGATGAAAAATGCTGAAACATTCTCTAATGTGCATGTGTTGTCTAGTTTTGGTGCAACTGACTATTATCGGTACGTTTATCATTTGAAGTTTAATTTGAATAGTTTTAATTAATGTGATAAACATATATATTTATATATTTTATTTTTCATATTTAGGGTAAATATTATGAAAGATCAGCCCAATGTTCCTGCGAATATCGATGATATTGATCAACCAAAATATCAATCAAGCTCACAGAGTGACAATGATTATTTGCCTAACGCTGATAAATCTGATAATGAACTTCTATTTCTAGCATTGTCGAGTGATGATGAATTTATGACTCCCAATCTCTCAGCAAGATCAATGTCCATGAGTCCTAATCAAGTTGAAGAATCTTTGCTACGACAAAATCTGCAGTTAGTAGTCAGGTCACCATCATTGCATATCCCTGGATTTTATCATCGTAAAATTCCTTATCTTAACCACTCTTTAGATAGTCCAGATATGTTTATGGATATCCACGGTGATAAACTTACATCACAAGGTATGTCTCAAGAACCACAAGATTTTATAAATAGTAATTTTTATGTTGAAGAAGGCATGTTGTCCAAGTCAAAGAAAGAGGTGCAAAGAGCGTTTAATCTTCTACATTATAAGTGGGTGAGAGAGTACTATGTCAATATGTTGACAAAAATATCATGGTAATTTTTTTGCAGACGTGCAGATCAAGGGTGTGGATTTAAGGGCACTACATATAAGTCCAAAGAGACTAATATGTAGACAATCGAGACGTACCATGATGAACACATGTGTAATATAGGTACGTATTGTGAAGGTCACTTGAACTTGAATGTCGAGCTGATTGCTTCCGTTCTTCTCACTGATATAGAAAAAAACACCAAGGTATTATTTTATCATTAAGTTGTTTTTTAGTTCAATAAAAGAATATGTATTTGTGTTTGAAAATTATTATGATTTGAACATGTCAGGTTTCCTATCAAATACTGTCAAATAGCGGTTCTTAAAGCATTGGTTAAACGGTAAGTACGAGAAAGACCTATCTCAAATGCAAGAGTGCTTTAGAAAAAACCTACGGTACTTGGGAAGGCTCTTTCAATCAGTTGACGAGGTATATGCATGCGTTGAAATGCTACAATCCAGGCATTGTTGTGGAATGAAAGTTGGAACAACATGATGATGTCGATGAATCGGTGTTCAACTATGTGTTCTGGACTTTCAAGCCATGTGTTGATGAATTTTTTTACTGTCGTTTCGTGATATCAGTTGATGGAACACATGTGTACGGTAAATATAACATCAAAATGTTGATTACAGTTGGAACGGACGATAGCAACATAATTTTTTCCTTGGCCTTTGCTATAGTTGTGAATGAGAGCAAAAAGACTTGGACTTTATTTTTGGATCATTTGCATCAGCATATTATCAGGAATCGTAGAGGCGTAACATTAATATTGGATAGGCATCAGGGAGTACTGTCAACTCTATATAGCTTACCTAATTGGCAGGCCCCATTTTCTTACCATCGATATTGCTTAAGGCATCTCAAGGCAAATTTTCAAAGGCAATTTAAAAATACTACTCTAAACAATCTTCTATGGGCAGCTGCAACACATCACTAGGAGAATTGTTTTTGGAAAAAATATAGGAGATTAAGGAGATTAGCATGGAAGCCTATACATGGTTAATGAGGTTTGATCTCGACAAATGGACAGTGCACAAAGACAAAGGTAAGAGATGGGGCATGATGACAACAAATTGCTCTGCGTCCTTCAATGGAATCCTAAAGTCAGCTAGGGGACTACCAGTTATTGCGATGGTAAGACTTACTTATAGATAGGGTGTGGGCTGATTTGTTACAATATTAGCTTATGTTATGTGGTTAATATCAAAAATTCAAAAATGGATGCCAAATCCATTCAAACGTTTTTTCTTAGCTAATTACTATTAGAGTTGTGACCTGAATTTTGTTGGTCCGGCCCTGAACATTTCATGGTACAACTCATGTTTATGATTTTCAATGGGTCTGTGGTGGTAGCTTAGGGCCTAGGACTTATTTATACATGCGTTTTATATAAGTGTGCTTAGTGGGCTGTTTTGGGTTATTCAAAAAAATACACGAAATTGAGACATAGTCACCTTGTTGTACTCCCAAAAGTTGTAGACTATTTGAACAGTTATTGTAAATTTCAGATCATGAACACATTAAAAAAATAAAAAGTTACACAAACTGGGAAAGCTTCATTCTCCTTAACATGGTAATATATGCATCCCACTTATTGTACCATTTATAAGAATGTACAAGCTAATTTAGTGGAAATAATACTACTCACTTCCCAAAAATGATAAGTAAAAGCTTTGTCTAGGCAAAGTTCCCAAGACTTTATGTTTATTTGGAGAATATGCTTTTACAAGAGGTTCAGTCTATAGTAACTTGAAGAGGAGTGCCCCATGCGTAGCAAAGAAAGGAGCAAACACCAAATATTCAATAGCCATGAGCTTTATGAGTATAGTTAATGATGGACCAGAAGTGTTCTTTAGAGTTGCATACTTGAAAACCAGAGCTGCGTTTCCTACACTCTTCATTGTCATGGCTGAGAACCAACACGGAAGCGTAGACCCTACAATCAAACCAATGAATACCATCGGTGCCAAGATATCGACAGTTTTGATACCACCTTTGCTCACGTAGCCACCAAACAAAGCAAGAGAAACAAGTGCATATCAGTCCAATTGCAAAACCCTGATAATTTGGGAAAAGTAGTTTGTCAGGTATACTTAATCTAGAACCATGGTATCTTATAGCTGTTCAGTAGAGTAACACAATACATAACATGGTACAGAAAATTTTGAACAATCACTTTGAAGCAACTATATTTCACATAACTCACGTGATCTAAAAAATTCTATAGACATCAGTACAACATAGCAGAAAGAAGACAAAAAGATAGTAAGATACAAGTGTTGGACCAAAAAATATTACTAAGAATAACATACATTTCATTAGAAAACATCCTCGAGAATTAGCTGAAAAGAACTTTTTTTTTATTTAACTATGTATGTGTTTCCACCGATAACATCACCCCCAATTGAAAAGATTTCTAGTCATAGAACTATTAAAGATATGGTTCCAAAGATTGGTGATTCACAGTCACAACTAGAAGATAAAGATATATTCACTTTGGAGTATATATTGTACATATTGTTCATTAATCACCAATGTGAGACTTTTTTCTTGCTTCAACAGAGGGAAAATATATTCCCGAAGATATATTGCTTTATTAAGCCAATCAAACTGAAGCATCATACAATCCTCAGGCTTACTTTACACTCCAAAAGATAACTTTACTAGAGGAAAACATCATTCCAAAAAAATATCATTTCCCATAATCACAGGTGAACTGAATAATCTACATACTGAGCTGGATCCCCAATTCAAAAATGGCACTCCAAGCCCCACTTATGTTTTACTAACTATATCTTAAAGTTATGTTTTACTAACCACATCCAATAGAGGCTTAAGAAAGGAATAAGTAAATCAAGTTATGTTTTACTAGCCATATCATGTTCATCAATGTTTCTCTCCTGATTATCTAATCCCTCCACAAATTCATCAGATGAATTAGTCCCCTCCTGGTCATCCACCATGTAATCCAATTGGTCAATCCACTACTTTTGGAGGATCCAATACATACCAAACAACATTTTAGAAGGGTCAGAGCATAACTCTTCATATAGCATGAAATACGAATGAAGGGGGACAACCACCCGAGTAAAACATCTAAGGAAAATGAGAAGCAACCAAGATGGGCATATAAATCAATCAAGGGTAAATAGTACAAAAATTGAAAAATACAAAAAAAATAGTAGCCATTTTGAAGAAAGATACAAATTATAGAGTCCATAATAGAAACCAAAGGTAATACCTACAATCAAGTTTTAATGTTATCCAATGGAGTTGTTATGAAAGATGCAGTAGCTCCAGCAATGATCCCACCAGCAGCTTGAACTGGTACTATTTTCTCCTGGCTAGGAGTACGCCCACCTTGCGCAGTTCCTTTATCCAAGAGCTTTCCGACAAAGTCACAAAAGAATCACCCAATAGAAATTAATAGAACAACAATACTTGATGATGCAAACCAAACTACTATGAAACAACTAGTTTTCATAAACATGAAAAGTGATCCTTCAATATCCACCAAACAATTAGAGTATCTACGGAAGAATACTATGTTCCACAACTCTTTGGCTTGCGTAGAGCATCCAAAGGCTGAAATACATCGCCATCCTTCATTGTCTTATTTGGAAGAATATCTTTTCGTTTCTTTTTTGCCGTCATAACAGGCACTTTTGGCCCGGGTGGGTGAGCCATGTGTGCATCTATTGTAATGAACTTGTATTCATCCGAAGACGGGACTAATGAAGAAGAACCATCATTTTGAACAAAGAAAGTAATAACTATATTTATATTAGTAGGCCTATATTAATGTTAACACAAAAAATTAACAGAATTAACACAATATATTAAACTTGTGTGTTTAAGGGACTTCCAATCACTGCCGGCAGCATAGCACTCTGACTTGTCAAACTATGCATGTCTGCAAAGGCAATAGGAAAAGAAATTTGAAGCTAATAACGAAATTAAATTTTTTTTAACTAAAATGGCTTAACATTATCTATTAAGGCAATATACAACGAACTAAAAATTATTACAATAAAAAATAAGTATACCTACGTGTCATTGGGAGGTCTGACCCATGTGGGGAGGATATCACCCTGGACCGTTTCTCCGACTTGGAAAGTGAAGGCAAGAAAAGACATACTATTAAGATAATAACAAAATTAACAAAAATAAGTATATAGTATAAAGAATATATATAAAACAAAGAAGCTTGAACTATAAAATTAAGTTAAGATGTGTCATAACATGAAAGCCACTTGATGTTGGCCTAGCATAACCCAGCAAGGACTCCAAGCTACGACCAGACGTCAACAGATCAAATATCTCATTGGTGTTACCAAACAGAGAATTAGTTTTATCGGCAAAAGCAGTATGCTGCGTGAATGTTTGCCCAATATTTTGTGTACCAGAGAGGCCCTACAATAAGACATACACCATTATGGCATGATAATAATACATAACTATTTAGTTTGGAAAAAATATTATATTACTTACCGCCTTATCCAGTATATAACCATCGCCAATAGATGATCTATAACTCAAACAAACTGCCTCCATATCTCGCCTAGGTTTCCCATCTACAGGATGAGATGGTAGTTTTATTGGCCTTATGCTATAGAGTCCGGCCATGTCTGGAATGGCCTCAGATGGAATGGCAGGAGTAGACGTTGATAGCTCACTAAAACAATTTATTACAATTATGTTGCGGGGTCGTCCCCTTGGATGACCATGTCCTTTCCCTCTACCTCAGCCTTTACCACGTCCCCGAGAATTTACATTATAATGCAATAATTTTGCATTATAAAATGGCCTATCTAGCGGTATGGCATCGTGAGCCTCCTCAAATGTGT
Organism: Capsicum baccatum var. pendulum; assembly: GCA_030864225.1. Classification (NCBI taxonomy): domain Eukaryota; kingdom Viridiplantae; phylum Streptophyta; class Magnoliopsida; order Solanales; family Solanaceae; genus Capsicum; species Capsicum baccatum. The sequence goes on along the minus strand of CM061558.1, from coordinate 77,269,912 downwards.
GCTTTACCATACTCTTTATTTCATGTCCACACAAAGCATGTGCCGGATACTTTTGCAATTCTAATGAAATCATGAGAATCTTGCAAAGTCCCCTCGACAATGCAACAACACTACTAACATAAGAAATAAATCCAGTTGTGTAATAGTCTTGTAGATAAAGGTAGAGACAAGAAGATTATAAAATTATAGTATATTACTATGATCTAGAAATTACTTTTTCATGGGTCGTCCCTTAAAGTCCTTTAGAAAATCTAAACTTCAAAATGAAAATGGTAATTTATCCTTATTTATCTAACATAAATCAAACAAATATAAACTTCTACATCATATAAGTATATTTTATTACAGGAAGATTATAAATTTATAAGTACCTTTATAGTAGGGTTGCCTATCAGTAACCGTCCATTCTGCAAGAACCATAGTGCATAATCTCTCAGTACATCACCATGGACCGCCACAACCAATTTTCCATGTCGATCCTACCAATTAGCAAAATAACTGCCTAATAAGTCAATCACCGACTGACCCACCCTAGTACAAAGATTAAATTTAAAGTTCTTGGGTTCTATGCTGGGGGCTGGGGTGTGTGTTGAGGTAGATCAAATTGTCGCATCACCGTATCAGGCGCATGGTACTCACCTATCTCTGAAAAAAGCAAAGGCACTCATACAGTCCATACATGCTCATCAATCTTGAAGGATTGGGGTAGTGTATGCAATATCACATCGTACAGTGTCCACAAAAACTATGTTACATAAAGACAATTAGATGGATTAATAAGAGCAATCATAAGCTTTAACAACTACATCAACATAAAGACAATTAAATGGATTAATAAGAGTAATCATATCCTTCTTATGCATCATGCAACCAGAAGATTTAACCATTGCATTAAAATTTTTTGAACATTACGATAATTAATTTTTTATACATGAAAATTACAATAAAAATAATAGGCAATCACAATAATTAACATGTAATACCCCGAGACTCTAACCAATAGTGCAACCATGACTAAAGCTCATGAGAAGTAAATTATAGTGCTTTGGTTATTTTCTGATCAAGGGTGATGTGTATTAAGGCCTCAAATATGTCCTAGCGATTAGGTGAATCAAAACATTCTTTACCGATTAAATTCTTGAGAAGGATATTGCCATATTCAAATTCAAATGACCATATTATCGTTATACTACGAATTATTGAGCTCATGACCAACCAAAAAATAGATAATTGAATTAGCTTTCCAATGGTAAAAATTTAACCCAAATCTGGTAACAGAGGAAAGAGTTATGCCCATTTTACTCTAGCATATCAGCCTGGAAATTTCGTGACGACATTTTGTGATGACTTGTCACAAGCCTGACGGCTTGTCACGAATGTCATCAGCTATTTTTTCAGCAATTAAGGGATGTTTTTGCAAGGGTATTTTGGTATTTTTCCATCTTTTGAAGGCCTATATAAATATGAGAATCCCCATCCAAACCCTAATTTCTTTATTCTCTCATCCAATTTTCTTAAGAATATAGATTAGCGTTTTAATCAAGAAAATTTAATCTTCCAAAAATCATCCATAAATCTTCAAGATTTCTTCAAGAATAAAATTTCTCATAGTGTGGACTTCGAGAATCATTTATTACAAGTGCGGATAGAGTCTCAAGCAGCAGAATTCATCCAATTTCAAAGATTAAGGTATGTGAGGTTTTGAACAAGAGCAATCCTTTTGTTCTTGCGCCCAAAGCTTTGATTTCTATTATGGATTTATATGATTTTGCAAGTGGGTTTATACCCAAATCACTTCATCATGAGATTTTGAGAATATAAATTGTTCAAGCTTTGTTATACATGATTATTTTGCCATTCTCAAGTTATAACTTGATATTTAATATTGTGAATTTCATATTTCTACCATGAGTTGACATTTCAAGTGTTTTTAAGATATGTGTCAAGCTTTAAGCTTCCTTATGACAAACTGGATTATTGAGTATATTGATTCATGAGATTGATTTAATACAATGAGTCTTGATATTTCCTCAAAGTTATTGATGTTGTAATGATTTAATGAATTGATACATTTTGATATTGAGAAAGATTGATTTGATTTGAGTCGAGTTAATAATCCATAAATTGATTATGATTTGATAAATGAGAAAGAGATTTGATTTGGTCTTCATGATAGACCCTTGTGATATTTGTGGTGGATTTTCTAATGTGTTCTAAGCTTGTATCTGGGTGTAGTATTTAGCACCGAGAGGGAAATGTAGTATTTCCCCAAAACTATGTGCCACCGTAGGATTGATATTGATAATTGTGGGCCAGAGGTCGAGTATGAGATAGTGATCACTAAATTTAGGTTATATTCCCTGGCAAGAGTACGACACTCCCACCTATGTGGGGTTCTTTCCTTAGGAGGGAAATATGTTGTACTCCATGTAGCTCACATGGTTTATGTCGGTTATAAGAACCTCCCATGTCCATAGGAGTTGAGTTTCTTGAATTACAAAGTCACTTTGAGTATTGAGTATTGAGTTGAGTTATTTATGATGATTTATGAGGTTTTTATCATATGATTTATTTACTATGAGATCATGAAAAGTATGTTTATATCTAACTCAAGCCAAGTGAGCCATCATTGTACATATGCATATTTTTATGAAATTGCTGATGATATTTGCATTGTTGCATGCACCCCTACATACTCAGTACATTCCAAAGTGCTGACCCATATATTTTTTTATGGGCTATATTTTCGTGTAATGTAGGTTCAGGTACTCAACCGCAGCTGCGTTAGCGATATTCGAGTGCCTCAACTACGTTCCCTCAGTGGTGAGTCCTCATGGTTCGATGACTGTGTCTATATTTTTGGTGATATAATTTTCTTGTTATGGCTTTCAGTACTGTCTGAGTTAGTTGGGGGTTTTTCCTAATGGATCCTTGATTTTGATGTATAGAGGCTTTGTCAGACTAGAGGGTTGATATGTATAGACATTTAGTATAATTTGGTTGTACAGTCTAGTATTCTCCAGTATTTCTCTTGAACCCGATTTGGTATATCTCTTCGCTGTGCATGACTTTTGTCGAATTGAATTCATTGAGGTAGTGTCTGGCTTCGAGGGTTATCTTGGGTCTACGTGTAGCTCTAAGCACTGTGTGGCGTCTCTGGATGAAATTTCGGGGTGTTACATAACAACTTCAAATATTCTTATATAAATTTACTAGTCTTACTAGCATACAAACATCACTATCACTTATATCACAAGGTTCACTTTATTACATATTTTATGATCCCACTGGAGTGAATCATAACAACTAATAATAGACAGGATAATTATACTAAAGGCCTTCTAGTACATTAATCCATCAATATCTCATATTTATCATGAGTTAGTAAGAATTACCTGCACCTCTTTCATGTGATCTATCTGATCTCTAATAGCGATAAGAGTGTGATGTGACTCGGTGTTTCTTTAAATACCCCTTATCCATCTCGTGGCATATGGCAGGGCTGCATCATCATCTTTCAGCTCATATAGTCCTGGATGTAGAGGCAACATCCTCTCCCAACACCATACCTTAAAGTGGAAAAATAAATTAGTTAACAAATCATACACATATTACATTTGAACACTATTTTAGCATAAGTCATTTAATAACCTAAATAAGTGGAAGATATTCGTATAAAACAACTGTATGTTCATATGACGCGCAACACAACGACCTGTATAAATAGGCCAATACTGTACTGCCCCAACTATAGCTACCAACAACGCCAATGAGGTTTAGGAATGCCAGAAAATATAGCCTAATCAAGTCGCCCGAAGAGTTTGGGAATAAGTACCCCCAAGAATCACCAGCATATATAATCGAGCAGTCTTCTCAACCCTATCAAATGGAGTATCGTCTCCAATGGGTTCAATTTCTAACTTATCTTTAATGAATTTGGTTAGATTTGTCAAACTCAAAAAAGTCCTGCCATTAATGGGCCAAACATATCCTGTGAGTTCCTATAGCATAGCATGCCACGACTGACCCCTCTAAAAAATATCCACTAGATAAACTGGGTGACCATCAACATGCAAACTAAACAGGACTTGTACATCCTAAAGTGTGATTGTTGCCTCACCGAAGGCAGGTAAGAGCAATGAATTTTTGGCCTCCATCTCTCAACCATGGTCCTAAGAAAATATTGGCATACTGCATTCTACCTACTCTTACGACATCATATAATATCACACTAGATAAGTATTCTTCAACACATTGATGCGGCAGGTGCGAGGTAGATAAAGTCTAAGCCATATCGATCCTAATAGGCCCAACACATAAATCGAATGATATTTTTTTCCACATCCACTCCGACCGATGATGACTCTATAGTCTAAGTAGTGTAGGTTCAATAGGACCGGGATGCACGTCACTCTCCATTTTAAGTAACAATCTGCACCCATAATTAAATTCATGTTTTCTTTCACTTATATGCCCAATGTTTTACAAGATTATTACAAGCCTAATATGTACTCATTATAATTACAAACTTGTACAATATTTTTTTTGTTATTGAGCATCTAATTAGAAAATTACTATTGTGAAAGAGTTGACATTGAGAGTTTGTCAAATTAATTTTCAAGAAGCATAAGGCAGTTAAAAATATGGGGTATTTTATAAAGATCCTCGGGTCAAGTATCACATATCAAAACTGGGAGAAAATTATAGAAGCAAAAAAGGATATAATAAAAAAAAGAAAACATTACACACAACATTCAGAAGCAGGGAAAATGGAGAAATAACTTTATTTTTATTTTTGGCTTTGGATTGAAAATAAAGATAAATAAGATGGTAGGTACAAACAGATTAGGTGATCAACACACAAAGGAAAACTAAATAATCTGATTTCTCAAATTAAGGAATCTTAATGAATAACAACCAGATGAAATTGCTAACAATCTTATCTTATTCCAACACTAAAAGTTGAGTCTTTCAAACTTAAGATTTGAACTTTTAATAATTACCAACTTCCTTTTCTATGTCTAAGTCAAGTTGATGCTAACGGAATTGAAAACTAAAACATTACATGCTGAAAAAACATATATCAACTTTAAAATTTGATGCTTCTGAAATACTATCTACAAACCATTTAAAGATAATACTCAAAACAAAATAAATTTAATATATGTGAGATTCCATATATTTCAATAAGATAAATCTATTTCACTCAAAAATTTGCACTGAAGTACGTTAGTGCTACTCCCAGATGATCTCATAAAGTTGGCAATAGCAAAACAAAAGAGTGATGGAACCGATGCCAACATACATACAGTTTCACTTTTTCTCGACAAAGACAACATGGGTCCTAGTTCCTACGTACCACATAATGGAATACTTTAATACCAAAATGTTAAAATAAATTGGGTCCAACTCAACTTGTTTTCAGTTCATTCATTCAAATAAGTCCAAAAAAATTATGTTCATTCATTGATTTTACTAGGTTAAAAAAATATACATGTCTATCAACATCAGTACAAGCTTAAATAAAACTTAAAATTAAATTATAAGAAATATACCTAACTTGATGTTTCTAAATCTAGATTCTTGAATAGATTCTGAAGAACAACTAGTGGAAAGTGAGAGTGGGGGGTCGCCAAAAAATTTCTGTGGAAAGTGCAAGTGGGGGGTCGCCGAAAAGTGGGGGGTCGATGGTGGGACAAAGAGAAAAGATAACGGGGAGGGGGGGACCAGATCTAGGATGGTAAGTGAGAAAATGATGGATGGTTAAAATTCTTAAAGTTAATAGCGTAAGAAAATATTACGTTTTATCAGTTTTCCAAAAAGGTAACATCGTAACTATTTCTTACGATTTGGTACAATTTTTAGAAAAAGTATTTATTAGTGATGTGACAAAATATTGTCTTTCTTCATTTCTAATTTTGTGTAAATCATAAGAATTTCTTGTGTCTTACATATTTTTTTGATAAAACGTAAGAAATTATTACGTTTTACAAATAAATATGTAAAACATAATAATTTATTATGTTTTACAAAAAGTTAACTCCATTAGTTGACCGTTAAGAAAAAAGTGAAAAACATAAGAATTTATTACGTTTATCCTATTTTGGTAACTTTTTAAATAAGTGGCTTATTTTGGTCACTTTTTTAATTTTGTGGCTTATTTTGGTTCTGAGTTCTTCCTAAGACTAACTCTCCTTAAGACGGTTGTCATCCATATATCATAGGAAAAGGCACATAACTATGACGAGTTATTAGAATTTCCTTTATGGGCAAACATTTTGGCATGTAAGGGAAAAAACTATGAAAAATTTTACTCCTAATTTTGAACAAAAAATAATGAACTAAGCAAAATAAATAAAACACTACTCACTGTGAACTACCAGTAGAAAATATCATAAATACTAACTATTACACATCAAATACTTAGAATGTCAATCAAAATCCACACCATAGCCATAATAATATCCAAATATAAATATCCAAAAAGATTAAAAAAAAGCAAATTAAGGTACGAGAAAGGAGAAATACCACCCTACACTTAAAATGAAGCACTGTCCCAGTGCTTGTAAACAAAACCAAGTAATGAGGTAGTGTAACACTCCCTGATCAGGCTTCGTCTGTGTCATCATCAGTATCTAGACCGAGGGCCTCTACTCCTAAATATGGGTCATCTGTATACTCCTTTTCTAACTCAATGTTAGAATCTCGCATCCTCAGTTCCTCATCGGTGGATACATCATCATTCACAAGCTCAACAAAAGCTGGCCCAATCTGTAGCAATGTCCTAGCATGGTGACCACGAGAATAATGCAACTCTATAATATGAATCTCTTTATGTGTGGCTGTTCAACCACCAATCCTCATCTGGAGCATCTGGAGCCCGTATCTATGGGTTGAAATCTCATTGTTCTGAGCCTGATGCTCGAGCATAGTCAATACTGGCCCATGGGACCCATTCTATCCCTTCATCCTAGATACATCCACAGCAGGGGTGTCCACCACTATCCTGTAATCAAGCTTCACTTCTTTCACCCCATGACTCCTTAGAAATCTAGTCAGCAAACTACTAAACCCATATATACACCCCTGATGGTAGCGCGACTTCTTCATTAAGAATAGATCATAACACCTACATCGATATAAATATTATCCTGAATCAAAGCATAAGTGAGACATACCCTATCACACGTCACATCTATCATATGCTTTCCCTAAATTAGTCAATGGTAGATAATTCCCCCCCATATGCGGGTCTTCCTATTCATCTGGGCATATGGGAATATGAGGTGGAGGCCGCTATCTTTGTGGCGCGTCCACCTAGATACAGGCCTATTTTCACATAGCAGGTGACTAATATCTGTGTAATGTGGAGTGATGTTAATCTGCCTCAGTGGGTCTACATCTGCCTCCAATGCACCAAAAACAACATTCAAATCATGGGAGGTAAATGTAACCACATGACCTCTAATATTTACCTCAAAATCAGGATCCCTGGGGTCCCAGTTGGCATAGAATTCTTTAATGAGGTGCAAGTTCCACTCCATGGGATGCTCAAATAAGAAGGTCATGTGCAACTATTCTAGTCGTCCTACCATGCTGGGATACTTTCTTAGTAGGCTTGCCAGGTTGATGAATTGGTCTAGAGCATATTTGGTCTCATTGTGCTTGGCGTATAATTTCCTCCCTACTTCTATGACCCATCTAGTCCTATATCTTCTAGTTTGCTCTTGTGGGAGTACAGGAGGTCTAGGCACCTGACCAGTGGGTTTGCTCCTTTTTCTAGAGGACTCTTATAGCCCAGTAGTATCCTTTTCTCTTTGTTGATGATTAGACATGTAACTTGTCATTCAAAACATGTGGAAAACAAGTCAGACAGGACACCTAGTTGAACTAGCAAACACTAAGTGTGGAAGAGTGTTTAGGACACCCCACACTTAGTTGCTAGCATAGGTACATAGATGTATGAAGAAGGGTACTCAGACTTTCCCTGTTCAACATTAAAATCTGTCTTACACAACACCTCAATAATCACATAAAATAATTTAAGTATTACTTTACTCAGACTTCAAGCAACCATCAAACTTGCGACCACAGACTTTAACATCACAAGAAAATCAATTCAGTTCCTTCGTTCAGCTCACAGCAACCATGTGAATTCAATCCAACCACAGAGGCCATCCTCGTACATTATATACTAAATTTCACTCTTTCGAAAAGCATACTCATAATTACATTAATGATTGCTCACCATCCCATAAAAAACAACACTAGGTTCTATATTGTACACCAACACACAAGGAAAGCACAATGCAGGTGCTACATTTCTTTTTTTTTCAATCATGAAAAATCCCATATGCAATAATAAATTCAAACAAGATCATGTATAACTACAAGTATCATTTTAGAACCATATGCACAAGTAGAATGAAAAATTAGCGACCACTAAGTGTAAGCGGATTTAGGGACCACCCCACACTTAGTTGTTATCGTATGAGTGTAATATATCAAACCAAGGTACTCAGACTTTCGTTCTCTTCAAATCACACAACATACTCTATTTCAGTTCTAATATGCAAATAAAACCTTTACCACAAACTGATTCAACATGCACATCAAACAAAAGTATAAATTACAATTTAAAGAACATGTCATTAGTTTAGTTCAACAAATACGTATTAGTAAAGCACATAAAGCGGAACAATATCTATCAACACACAAAATTCTCAATGTACTCGACTCATCATACTAATTATCAATCATTACAAGTATTCACCCCATTTATACACAATAATAATTTCACTATTTCACCTGAATAAAGAAAATGTATATCAACTTGTGAACTTACCCGAGTTGTATTAGAGGAGAGAGCAGAAAAAATTCTTTTTTGCATGACTAGCTTCGAGATTTAGAGAGACAGGGAGAAATTTAGAAAAGGGGGTGGCACACTTAGGTTTAGAATTGGAGAAAAGAAGTGGAAAATAAGAGGGGATTTAAATGAGAATTTTGGGTTAGGAGAATTGGGTCGGGTTAAAACCTGACCCTCTTATTAAATTTTCCAAAAAAATTTCCCTCCATGATGCAGAGGTATGTCTCTGCGATGTGGGGCTATTGAGGAGGCTTATTATTTTTTATCCAACATGAATGTTTCCTTTGATGCGACGTGGAGGTAGCTCTCTGTGATACGCTCCACGACGTGGGGCTATCGCAGAGGCTCACTGGAAAGTGCACTGTGGGGAGATTATGTTCCCCGTTTTCTAGCCTTCATTTTTCATTAGCTTTATACATATTTTATGTACCTGCTAGCCTCCAAAACACACGATTTACTCACTTGTTATTCTTCCCCATGCCATGGATCTTTTCATTCCCGCACTTTCAACAATAAGAACAACACAAACATGTAAGAAAAGGTGGGATACCTCCCACCTAGCGCCTTAGTTTTGATCATGGATCGACACATCTTTTTTGTATTTTTGATTTCTTTTCTTTTTTTTTTATTTTTTTTTCAAAAAATAAATAAATAAACTAGACTAGTACATAACATTCACGGTTTGCCTCCTACGCAGTTCCTTATTTAATATCATGGCATGACCAAACTCATCTTTATTCTTCTTCAAAGGAAATGGACGTCTTATGCCTGTCCACATGATCCACCCAATAATGCTTAACTCTCTTCCCATTTACCAAGAATGTAGCACCAAAGATCAACAACCATGTGAGGAGTCATTTTCATAGTCTCAAAAGGTCCAGACTACTTAGACCTCAATTTACCTGGAAACAACTTCAACCTCGATTGAATAGAAACACTTGTTGGCCAGGCTAAATGACTTGAGTCATAATTTGCTTATCAGGCCATCTTTTGGTCTTTTCTTCATACAATTTTGTATTTTCATAGGCTTGTAAGCAAAACTCATTGAGTTCACTTAATTGTATTAATGTTTTTTCTCCTGCAGCCTTCAAATCAAGATTTAATTTCTTCACTGCCTAAAAAGCCTAATGCTTAAGCTCCATATGCAATTAACATGCTTTTTCGTACACCATGTGATAAAGAGAGGTCCCAATGGCTGTTGTATAGGCTATTCTATACGCCCATAATGCATCATCCAACTTAGCCGACCAATCCTTATGTTGTCGATTGACTGTTTTGTGTAATATTTACTTAATCTTACAGTTTGACACCTCTATTTGGACACTGGTTTTTGGGTGATAAGATATGGTCACCCTGTGTCTAACCCCATATTTAGCCGATAAATTCTTAAACCAACTATTCACAAAGTGGGTCCCTCCATCATTGATAATTGCCCTATGTGTGCCACAGTGAGAGAAAATATTCTTCTTGATGAACTTCATTACTATTTCATCATTTGTGAGGAGAGCTTTAGCTTCTAAACACTTGGACACGTAATCAACAACCACTAGAATATACAAATTTCCATAAGATAGTGGAAATGGCCCCATAAAATCTATACCCCAAACGTTAAATATCTCCACCTCAAGACTATTGTTCAAGGGAATTTTTTGGTTCCTTGATATCATGCCCATTTTATGGCATTGGTCACACTCTCTGGCATAAGTAATTTCATCTTTGAAAAATGTAGGCTACAAGAAACCAGAGTGTAATACCTTTCTTGCTGTTTGTTCACCTCTATGATGGCCTCCATAAGGTGATGAATGATAATTTTCCAACACTTGTTTAGATTATGCTTTAGAAACACACCTTTGCACAATTCTATCAGCATTTTATTTGAATAAGTAGGTCTCATCCCACATGTATGAGCAGGAATGACGAAAAAACTTCTTTGTTGACTTATGGCCTCTAGAGGATAAATACTATTTACTAGCAAATTCAGTATATTGGCAAACCAAGGAATATCTAATACATCCAGTTCCAATGATTTCTCATTCAAAAACTCCTCCTGAATACACAATGTATCATCAACAACATGACCATGACTCTTAAGCCTTGACAAATTATCAGCCACTTGATTTTCAACTCCCTTTTTGTCTTGAACTTCCAAATCAAATTCTTGGAGCATACGAATCCACCTAATCAACCTTGTCTTTGTATCCGTTTTGTTGAACAGATACTTAATAAGATCATATCATTATGAACAATTACCTTCATGCCCACCAAATATGCTCTAAATTTATCAAATGCATATACAAGTGCTAGCATCTCCTTTTTGGTGACTGTATAATTTACCAGGGATGCATCTAAGATTTTACTTGCATAGTAGATAGAGTGAAATACCTTATATTTATGCTGCCCCAATACTTCTCTAACAACCACATCACTAGCATCACACATCAACTTAAATGGTAATGCCTAATCAGGAGAAATTAGGATGGGTTCTTCTACCAATCTTATCTTCAGAATATCAAATGATTTCTAACACTCATCCCCAAATTTAAACTTTACCTCTTTCTCCAACAGCTTGCATATTTGATGTTGGGTGTATTTATGCATTCTAACATTGCTATTTTAGCCTATTTAACCTTGTTTTAAGGATGATTCCTATGCTATATGTGTTGATAGTGATATAAACATGAATATAAGTGTACATGTATGTTTTTACAATGTTTAATGGTGTTTTTACATGAGTTTTGATTCAAATTGATCATTTAGAATTCAACCGAGAAAACTAGTGTGACTAACTTGAGCTAGGTGTTTGTTAGTCTATCGTGTTGGGTTCTAATGTTTTAAGGTTTTTGTTATGTCATTATATGTGAAAAACCTTGGTTATAATTTTCAAGGGCCAGTTGGATCAAGACAAGATTCAAAACAATAAGCTTAAGATCAATGTGGGCAAGCCAAGTCTTAGCTTGTGTTTCTAGTTCATCGTCTTGGATGTTATGTTGTTTTGAGCTCTAAATTGTTGTGTTTAATGATATAGGATGCTTGTTTAATTGATTATGATGATATATGAAGGATATAAAAGCTTCAAATCAAGTGTAAACAACTCAAAAAGGCTTGGAATAGATCAACAAAAGTACAATACACAACTTGACACAATTTGGATACCTGGAATGTCCAGGGCACGTGAGGAATGTGAGAATTTTGTATTGGCACGTGTCACACACCAAATGATTTATAAAGGGACCAAAATAATGACCCACCTCCATGATATGGTCCTAATAGCAATTAAGGAGGCACCACATCACGGTAATAAGTCAATCAACAATTGTCAACTTCCAAAATCTATACACGATTACACTGCTTCACAAGATAATAGCAATGGACATTCAAGCGCGACACAATGAGAATCAAAATCAGAATAATTGTGACCAGATGAAGAAGGACAACGTGGAAACCTAATCCTATTGAGTCTATGACTTGTCTACTATAAATATAACATCTTAAAACACGTTTTGGACATCTTGGAACCCCTAGATCGATTGGAACAAGATTAGAGGCTGCCACAACTTCTTTTTAGGTTTTACATTCTTTATTTTTAGTTTCTTTATGATTTTAAACATTTACACAATTATTTGGATGTTGATTATGGTTATGAGTGGCTAAAAACTCCTTTTCCAGGGTTAAAGCAGAGAACGTGAGTACTATTGTTTTGGATTAAATTCGTTTAATTTGCTTATCATTATTGGTTGTTTGTTTATTCTTGATTTAACTATTTGATGGATTGATCACCAAAAAAATACATTTATTATTGTCCTTGTGATCTCAGGATAGGGAACAAGGAGATAGAATATAGAAATGAACTAAGTATGGTTTGTATTCTATTATAAAATAAAGAGTTCAAATTAGCACCAAGGACATGGATGTACTTATATGCCTTACTAGATTCAAATGTAGGATGATAGCTTTAAAGAACATAATTGGATTAGTACATCCCCCCTCAAGGATGTAGTTGTAATGTCCAAATTTGGTAAACAGTTAGAGGTCGGGAGACCATGATCAGGTAATTAAACCTACAAATCAACAACCAAGATAAGAAAGTTAACGAATAAAGTTCAATAACATAGTATGATTGTTCAGATTTCTTTAACCCTGGGCATTACTCCATTGATCGTTTTAAGATATTTACTTTATGAATTGATTCATTTACTTTATTTTACAAATATTTAAAACTCTATTTTGGTTATGTTTTCATCAATTAAATATAAATTATGAACTAGAATAGAATTGTTGTTGAGTCAAGTCCCTGTGGGATTGATACTCGACTTTCTTGAAGGTGACTTTACCACTAGATACACCACCTACACTTGCATGTATGCTTGTGCACTATCAAGTTTTTGGGGCCGTTGCTGTGGACTTGTAATTTGGCAAATACTTTATTTCTAGTTTTAGTTTTAGATTTCTTTCGTGTTTTTGCGCTTGGTCTTGGTTGTGTATTTGTTGGAAACAGGTTTGCAAGGTAGTAAGTTGGTAAGGGATCAGGACTTGGTTGAACCAATCTCCAAACCTGAGCAACTTTTCCATCAATCAAGGAGAGAAGCCATCATTCTCCCCCAAATTACACAAGTCCAATAAGATCAAGAAAATCCTGCTTCAATAGCTGAAGAACAAGTAGCCCACAGGACAGTCAGAGAAGTGGCAATCCTACTTCCAACCAATTTGACCTCCCTATTTCAGAAGCCAGTAACTGGAGGCAATTTTGAGCTTAAACAGAATATGGTACAACTTCTGATTAGAAGTGGATAGTTCACATGGCTTTCATATGAAGATCCACAAGTCCACTTGCAAAATTTCCTTGAAATTAGTGACACATTCATTCCTACATGTGTGAATGCAGACTATATTAGGATGACATTGTTCCTCTTTTTACTTTTAGGGGAAGCAAAAAAGTGGTTTAATGTGGAACCAACAAATTCAATCATATTATGGGATGTCATGGCTCAAAAATTCCTTATCTAATTTTTCCAGCTTCAAACAAAAGCCTAAAAAGAATCTTTATCATGCCTGTGAGTGCTTCAAGGCTTTTCTTTGGGACTGTTCACTCCATCAACAGTCCAATGATGTATTTGCTCATACTTTTGCAGAGGCTCTTGATCATAATACAAAAATATTGCTAGATTCAGCTGCAGGTGGTCAAGCTCTTGAGATGACATATGATGAGCTGTACACTTTACTGTACTACATAGCTCAAGGAAATCTAAAATGACATTCAGATTCAAGGAGCATTACAAAAATAGTTGCAGGTGTATTAGAGGTTGACCAATTCACTGCCATATTCGCTCAAATCTCTGTATTGTAAAATCAAATAAGCAGTATAAAGTTGGGAGTAGTGCAACCTATAGCCACAGTCAATGCGATCCAACAAGCTGTAGGTTGGTGTGAAGTTTGCGGTAATAGTGGTCATTTAATAACTATGTGTGCTTTTAATCCGGAGTTGGTAATGTATATGGTCAATGCTCAAAGGCCTAATTATGGTAACACCTATAAAATGAAGTGGCAGACTCAACCACCAATTCATACATGGAATGCCCCACAGTAATATGCTTCACCCAATCAATCAACTAGTAATGTAAAGGAGATAATGAAACAACTCTTAGCTGGTTATGCACAAATGGCTGCGGATATGAAAAGTTACTAGGCAAAATTAAAAAATCATCAAGTAGCCACAAGAAGCTTAGATTTGAAGTTGGGGCTGTTACAAAAAACACTAAATATTAGGCCTCAAGATGGTTTGTCAGCAGATACAGAAAATTCAAAATAGGTTATAGCAATCACCTTGAGGAGTAGTGGTAAGGAGCTTCAAGGATAACCTCAAAAACCAACTAAAGAGGTAGATGCCGATGTGGTAACTGAACAGGTGAATGGTATAGTTGCTAAAAAATCAAGAAAGTATTGAGTACTCAAAAGAAAAAATTGCAGAAGAAGTGGAGAACCAGATACTAGAACTTTTTTCCCACACAATCACTAAAAAGCAAAGGAGGGTGCATGTTTTAAGAAGTTCTTTGACACGTTCAGAGAGCATCACATTAACTTTCCTCTATTAGATGTTTTACTGGGTATGCCAAAGTATGCAAAGAACTTAAGGGACATGGTTTCTAATAAGGTAAAGCTATAGAATATTAAGACAGTAGCACTCACTGAAGAGTGTAGCGCTGTAATGACACAGAAAATGCCCAAGAAACTTAAAAACCTTGGGAAGTTCACTTTCCCTATTCAGATTGGTAATAGTAAGGTGGTCAACGCACTGAGTGAATTAGAGACAAGTGTAAACTTGATTCCCCTCTTCTTGTTCAATACTTTGAACTTGGGGAAGCCTAGATCGAGCCCTGTGCTATTGCAATTGGCAAATGTGAGCATAGCTTATCCTGCCAGAATCATAGAAGATATTCTCATAAAGGTTGATAAATTTGTTATTCCTACTAACTTTATTGTTCTAGATTTTTAGGTAGACAAACAGGTACCAATCATCTTGGGGCATCCATTCTTTGCAACGGAAGGAGCATAGATTGATGTAAGAAAGGGTACTCCCAAAATGAGGTTAGAGGATGAAGAGGCAATTTTTAAAGTTTATAAATCACTCAACACACTCTCCCACTATAAAGACTTGTGCATGTTTTTTTAATTAAGGGTATGAGTGTAGGGTGGTTAATCCATAGAGGGCCTCTTTGGAAACTCTCATTGAGCAACCTAAGCCTCTAATACCGCAACCTGACATGATGGAAATTGATGAGCCTCAAAAGGCTAAAGTTGAAAAGGTTGTTGACCTTGATAGTGTACACTTAAGAGGTCAAAAACGAATAAGAAGATGATCTCTAAGTGTGAGGAAGAAGATGAAGAAATTTGGTTGAGTTGAGATAGGTCATACCACAACACTAAATCAGGCGCTGTTTGAGAGACAACCCAAGTTAAGTAGATATTTTTCCATTTTATTTTTTAGATTTGTTTATTTCACATAGTTTTTGTTCTATTGAGTCGCAGGTTGATGGAAAGTCTGAGTATCGAAATACTGAGCTAAGGAGCATGGAAAAGACTGAGTGTGGGCTCCTAAGGACCTCCTTGATATATAAAGATGCTACTAGCTAAGTCTAGAGGACTCAGGGAGTATTTCTGTAATGCCCCAAAATCTGATCCCCAGGACGCCACACGGTTCTCCAATCTACAAATAGTCCTGAGCTAACCCTGGATGTCTTTTCTAAATCTGAACCTCAAAATAGGGGAAAAATATAAATGAAAAATTATAATATATGCGAAAAACTATCTGAATCATCTGGGTATATCTGAATCATACTAATCTCAAAAGTGTGATAAAGCAAATACTGGAAATCAGAGTACTAAAATAAAAATCTAAATACTAAATCTGGTAGTCCAAAAAGCCTCTACTATCAGAATCTAGAGAGTCACTGGGACAGGCCCCAACTGACTTAAAATATCTGAAATAAAATGAGAAATGTCACCTAATAAATTGAAAGTGTGACCAACTAAGTCCCCGAACTATGAAGACTCACCAACTGCGGGAATGTAGAAGAGATGATCAAAGATCACTCATACTGCTGAGATTGAGCATCGTAGCCTACATTATGAGACAATGTAGCACATAGACATATATATGGATTAGTACTTTGAGGATGTACTGAGTATATGGGGATGCATGCAATAAGTAAACAATATCATCACAGTTTATAAAATCATGCATTCTAAATGTAAATGACTCACACGGGCTTGAGTAATCTAAATTTTGAAAATCACAATCGTAATTGATAAGACATATAACGTAAATCTTGAGAGCCATTACACTTAGTTCTGAAGTCTGGTAAAATAGCTTATCTTAGGGCTTAAAATCTTAAGACTATAACTTCCAACACATTTGTTTTTATCTTAAATCTTTAAATCAATAAACTGTTAAAGAGTGGGGGGACATCTGTAGGGAGGTTCTTCTAACCGACATACACCATGTGTGCATCCATGGAGTCCAACGCCTGGCCCCCATTAGGTATGGCTATTCTACCCTTGCCATCGGAATAGAACTTTTATCTTAAGTGATCACAATCGAGTTATCCTTGTAGAAGTGGGAATGATCTGAATCCTACGTTGGCATGTAGTTCTGGGGTATGAAACCATAGTAACTTACCCATCTCGGTGCTAAATACTACTCCCATTCTTATGCTCAAAATCTTAAGAAATCCACTTAAAAAATATAGCGCAAGGGTTACAAGAGAACCAATTATGCTCTTCTTTCTTTAAATCTCAAGTCATATGACCAAAGTGGATTCGTCATCTTAGCTTAGAACCAAAAAGGTCAAATCTTTATTAAAATATGAGAATAAATCTTATCTGAGGGTGTCCATAGCATAAATAATATCAAAATAGCAATCTTAATTAGGGAATAATGACCCATGCATCAATCTCATGTTAAAACATCTTAAAATTCATGCTTGATAATATAAGCATTTATAATTCATCATAAAATCTAAAAATTTTTGCACAATGCACAGAAATATAAATTTAGTCATGTAATTTCAACTTCTAAATCAATGAAAATCTCATAATCTTGCAAATAATGATAATGGATATAAACCTTAACTTTAATTTCATGGAAAATCTCATAAATTATAGTAAATTTGTAATTAAAATAAAGTTTTAGGCACAAGGATGAAAGAATTATCCTTGTTCAAACCCCATATATCTTAAATTGATGATCTTTGATGAGAAACTTGAATCTTGGATTCCAATTGATGCTTTGGAGATGAATTCTTAAAGTTCTTGTATTGGGAATCCTTAGTCTTGAATTTCCTTGAAAAATTAATGGAGGAAATTTGGGTTTCTTGGAGAAGGAGCTTTTTGATTTCTAGGGGTTTGTTTGAGAGAGAAAGATGAATAAAGCATAAAGTGCTCTCAAATATGTTTAATATTTTATTTGTGGACGGATTGGGGGTTGGAGATTTAACAAAATACCCCCTTTAAACTTTTATACAAAACTGAAAAACGTACATTTTCCCGATCTGGATGGCCACCGCGATGTGCCATTATCGCGGTGGCTCACTGAAAATCGACGAATGGGAAATGGGCTCCCTCTATGACGTACCACAATCACGGAGCCCTTTATTTTATCATTTTGACCATTGGCGCGATGTGCAAGTATTGCGAGGTCTCACTGGAAATTGCCAAATGGGAAATTGGCCCTCTTGGCGATGCGGTGCTATCGTGAAGGGCCATTGGAAAATGACAATTGGGATTTTACACTGATCCGTGACGCGCTAAGGTTCCAAATGACGGTGTTTTGCAACAAGAAGTTAAAATAGTCATAAGTTCTTACCCGGTTATCGGATTTAGGTGAATCTTACATCATTGCAAAACTAATTCAATTTCCTATGAAATGGAAAGTCTAAATCTAAGGAATTCCATGTGAAATAAATAGTATTAATTTTGGAAGCTATCCCTTAATATTATATGGATGAATTTAAACTAGGGAAAGTGTGGGGTATGCCAATGTCTCCCCTTTAGGAACATTTTTCCTCGAATGTGGCTAGTTAAGCTGAATTTTTTGAGGAATCTGAGAATATAAGGTAGCATGCACAACTGAAATAAACTACGAGTCTGAATCTAAATCATTCTGAGCTTCTGAGTAATTTTGTGAGTGCATAAACTACATGAGGACAACTATATAGCTGAATATATAAGTAGAAAAGAACTGTATCAATAAAGAGTATTACCTTCGGCTAAATTTGAGTCTGCGGAGAAAAGGTGAGGGTACTTGGATCGCATATCTGCTTTTGCTTCCCAAGTGGCACTCTCAACAGACTGATTTTGGAAAAAACCTTTGACCAATGGAACTTCTTTGTTCCTTAGTCTACGAATCTAATGATCTAAAATCTCGACTGGAATCTCTTCATAAGAAAGATTATTTTAAATATCTGAGCTTTCTAAAGGAACCATAATAGGGGAGTCACCGATACTATTCTTAAGCATAAATACGTGAAACACAGGATGAACGACTGACAAATCTACAGGAAAATCAAGATCATAATCTACTTTCCCAACATAAGTCATAATTCTAAAAGGGCCAATATATCGGGGACTAAGCTTTCCCTTTTTGCCAAATCTTTTCACCCCTTTCATGGGTGAAATTTTTAGATACACCAAATCACCAACCTCAAACTCAAGGTCTTTTCTTCTCACATCTACATAGGATTTTTGATTGGGCTATTTTCAATCTCTTTCTAATCAACTTAACTTTATCCACATCTTCATACACTACATCAGTCCCAAGAAAAGCAGCCTCACCCACCTCAAACCAACCTATGGGTGATTTATATCTCCTTTAATAAAGATCCTAAAACAGGGCCATCTAAATGCTAGAATAATAACTATTATTATAAGTGAACTCAATCAATGGCAAATGCACATCTCAACTACCTTTGAAATCACGAACACATGCCCTCAACATATCTTTTAGAGTCTGGATGGTCCTCTCTACTTGACCATCTTTCTGAGAGTGGTAAGCTAAACTAAGGTGGATTTGGGTGCCTAGACCTTTCTGAAAGGCTTTCCAAAACTAGGAAGTAAACTGAGTACCACTATCTGAGATAATAGACAAGGGAACCCCATGCAATCTGACTAACTCTCGGATATATAACCTAGCATAATCCTCAATTGTAGAAGACATATGAACTGGCAAGAAATGAGCTGACTTAGTTAATCTGTCTAAACTAATCCAAATCTAATCATGATGATGTCATAATTGGGGTAAACCAGTCATAAAATCCATATTCACCTCTTTCCACTTCTAAGTGGGGATACCAAACTCTTGCATCATACCACCAGGTCTTTGGTGCTTCACGTTAACCTATTGACAAGTTGCATACTTTGCTATAATTTTTGCTATATCTCTCTTCGTTCTACTCCACCAATAGATTTCCCATAAGTCGTGCGACATCTTGGTAGCTCCTGCATGGATAGAATTACACATACCATGTGCCTCAGCCATAATTCTCTATCTCCACTCATCAACACAAGGCACACACAATCTATTCTGGTATCTTAACACACCATTTCCCCTTTGGGAGAAAACCTATACCTTTTGGTATTTAACCGACTCCTTTAGTTTGACCAAACTAGAATCCTTATCTTTCTTCTCTTTCACTTTCGAAACTAGAGAAGATTCGGAACTACTCGAAACCCAAACATTCCCTTCAAATGAATCAACCAACCTAACACCCAATCTATCCAAATGATGAACTTCTTGAGATAACTCTTTCTTATCATTCTCCACATGAGAAACACTGCCCGTAGACAACCTACTAAGGGCGTCTGCCAATATAATGGCTTTTCCTGGATAATACAACATGCTCATGTCATAATCCTTCAACAACTTCAACCACCTTCTCTAATAGAGATTCTACTCCCTCTGAGAAAACATGCAAACTTTTGTGGTCCATGAACACATCAACATGCACACCATACAGATAATGTCTCCATATTTTCAATGCAAACACTACAATAGCTAATTCTAGATCATGGGTTGGGTAATTCTTTTCATGAGGCTTTAACTGTCTAGAGGCATAGGTTATGACCTTACCTCTCTGCATCAACACACAACCCAAATCAGCTCTAGAGGCATCACAATAAACAACAAAGACATCTGCACCATCAGGTAATGCTAGAACTGGGGCTGAAGTGAGTCGAGTCTTCAACTCCTGAAAACTCTTCTCGTAGGAATTTGACCACAGGAACTTAACATTCTTTTAGATCAATATAGACATAGGAGACACGATAGAAGAGAAACCTTCAACAAAACTGTAGTAATAACCAGCTAGACCTAAGAAACTCCTAATATCTGACAGAGAGATAGGTCTATGCTAATTCTTACAACTTCTGTCTTTTGGGGATCGACTCTAATGCCATCGACAGAAACAATATGACCTAGAAAGGCTACTGATCTTAGACAAAATTCACACTTGCTGAATTTAGCGAACAATTGATGGTCTCTAAGAGTTTGCAAGACAACTTTAAGATGATCTACATGGTCATCCTCACTACGGGAGTACAAAAGGATATCCTCTATGAATACTATGACAAACATATCTAGATTCTATTTGAACACTCTGTTCATGAGGTCTATGAAAGCTGCTGGGGTATTGGTTTGCCCGAAAGACATGACTAGAAACTCAAAATAACCATAATGGTTTCTGAAAGCTGTCTTTGGAATATCACATCCCCTTACTTTAAGCTGATGATAGTCGGATCTAAGATCTATCTTTGAAGTAACTTCCACCTTGGAGTTGATCAAATAAGCCATCAATTCTAGGAAGGGAATACTTGTTCTTGACTGTGACCTTATTTAACTGACGATAGTCAATGGACATTCGCAAAGAACCATCTTTTTTTTGTACGAATAGGACGGGAGCACTCCATAGAGAAACACTAGGCATTATTAAACCTTTATCTAGAAGATCTTTGAGTTACTCCTTCAACTCCTTAAGCTCTGTGGGAGATATATGGTAAGGAGAAATAGAAATAGGCTGAGTATTTAGGAAAAGGTCAATACCTAATTCTATTTCTCTATCAGGAGGTACCCCTGGTAGATCTTCTGGAAAAACATCAGGAAACTCGTTGACCACTTGGATGGACTGAAGTGTTGGAGTCTCAGACTCAGTGTCTTTAACTCGAACTAGATGATAAATGCAACCCTTGGATATCAAATTTCTGGCTTTAAGATAAGATATGAAATGACTCTTAGGACACACTAAATTACCTGACCACTCAAAAACTGGCTTATCTAGGAACTAAAATGTTACCACACGGGTGTGACAGTCTATAAAAGCATAACAAGAATGGAGCCAATCCATACAAGGATAAGATCAAAGTCAACCATATCTAACTCTATTAGGTCTACTAACATGAATTTATGAAGGACAATGATAGGACATATTTTATAAATCTGTTTGGAAAGAACTGACTCACCTACTGGAGTAGAAACCAAGAAGGGTTCAGGGATCTTTTTAGAATTTATCTTAAATTTTACTGCAACTAATGGGGTCACATAAGAGAAACTTGGCCCGGGGTCTAACAACACATAAACAACAAAATGAAAGACATGAAGCATACCAGTCACGACATCAGGTGAATCCTCCTGCTCCTAATGGGATGGTAAAGCATAAACTAATTCTGGCACTGACCGCCACCGATACAAGATGATGCACCCTGAGGAGGAGCTGGTCCACTATTTGCATAAGTCTAAGAATGAATATATCTATTCCCCCACCTAGTATGCAGACACTCTTTGATTCTGTGACCCGGCTAGCCACAACTATAACAACCTTTCTGAACCCACAAACATTCACCTCCATGATTCTTACCATACTTAGAACATGGGGGATGATTAGGTTTATTACTCACACTATTCTAAGACCTGTACATAGAAGACTTACCCCACTACTCTTGCCGTAGAAGCATTGGCTGAAGAAGGTGCAGGCATAGTGTAATACTCGTGCCTTTTTCCTAGCTAGAAATTATCTCAAGGATGCTAGGACTTACTTTAAAATGCAAACCTATCTTTGTACACATGGTATTTTTTTGATATTTTCACTTTATATCACGTGGGGAATTGAGTTAGCTTTCCAATGGTACTAATTTTGTCCAAATCCAACATCAGACAAGGAAGTTATGGATGTTTTACTTAGAACTGTCAGAAACGCCCAGGTATGACGGCCAAGTAGACGAACCGCCACATGAGTGAGGACCGCCACTTTGACTATCACAGCCAATGTAGTTGAACCACGTATTGGATAAAGACTGACAGACGAGTTGACAGACCGTCAAAGTTGTGACGGACCATCATCCAAGCTATCAACTCTTATCCAGTGAACTCCATTATTGGTCCACGTCTGACGGGCTAAGTGATGGACCATCAAGTGTCTGATAGACCGTCAGTCAGACCGTCACATGCCATGTTCAGTTTATTTCCAGTTCGTTTTAATAGGGATATTTTGGTCACTTACCACTCGCCTATATATACCCAAATGAGTCCGAATTCAGCTATTTTTCTCATTATTATTTCACAAACAAAAATTAGGTTTTCTCTGTAATTTAATCTCCAAGAACAAGACCCAATCCTCCTCAAGAATCAAAGAATTTCAAACCCTTCAAGTTTAAAAACATCAAGAACTCTAAGTCAGGTATGCGTAGTGTTCATCTATGGACCCCTTTCATTCATAGAGTTCAAGAACCATGCTTTTAAATGAGAAACTTTGATTTCCTTATTGTTATGTGATGTTGTTCATGTTAATGATCATTGTTTAAGCTCCAAGATATTAATTTAAGTTGACTTTCATGATGTATGCATGCTTGTAGTTAAAATCCATGAATTTGGGTGGTTCAAGATGATTAAAATTGTTGAAAAAACCTATGCCCCAAAGTGTGATGCAAGGTGTTTGTTAAAATGCCTAGAATGCTAAAAATCATGTTCCCATGACCCTATAGTATTTAAATGACAAGCTATATCAACTTTTAAGATGATTCCACATGAACTTCTATGCTATTGATATGTGTTGCTAGTATGATTATGCAATGAACTTGATATTAAGGTTGTGCAAGTACTTCCATGTGACATGAAATCCTTTCCATGCAATACATTATTCATAACCATGCTTATTATGAAATTCCTTATGTACGATAATATGAATTGTGGACTCAAATCTTGTAATCAAGTCATGTCATGTGTGTCAGTTTCCTTCCATCGAGTCTTGGGGGTATTCATACCCAAAAAATATGGTTGTGTTCCTAGAGCCAAGTCACGTTAACCCGATAATCTCAGTCAATCCATGATCTATAGAACTCAGTCAGTCATGTGATTCAAGAAATCTTCGAAATCTCATGATCTCAGCAAAATCTCAGATAGTAGTACTATTCTATCAGTAAATGAAAGTCAGTTACTCAGTCCATGTACAGTCAGTTAAATCATGTTCAGTCTCTTCAGATGGGAGTAGAAGTTAGCACCGAGGGAACCCAGGGATGGGAATTCACCTGCCAGTTTAGGGTGTGATTCTTATAAGTCATCCTTGTGTTCCAGAACTACGTAGCCAACATTGGTTGAGACATCTTAACCTGTGAGACTAGGGTTGATGAGGTGTCTTAACCTGTCAGTTTAGGGTTCCTACTATTCTCATTTGAGTACCTTCCATTTGAGGGTCACTCACAATTGTCCTTACCAGTGTTGCGGTATTGACACCCCTCCAGTCGGGGAAGAGATTGGAACCTAACTTAGCTATATGCATTATTGGGGAATGTCGGTTAAGCAACTACCTCCCATAGTTTTAGGATCATTCTCAGTAAAAGAACTCAGATAGTTCTTCAGATATCAGTATACCAGGATTTCTAGATACAATAAAATTCAGTTATAGTATGAAACTCAGATAGTTCCATCAGACCCAGGGTTGTCAGACACAGTCACCCATGTTGACAGAACCATAGTTTCAGTCATGTCAAAAATCAGTAAATCATGTATTAGCGTACAGATCCACTATTACGTATTTATGTTTCCAGTTATTATGTATGTATGTTTGCACTCTCACTTTTATATTAGTCAATCATTTAGCATTGCTCATATATGTAAACCCTTTTCATTTAGCCTACCTCACTCGTATACTCAGTACTGTTGTACTGACGCATTTGTGCTATGGTTCTTTATTTTCATGTTACACCATAGGTTCATAGACACGAGTTCCAGACCTGCAGTAGTATTCGCATTCCAATATACAGATCTGCAGTTAGTCCTCTTCATTCGAGGATGATATGATTCGATTCATTTATTATTTCAGTTAGTTTTTAGTTTACGGAGTTAGTTGGAGACATGTTTCTTCAACTCCTTATTCAGACAGTGTTTAGAGGCTTTCAAATTTAGTTCAGATTTGATTCAGTTTTCAGTTGTTTTGGGTATCTTTCACCCTTAAGGATGTTATTTTACCAGATTCTTTATTCAATTTAACCTTATGGCCTACATGTTCATATTTTCCACATTATTATGATATATATTGTAGTGTATAGCTACAGATATCATTCATGGGTTAGCTTGTGGTCCTTCGGGGTCATAAGCACCATGTAGCATTTCGGTTCAAAAAAATTAGGGCGTTACTCATAGATGAATGATTCTAAAACTGTTAGACCTATTCTAACCATAATCAAACTACCCTATTCTAGCCCTTTAATTTTCTTTCTCTCTTTCCTTCCCCTTTTCTGTCTTAATCTGCAAGCATGCATCATTAATCTAGGAAGATCCAAGTCTCCAATGAGCATAGCAGTCCTACACTTCTTAACTACCAACCCAGACACATTTTTCATAACTTACCCATGTTTGACCTAGGGTAAGCCATCTGTTTAGGGGAATACTTAGACAATTGGTTGAACTTGAGGCAATACTCTTTCACTGTCATTAAGCCTTGCCTCAGGTTTATGAACTCTTCTATCTTAGCTTCCCTTATCTCACATGGGAAGAACTTGTCTAAGAATGCATCCTGAAATATCTGCCAAGTCATGGAAGCTGCATTTTCCCCTCTACTTTTCTTCCATATCACCACCCAATCATATGCAATATCCTTCAGCCTATAGAATACAAATTCTACACTTTCCTCTTTAGAAACATGCATAATTTAGGTGATCTTCTTCACCTAATCTAAATAAAGTTGTAGGTCCTCATCTACTTTTGACCCAAAGAATTTTGGTAGGTTCATCTTCATAAAATCTGTGATTCTGGCTGCGGCTAAGTCCCCATCCTGCTGAGGTGGGACTGCAGCCTGACGGCTTCCCTAAATATTAGCTATCACAGCTTGGGCTAGCGCCTGAAAGGCAGCCTGAAACTCTGCATGTGACACATTCTAGTTCAAAGGATCTATGGGCTGAGGTAGCTGGTTATCATTTCTACGGGCGTTAGCTCAACAAGGAGGCATTTTTTTCACGTGAAAGCACGAGTTAGAAGAAGATAAAGACAATGAATGCACAATAGATCATGAAAGAAAAGATGATTTCCTAACCGCTCTATAGCCTCTTGATCATAGATATGGGGCGCTTCACACCAATGATCACGACTCTATGTAACGCTACTTGTCTGACTCCCAAGGACTCTCTAAATCTAGCTCTGATACCAAGTTTGTAACGCCTCAAAATCTGATCCCCGGGACACCACACAGTGCTCTGAACTACAAGTAGTCCTGAGCTAACCCTAGCTTCCTTTTCTAAATATGAACCTCAAAATAGGGGAAAAATATAAACGAAAAATCATAATATATGCAGAAAACTATCTGAATTATCTGGGTATATCTGAATCATACTAATCTCAAAAGTCTGATAAAGCAAATACTTAAAATCTAATTACTAAAATAAAAATTTGAATACTAAATCTGGTAGTCTGACAAGCCTCTACTATCTAAATCTAGAGAGTCACTAGGATAGGCCTCATCTTACTCAAATGGTCTGAAATAAAATAAGAAACATCTGCTAATAAACTAAAAGTGTGAACAACTAAGTCCCCAAACTATGAGGACTCACTAATTGTAGGAATGTAGAAGAGATGCTCGAAGATTACTTACGCTGCTCAGATTGAGCACCTGAACCTATATTATGAGACAATGTATCACATAGACATATATATGGATCAGTACTTTGAGGATGTACTGAGTATATAGGGGTGCATGCAATAAGTAAACAATATCATCACGATTTATAAAATCATGAATGCTAAATGTAAATGACTCGCACAGGCTTGAGTAATCTAAATTCTGAAAATGAATCATAAATGATAAGACATATAATGTAAATATTGAGAGCCAATACACTTAGTTCTGAAATGTGGTAAAATATCTTATCTTAGGGTTTAAAATCTTAAGACCATAACTTCCACAATATATGTTTTTATCGTAAATTTTTAAATCAATAGACTGTTGAAGAGTGGGGCACATCTATTTGTAGGCTCTTCTAACCGACATACACCATGTGAGCATCCACGGAGTCACACATCTTGCCCCCGTTAGGAAGGGCTGGTCTACCTTTGCCACCAGAATAGAACTTCTATCTTAAGTGATCACAATCTGAGTCATCCATGTAGTAGTAGGAATAACATGAATCTTACGTTGGCATGTAGTTTTGGGGTATTAAACCGTAGTAACTTACCCATCTCGGTGCTAAATACTAATCCCATTCTTATGCTCAAAATCTTAAGAAATCCACTTCAAATATATAGCACAAGGGTTACAAGAGAACCAGTTATGCTTTTCTTGCTTTAAATCTCAAGTCATATGAACAAAGTGGATTCTTCATCTTAACTTAGGACCAAAACGGTCAAATATTTATTAAAATCTAAGAATAAATCTTATCTAAGAGTGCTCATGGCACAAAAAAACTCGAAATAACAATCTTAATTAGGGCATAATGACCCATGCATCAATCTCATGTTAGAACGTCTTAAAATATATGCTTGATAATATAAGCATTTATAATTCATCATAAAATCTGGTAATTTCTGCACAATGAATAGAAATATGAATATAGTCATGTAATTTCAACTTCTAAATCAATGAAAATCTCATAATCTTGCAAATAATGATAATGGGCATAAACCCTAACTTTAATTTCATAGGAAATCTCATAAATTGCAGTAAATTTATAATTAAAATAAAGGAGCTTGTTGATTTCTAGGGTTTTGTTTGAGAGAGAAAGATGAATAAAGCATAAAGTGCTCTTAAATATGCCTAATCTATTATTTTTGGACGTATTGGGGGTTGAAGATTTACAAAAATACCCCTTTTAAACTTTTATGCAAAACTAAAAAACGTATATTTTCTTTATCTGGGTGGCCACCGCAACGCGCCACTAACACCGTGGCTCACTGGAAATTGATGAATGATAACTAGGCTCCCTCCGCGATGCGCCACAATCGCGGAGCCCTTTAGTTTATTATTTTGACCACAGGCGCGACACGCAAGTATCGCGAGGTCTTACTAGAAATTGCCAAACGAAAAATTATCCTTCTCCATGATGCGGTGCTATGGCGGAGGGCCACTAAAAAATGACAATTAGGATTTTACACTGCGCCGCGATGCGCTAAGGGTCCAAACGACGGTGTTTTGGGACACAAACTTAGAATAGACATAACTTCTTACCCGGTTATCAGATTTAGGCGAATCTTACATCGTTGGAAAGATAATTCAATTTTCTAAGAAATGAGAAGTCGAAATCCAAAGATTTCCACATGAAATAAATAGTATTCATTTTGAAATATTTCCCTTAACATTCTATTGATGAATTTAAGTTAGGAATAGTGTAGGGTATTACAATTTCTATCTCCTACTTTAAAAGTTTACTTTAGGGACAAAGTAGATTTTTAAGTGTGGGGTGGGAAAATTCCCAATTTTGGGGTCAATTTTTTTTTTGTGTGTAAGATATTCTTGTTTATGCTATTTTTGATTGCATGGTGAAAGTATTTATTTGTAAAAGCAGGTTGATTGAGTGAATTACTACTTTTAAGACTCCTAGGCTCAAGTTTGTGACTCTTGTACTTGTTGGCTTAAATTTGAATTCATACTATTATTTGGTTTAGTCAATGATGATACTATGTAAGTTGAGCATATGCCATGTGTGATATGAGTTTTTATATATTCCTTATTGCATGTGATATCTAAAAATTTCCTGGTGTGTGTGCAAAGTGAAATAAAGAATGTGAGTTTGGGAGATGATATAGGCATTTCTTTGATAGCCTTGTTTTTACCTTCTATTGGACCTACCCTTTATGCTTAATCCTAGTAAGCCTTGTTAAG
Source organism: Capsicum baccatum var. pendulum (assembly GCA_030864225.1). Classification (NCBI taxonomy): domain Eukaryota; kingdom Viridiplantae; phylum Streptophyta; class Magnoliopsida; order Solanales; family Solanaceae; genus Capsicum; species Capsicum baccatum. Next base: position 77,241,199 of record CM061558.1, on the reverse strand, counting down.
CCTTTAGCTTTTTCTTTGGTAGCCTCATAAGTATCCTAATCCCTTATTTGATTGACCTTAAATTTGATTCAAAGATCCTACGTTCTTTAATAAAAAATTAATTGAGTAAGGAGTTTGAGAAATAAGAGGAGAAAATGTGAAATTAAATCCCCGAAATGTTAGCTATTGGTGTTTAAAAAGTTGTTACATGTTGTGGTAGGGAGTTGAGGGTTAAAAAAAACAAAATTATTCAAATTAAATGAGTTATACGTAGAATACTCCCACCATAGTATATGTAAATGAGATTAATGAGGTGGGGTGAAAATAAAAGAATGAGATGGAAAAAAAGAGGTGTAATTTGGTTGCGGGAAATTGGTTTTAATTGATAATATAGTGCATTAAAGCTCTTAGGGAAAATAGTCACTAGTCCAAAATAGTTCCTACTCATCCCTTAACTTGCATTACAACTCGAAAAAGACCTATTTGATCCTAAGCTTGACATTCTGATATTAGCAGAGTACTACACTAAGGCCAAGCCTATGTTCCATTAAGTGTAACATGTGAATTCTTTGTGAGAGTGAGCGTAACTTGATTTGTATACCTATTGTGTTCTAAATTTGCATTATTGTGAGTGATTTTGGGTAACACTCTTGTTGTGAGGTACATGTTTGATGAATATGGGTGATTCATGTGATGTCATTGATTGAATAAATATGCATGAGTTTTCCACTTAGTGAGTCAAGTCTTTAGGCTAGGCTATTTTGAAGTAGGATTCTTGAGCTTTGAATGGTGTATGTAACATGCTAAGTGAAGAAACTTGCATTCCGTGTAGTCATTATAGTACTAGCTTGAATGTCTTGCTTTTAGTAGAAGTGTAGAGTCTTTCCAGCTCATTGTGTTTATAGTGAAAAGTTGTTCGATGATGAACAAGGCTTGAAGTGTGGGGTGGTGTTGGGTGTATTTATGCATTCTAACGTTACTATTTTAGCCTATTTAGCCTTGTTTTGAGGATGATTTGTATGCTATAGGTGCTTATATTGATATAAATATGAATCTAAGTGTCCATGTATGTGTTACAGTGTTTAATGGTGTTTTCACACGAGTTTTGATGCAAATTTATCATTTAGAATTCAATTGAGAAAACTAGTGTGACTAGTTTGAGCTAGGTGTTTGTCTAGTCTATCGTGTTGGGTTCTAACGTGTTTAATGAGTTTCTAATGTTGTTGTTGTTGTGTATTTTTATATGAAAACCTTTTTTATAATGTTCAATGTCCAATTGTATCAAGACAAGATTCAAAACAATAAGCTTAAGATCAAGGTGGGAAAGCCAAGTCTTAGCTCGTGTTTCTAGTTCATCTTCCTGGATGTTGTGTTGTTTTGATCTCTAAATTGTTATGTCTAATGATATAGGATTCTTGTTTAATGTATTATGATGGTATATTAAGGATATACGACCTTCAAATCAAGTGTAAACAACTCAAAAAGGCATGGAATGGATCACTGAAAGCACAATACATAACTTGACACAATTTGGATACCTAGAATGTTCAGGGCATGTGAGGACTGTGGAAATGTCCTATTATCATGTGTGACACACCAAAAAATTTAGAAGGGTCCCAAAATAGTGAACCGCCACCTCTATATGGTCCTAATATCAATAAAGGAGGTACGATATCACTGTAATGAGCCAATCGATAATTGTCAACTTCCAAAATCTATATGTGATTACACCGCTTCGCAAGCTAATAGTCGTGGACACTCTAGCGTGACACGATGAGAATCAAAAGTGGAATAATTGTGCCCATATGAAGAAGGATACCTTGGAAAGATAATCCTATTCGGTTTATGACTTATCTACAATAAATATGATGTCTTAAAATACATTTTGGACATCTTAGAACCCCTAGATCAATTGGAACAACATTGGAGGCTACCATAACTTCTTTTTAGGTTTCACATTCTTTATTTTTAGTTTCTTTATGATTTAATCATTCACATAATTATTTGGATGTTGATTATGGCTATGAGTGGCTAAAAACTCCTTTTCCTGGGTTAAAGCCAAGAACATGAGTACTACTGTTTTGGATTAGATTTGTTTAATTTGCTTATCATTATTGGTTGTTTGTTTATTCTTGATATAACTATTTGATGGATTGATAACTGGTAAAATACATTTATTGTTGACCTTGTGATCTCGGGATGGGGAAAAGGGAGATAGAATATGTGAATGAACAAAGTATGGTTTGTATTCTATTATAAAATAAGGAGTTCAAATTAGTATCTAGGGCAGGGATGTACTTAGATGCCTTACTTGATTCAAATGTAGGATTATAGCTTTAAAGAACATAATTGGATTATTACATCCCAAGGATGTAGTTGTAATGTCCAAATTAGGTAAATAGTTAGAGGTTGGGAGACCATGATCATGCAACTAAACCTACGAATCAACAACCAAGATAAGCAAGTTAACGAATGAAGTTCAATAACATAGTATAATTGTTCGAAATGATTTAACCCTGAGCCTTACTCTATTGATTGTTTCAAGACTTTTACTTCATGGATTGATTCCTTTACTTTATTTTACAAATATTCAAAACTCTATTTTGGTTACACTTGCATCAATTGAATCTAAATTGTGAACTAATATAGAATCATTGTTGAGTCAAGTCCCTGTGGGATCGATACTCGGCTTTCTTGAAGGTCACTTTACTACTTGATATACCATGTACACTTGTGTGTGTGCTTGGGCGCTGTCAATATTGGACTTGCTATCTTTCATAAATCTTTGATAAAGCATATATAGAACCCCACGTGCCTAAGAAAGATTCTGACACCTTTCATTAACACCCGATACGGAAGCTTTTCAATGACCTCCACCTTAGCTCTGTCTACCTTAAGTCCTCTATGTGAAACCTTATGACCAAGGAAAATACCTTTCTTAACCAAAAAGTGACACTTCTCCCAGTTTAATACAAGGTTGGTTTCTTCATAGCGAGCTAAAACCTTATCTAAGTTATGCAAGAATTTATCAAACTAATTACCAAAAATGGAAAAATGGTCCATAAATACCTCAACAAAATCCTCCACCATAGCATAGAAGATATCCACCATGTGTCTCTAAAAATTCCCTGGTGCATTGCAAAGACCAAAGGGCATGCGTCTGAATGCATAAGTCCCATAAGGACATGTGAAGGCGGTCTTCTCCTGGTCTTTCAATGCTATGGTTATCTAGTTATACCCTGAATACCCATCCAAAAAGCAGTAATATTCTTGTACCACCAACCTGTCCAACATTTGATCAATAAAAGAAATGGGATAATGATCCTTTCGAGTGGCATAATTCAACTTCCTGTAATCAATGCCGATCCTACACCCAGTCACTGTATGAGTTGGAATCAACTCATTATCTTCATTGGTCAAAAAAGTCATCCCTCTTTTCTTTGTAACACAATGGGTAGGGATGACCCATTTACTATCAAATATAGGATAAACTATCCAACACCAAGCCACTTAATGACTTCTTTTTTTGACTACTTTTATCGTCGGATTCAATAATCACTGGTGTTGCACACTTTCTTTATATCCCTCTTCCATATATATTTTGTGCATAAAAAAAGTAGAATTGATTCCTGTGATATCTGACATTTGCCATCCGATTACTTTCTTCCTTCTCTTCAATATTGTTAATGCCTCTCTCACTTGCATATCAAATAAACCTGTAGATAAAATCATAGGCAAAGAATCATCCCCACTAAGGAAAGCATACTTCAAATAATAGGGGAGAGCTGAAGATCTAGCTTTGGTGCTTTATCTCTAGGTGCCTTGGGAGAGGGACTAATTAGCTTATTCAACAACTTAAATTTGGTTGTCCAAGTAATAATGCTCAACGAAAACATAATTTGTACCATTTCAAGTGCTTCAACATCACCCAAAAGATCATATCTAATTAACACTCAATCAAGTGGGTCCTTAGATGTAATGTGGTGAAAGTCAAACTCAAGATCCAAGACTGTAATAACTGACAAATATTCATATATCATAGGAAACTTCATTTCCTTGTATACATTGAACACCTCAACCTTGTCGTAAGCACATATGGTCCATTGTCTTACAACAACATCAATTAATGAACGTTCGGTTGCTAAAAAGGGATGTCCCAAAATAAATGGGACCTTCAGATCAGCATCAAAATCCAGAATAATGAAATCCACTTGGAAGATGAGTGACCTCACTTGAACTAATACATCTTCAACAATGCCATCTGGTCTAGCAAGCGACCGGTCAACTAATTACAAAATGATTGTGGTGGGTCTTAGGATTTCTAGCCCCATCGTTCAGAAAAATAATGTGTACATAAGATTAATGCTCACCCCAAGATCATATAGACCCCATGTGCTTAATGATTGCCCTATTGTAATCTGAATGATGAATCTTTCTGGATCTTTCAGCTTTATTGGTAACCTATTATGAATTCATGATGTGCACTCCTCAATAAGTACCATGATAGCATATTCTGTCAGGCAGTTCTTGTTAGCAACGATATCCTAATGTACTTACCATACTTTCGAACACTCTGCAAGATATCAACGAGAGGCAAATTAATGTGAACCTATTTCAATACATCAATAAACTTTTTGTAACAAGCCTCCTTTTGGTGTTTTTGAAGCATTTGTGGGAAAAGTGGAGGTGAAATCACATTTTCCACCTTGGTCCCCTTACTATCAGCTTTGTCATCAATAATTTCTCATCCCCTTTTACTGTTTCACCATCAGTAGTCTTGTGATTCACCTGATTAGGTTCTAACTCCTTTATTTGTAGTTCACTTTAGGTAGTGACTAAATTCACCTATTTTGTATTTGGCTCAATATCACTAGGTAGACCTCCCTAAGGTCTCATGTTCTAAGCTCCTACAAACTGACCCATTTGAAACTTTAAGGTCTTTGTAATCATCTGCTAACTTTTCATATTTGCTACTAACTGTTCTTGTGTAGCCATAATCTACTTCAGCATCTCTTCAATATTACTTGATTGAGTGGCGGCTTGATTTCCCTAAACATACTTCTATTGATTCTGTTGTACTGGTACCCTGTATTGATTAGCATTCTATGCCTGATTTCCACCCCATGAGAAATTGGGTTGATTTCACCAGTTAGGATTGTAAGTATTACCAAAGTTCTGTTGTCCTTGACGATTAACATTTCCCACATAATTGACGATTAGTATTTCTCACATAATTGACACTCTGGATTTATAGTGCTAGCATCAGTTGTATGTTCACTACTTCCATAAACCTCGTACTAAGTGTGAGCTTGATGAACAATATTTTTTGTTGATGGCATAATCTGTGTGACTACCAAATTCATATTGCTAAGCTATATAGTTAGCTGATTTTGTAGTGCAGCAATCTGAGCTGATATAGTCATGAACTGATCAACCTCTAACATATCTACTACCTTCTTTGTAGCACCTCTTACATCAGCATGTCACTCTGTATTCCCTTGTGAAATCTGATTCTATAGCGCATATAATTTATCATACATCTTCTCAAGATCCTGCCCACCTATTGCTGAATCAAGGAGAATCTTTGTGTTCGACTCAAGACCCTCAATGAAAGTGTGTGCCAACACATCATTAGTATGATGATGATGAGGGCAATTTCTGAGCATACCCTTGAATCTTTCCCAAGCTTGGTAAAGATTCTCTCCATCTTTTTGCTTGAAACTCAGAATCTCACTTCTCAAATGTGTTGTCTTCCCAGGTGGAAAGAATCGAATAAGAAACTTTTGATCCAGATCATCCTAGGAGTAATGGAGTTTGGTGGTTTTGCATATAACCATCTCTTTGCTTCCCCCAACAGAGAGAAAGGGAAGAGAGTCAATCTAACATAATTAGTAAATACCCTGGCAGAAATGTAGGTATCACTGATCTTAAAAAAATTCTTATGTTCTGTTGTGGGCCCTCATGAGATAAACCTGTGACTACCCACTTGTGTGCAACAATTGCACCATATTCTGCTTCAATTCAAACCGATCACCCGTATCTGGCTTACGAATGCAATTAGTGGCATTGTTTGTAATTGGTATTTCAACTTCACAAATAGATTTAGCTTCTGCTTTAGTAGGAGCAGCTGGAACCACCGAAGCTGGAGAAATAAGAGCATTAGGATCAATTGGATCATTAACATTAAGATCTTTTTGATCTCCCATTTAAACTTGCTGAATTGGGTAGTGGAGTGTTGCTTCTCTTTGCCTCTGATGAAATACCTATTCTGGTTCTGAATAAGGTCTACCAATTCTTTCTCTCTTGCCAGTCTGATACCTCACTTTTCCTACAAAAGTAAGCCGCTAAGATCAAGTCGTTAACACTTAAATTTATTATCAAAAGTAAAATTTTTTAAAAATTACTAATTATTTCAGTCTCCGGCAATGGCGCCAAAAACTTGTTGAATTCAATTGCACACACAAGTGCACTTGATCGTACAAGTAATATAGTGACTCAAAGAATCGGATATCGTAACCACGAGGACTACTTGATGAGTAATTTAATCAACTTCAGTTTCGATAATAATGTGTTTAAGTGTTTTAGAGCATCAAGATGATTATGGTAATTTAATGAATAATCTAATAAATAAATAAATAAATAAATAAATAAATAACAAAGTTTGTCAATAGAAATGTAAGCAAAGTTGTAAACAATATGATATAAAATTTCAGGGTTGAGACACTCTTAACAATCTTATAATTCTCTATCTTTATCGTGGTCGTGTTGATTATCGGGTTATTCATTCACAGGATTTAGATTATGATCATAGTCTTTCGAGCCTCTAATATTCTATGTAAATATACATTGCAATTACATCGTTGAGTAAGGATGCAATAATCCATTTAGATACTTTAAGTTATCTTTCTGCAATTGAACCAAACAAGGCTTCTAGGTATATTCCTATCCTAGTAGCTACTTCATCTTTGTCGTTATGTAGAAGAACACGAACTTTCTCCTTAAACTCTCTAGTCTATCCCTAAGATTCTCCTTTCGGGTTCACAAAGGAACTACAGATTCATTCTAATGGTGGCCAATCATTACAATGGTAGAAACAGGAGATTAAGAATAACTCATATGCTAAATCAACATTAAACACTCTAAAAATATCAAAATACAATCATGTTCGTGGCCTCAACCCCAGAACAAAGGTGTTTAACCACTCATATTTGATATTAACATCACAGAAATGAAATTAATCATTCCAAAAATTAATGTTGAAAGATGTTAGTTCAAAGAACCCTAAGAGAAGTGTTGTAATTATTGTTGCCTTTGTTGTACATATGCCAAAAGGTATCCCCAATTGATTTGAAGTGTTCCTTTTATAGTAGGACATATTTTAACAACACTTGGCCTTCACCACACCATGGAGTTCAATGTGGGTACTAGGATCCACACCACGAGGCTATCGCCGACCCTTACTAGAATGTGATATAAGAAATAATTCAGCCTCTATGATGCAGGATATCGCGGAGGCTTACTAGAATTTTCCATCCACTATTAATCCCTTAGCGCGATGCGGAACTTATAGCGAGGACTAAGGTCCGCGATGCAGAGCTTGCCATTCTCTCTTTTTCCCAACTCTTTGCTAATTTTCTTGCTCCCGTCTTTAGTTTTATGATTTTTGATCCCATTCCCACTATCTTCATTCTCAACAAATCATTTCCCATGCTTTCATTCACCATTAGCTTTACATTAAAGCATTAAGTTATGTTCAATTTCATCACAATTTAGCCGTGCATCAACTAATCATGTCCATTAGATAAAAAATACAATTATAGGCTCAAACACAATACAATGAACACATTTTAGCTCATAGAACAAGTATAAATATAGGTAAATATTGGCAATTGAATGTCTAAACACACCCAATATCACCGCTAGAATTAATTATTCAGTTACATTAGGATGGTTTTCTTGGGTACAAATTGTATATTATTTTAGATAGCTGATGTGGTGTTACTGTTCACCACTTTGAATTAGGATCGATCTACGATGCTTTCTGAGTACACGTGGTTCCATACTCATATTTTTTTTCTACACCTTACATGCAGGTATCGATTTGATGATCTCTGGTTATTAATTCCTGTGATGTCTTTTGTGTTAGCATCTTTGGAGATTTGAGGTAGCTTCTATTGATTTCAAAGACTGCTGAAATCTTTTCCACCCTTATCTTTATGCATTTTTCGTATTTTGAGATACTCAGAATTTTATTTGATTTTTGTATTTAGTGGCTTGTATTAGTGACTATCAAACCTAGGATTATCTTTAACTATGACTATACTACTGTGATAATGTGTTTCAGAGATTATTTGGACTTTATTCTATTCTTCTCTTCTTCTGCTTTTATACATTTGGATGTTATATTTGGGATTGAATTTTGGCTTGCCTATCACGAAGGGTTGGATAGGTGCCATCACGATTTCAATTTTGAGACATGACAGTGTAATTATGAATTTTCAGTGAAATAATTATAATTTATTATGATAGGTTAATTCATTTATTTTGTGAGTAAATAACATGATTGAAAGTCTCTCCAATTAAATTGTAGCCTCTTCTATGATCAAATAATTATAATTAAATAAAATTTATTTCTTGATGGAAAAGGAAGACCTAACAGGTTTGAGAAAGAGTTTAAAATCCTAATAATTGTATCTATATAAGATGGTCTTAATCCATTAAGGAGGGATAAATTTTTATGCTTTCTTCCATGAGAAATTCACCCACACGAATCTCGCTTGTTCCATGCTATTCAAGTCATACAACAGAAACTCATGAATTCAGAAGATGATCGTGTGGACGATCTTTGCTCGTCTTTGAAAGTTTGATTAGTGTTTGTGGCTGCGATTAAGATGTAAGTATAGTTTTTAATTAAAATCTATGATTATGCATTGTCTATATTACATGCAAATGCTTCTACTTATTTATTTTTGTTGTGTATGCTTGTTTTTCAACAGTAGATATTATATAGAAATATATGTATAATATCTACTATTGAAAAACAGGCATACAAAGTAGAAATAAATAAGGAAAAGCACTTCCATGTAATGCAGATAATGCATAATCATATATGTATATGTATGTATGTATGTATCTATCTATCTCTCTCTCTCTCTCTATATATATATATATATATATATATATATATATTCTAATAGCTAGAGATTAGTTTGTTGAGATAGTTTAGATTTTTAAAATTCAAAATAAACCAAAATAACTCAACAACTAAAGAAATTAACAAACATTTAAAATTCAATTTCATCCTAAAACTAATAATTTATTATTCTAAAAAATTAGAGCAGTAACTAAAAGCAAATTTCAACACTCCTCTTTTGCTTTTGTTACTGCAATTTTAAAAAACTACTCCTCCTCAATTTTTACTTTGACAATTGATACTAAATTCTGTTGATTATTTTTGAACCTGCACATCTTTTTTATGTTCATCTTTCCCTCTTTCTTTTTCTTCTTTTGATTCTTTGCTGAAAAACCATCAACAATCTTGTCTTGTTTGAAGTACTTTCATAGGCTTTGCAAAATGTACTAATGATTTTTCATCCATTACAACATCACATAAAATATAGATTTCAAAATATGACTTCTTCACAGATCAAATTTGATAGCTTTTGTTGCTAAATTTTTTTGGATCATTTACAGAGAGACAGCTACTTGACATCTTTTTGGTTGAAAATAACCTTATGCTTTGAAATTAAGAACGAGTTGAAAATGATAGCCCTGATGAGTTAAAATGGGTAGCCCTGAGGGTTAGAAAGGTAGACCTTACGGGTTAAAAATGGTATGGTAGCACTTTGAAATAAATCACAGATCCCGTAAAATCAATAAATAGAAAAAAGACGGAGCAACAAAAAAAGGTTAAAATAACTCTCAATGGATTGAAATACTATTAATAACTTTCAATAACCTTTCATAATTTTACCAAGCATAAGAGCGCTTTAAATAGCCAACTTGAAACAACAAATCTACACAATTTCAAATTCAAAAACCTAAACTATCTCAACAAACTAATCTCTAGCTATTAGATGTGTGTGTGTGTGTGTGTGTATATATATATATAGTAAAAGTTTGAAGACACTTAAAAAAGTGATTCAAACTTTTTACCCTTCATTAAAATGCTCTGTAATAGACAAAATAATCTTTTTACCTTTTTTCTTCAATTATTTATATTATTAAATTAAGGACCCCTAAAATATATGAAAAGAACCTTGATAAAATAAATATATGGAAAGAAATTAAGAATCCTAAACTACTTAAAATATTTGAATTCTAAAATATATATGAATCCTAAAATATATAGAAAGAAAATAACAGTCCTAAAATATATGTAAAGAATTACATTCAAATAATACATAAATATGACCCTAAACTTGACACCAAATTATAACTTTGACCTTAAACTTTGATAGTGCACAAATAGGACCTTTAACTATTCAAAACCTGAACAAATATGACCTCCGATTTTGTAACCCCATGCTTGAGTTTCAGTTGCACCTACGTGGAAAGATAATCCAATCACACGGTGCCACGTCATTAAAATGGCTGACTTGGAGAGAGGTCATATTCGTGTAGTTTTGAATAGTTAAAGGTCATATTTGTGCACTGTCAAAGTTTTACTTTTTGTGTTAAAACGGCGTTGTTTTTTATTGTTATTACTATTATTATTATTATTATGTATTTATTTCTTTAGCAGCAACACCTAACTTCTTTTTTTTTATTAAAAAAAAGAACAACCACTAGCAGGGATCGAACCCGCGTAGTAGGCTGAAGGAAGCGCCCAAAAAGAGCAATTAACACCACTAGGCTATCTATGTGCCTCGTTTCATGTGGTTCAACATTAATATACGTACATAAATATAGATTTTCTACCTTATATATACAACGTAATTTTCTTTACCGAGGGGATTCGGGTGAACTCCATAGCAACCACGTAGGTCCGCCCCTACGTTAATTTAATAACATTTAATAATGTTAATTTGATAACGTTAATTTAATGTATTACTACCACTATCCTTAATAACGTTAATTTAATAATGTTTTATTAAATCTATACTTTTTATTATTAGTATAGTTTCATATTTAATTTAATATTTAGATATATTATATAACTTAAATTCTCCCTCTACTTTATAATATATATACATACCTGCACGATTTTTTCGTATAAGGCTGACCCACCTAATTAATAAATCTTCAATAATTCTTTTTTTATGCAGTGATAAAAGAAATTAGATGCCATTTTAATATTTGAGCCAAAAATAATAGTGAAAAGTTATTTGAAGGTTATATTTGTGCAGTTTTGAATAGTTAAAGGTCATATTTGTGCATTGTCAAAGTTTAAGGTCAAAGTTATAATTTGGTGTCAAGTTTAGGGTCATATTTATGTATTATGCCCTTAGATTTTAAGTTGGACGCGCCCAATTTTGCATGTTGAACTCACGTTTTGCCACGTAGGATCGGAGGTCATATTTGTGCGGTTTTGAATAGTTAAAAGTTATATTTGTGCACTGTCAAAGTTATAATTTGGTGTCAAATTTAGGATCATATTTATGTATTATCTCAATTACATTTTGTTTTAATTAAATATATTGGCTTGACATATTCTCTACATTCAAACTCTTGGATTTATATTCTTTTACCTTCTCACCCCCCCCCCCTCCCCCAAATATGAGCTTTTCTTTATAGGGATTTTAAGCTTATGTTTGATGCCCTATTTTTTGTTGTTGTTTAAATTTACCTTCAAAATAAGTTTATATTCTTTTGTTGTTGGTTTAAATTAGTCTTATCAAAATTGAATATTTTTTAACTTTTAAGATGTTTTTTTTTCATAATCTTAAATTATTACGTTCATAAAGAAATCATTAGTGATTGATTCTTTAATATGTTTGTGCAAATGAATAAAGATTTGTGTAAAACTTGCGAACGAGATTCCATGCCGATTACGAGTGAATTTAAGTTATTTTTTTCCTGTTCTAAATTTTATTTCTTATTCATGTTAGTTATATTTCTTATTAAAGTGTAATTCAAGTTAATACTCTTTTGTTAAAATCATACTTACATAAAAAAAACTATGAGATAATATATAAATATGACCCTAAACTTGACACCAAATTATAATCTTGATCTTAAACTTTGACAGTGCACAAATATGACCTTTAACTATTCAAAACTACACAAATATGACCTCCGATCCTATGTGGCAAAACGCATGTTCAACACAAAGTTGCGCGCGTCCAGCTTAAAATCTAAGGGCATAATACATAAATATGACCCTAAACTTGACACCAAATTATAACTTTGACCTTAAAATTTGACAGTGCACAAATATGACCTTTAACTATTCAAAACTGCACAAATATGACCTTTAAATGACTTTTCGCTATTATTTTTTTTATTATTTTTGACTCAAAGATGAAAATGACATCTAATTTCTTTTGTCATTGCGGAAAAAAAACAATATTGGAGATTTATTAATTAGGTAGGCCATCCTCATACGAAAAAATTGCACGGGTGTGTATGTATATTATAAAGCAGAGGGCGAATTTAAGGTATATAATATATCTAAATATAATTTATTTAAATATTAAATTAAATATGAAACTATACTAATAATAAAAAAATTATAGTTTTAATAAAACATTATTAAATTAATGTTATTAAGGATAGTAGTAGTATATTAAATTAACGTTATCAAATTAACATTATTAAATTATTATTAAGTTAACATTATTAAATTAACGCAGGGGCGGACCTACGTGGTTGCCATGGGGTTCACTCGAACCCCCTCGGTAAAAAAATTACGTTGTATATATAAGGTAGTAAATCTGTATTTATGTATGTATATTAATGTTGAACCACATGAAACAAAATGTTTAGATAACCCCATGGTTTTAATTGCTCTTTTTGGGCGCTTCCTTCAGCTTACTGCGTGGGTTCGATCCCTGCTAGTGGCTGTTCTTTTTTTTTTTAATAAAAAAAAAAGCTAGTTGTTGCTTCTATAGAAATAAATAAATAAATAAACTATAGTAATAATAATAATAATAATAATAATAATTAAAAGAAAAAAACGACATCGTTTTAACACAAAAAGCAAAACTTTGACAGTGCACAAATATGACCTTTAACTATTCAAAACTGCACAAATATGACCTCCCTCCAAGTCAGCCCTTTTAACTATGTGGCACCATGTGATTGGATTACCTTTCCACATAGGCGCGAGTGAAACTCACACATGGGGTTGCAAAATCGAAGGTCATATTTGTTCATGTTTTGAATAGTTAAAGGTCCTATTGGTGCACTATCAAAGTTTAAGGTAAAAGTTATAATTTGGTGACAAGTTTAGGGTTAATTTAATGTATTATCTCAAAAACTATTGAGAGAAAAATAAAGTGAAAATTGTGATTTGTCATGATAACAAACAAATCATAGTGTCAAACAAGTATCAAAGTCATTAGTTAGCTAGAAGATAAAACAAAATTGAGATTAGAGATTTCACGAGTTAGCAAACCAAATTTATTAGCAAACCAAATTTATAACCTATTTCATTCTTCCATCATGTTCTTAGAGATGGACGCTACAGATAATTTTCATCACTCAATTTATATTTTTGTGTCGTCATCAAGACTCTTATGTTCCTTTCAAAATCTAATATTAAATAATTGATATTTCAACATATTATTTTTTTTAATTTTTTGTTCAGATATTTATTTCATAATTTCTAATTATTAATCTTGAATGAGAAGACATATGACATGGAATATATTTTTACTTGCCTTGACGTAAGTGGTACGGAAAGGGAGAAATGAGAGATCTTTCGAAGGGTAAGCTTTTGTCTATCAAGAAATTAGCCTTAAGTAATTTTAAATGAATCTGATTCATAATAGTGGAATTTTTGAAGGCGGGTCAAGTATATTGTTCGATATAAATAATAGTTGTTTAGTTTTTTTATATACACTTATTATATAAAAATGTTATTTTACATTTGAACCTTTTGTCCTCATTAAAAGTCTCAGCAATAAATAAAATTATCTTTTCACTTATTTTTTGAAATTATTATTTAATTATGAAAAATTAAAGAATCTTAATATATATGATAGAAGAGAATAATATAGAGATTAATGTTAATAGGTTTTCGTTTTCCTTATGTTCGTGAAAAAAAATTCATTACATATATGGTAAGAGAAAAGTCCTAACAAAACATAAGACGAAAATATGATAGAATTTTTTTTTCAAAACTAATGTTGGTAAGTTTAATGTTAGGACTAAATAATTTATTACTAATTTGAACTTTTTGCACTTCACTAAAAAATTTCACAATAGACAAAATCGTCTAACTATAAATAATTAAAAGTTACACGTGCGAGACACGTGCAGTGTGACATGTATATATATATATATATATATATATATATATATATATATATATATATAGAGAGAGAGAGAGAGAGAGAGAGAGAGAGAGAGAGAAGCTAATTAATCAAGTAGCAGATTTTATGATAAAATTGACGACTTCTACTTTTTTTCAACATCATCCAGAAGAAATGTAGGAACTAGCTATTTCAATTTGACAAAATGTAACTTTTGAATATTAGAAAATATGACATTATGTTTCTTCATAAATTGTTGTGTTTCTCTTTTTGATTGCCATGGAGAACTTTTGCTCATATTCCTTAACTTTTTTAATAGGTTGTACATTTTTTGATTTGGTGGAGATTAGGTTGATGTCTCCCTTATCATTTTGTAATTTACAATTAGATGAATGGACAATTGACGGGGTCAATTAACCCATTTTTAAAGATACTTTATCATTAGAAGTGAAAGAAGAGTGTTAAATCGATAAGATGTAAACAGCATTTCTTAATCAAAAGTAAATAAGAAACTATATAACACAAAGTAGTGTCTTGGTTAAAACTTCACTAATCCACTACTGCTTAAAATCCACTACTCTCTACTCTCTAGTGTAATTTAGGTACTGGATTTTGCTAAGAATTAATTTAATTAAGTCAATGAAAATTCTGATACCAATTTGGAAAGGATTAAAAATTTCAAAAAGAATAATTTTCTCACAAATGGGATATTGTATAATGACTATGTAAAGAATCTTGAAAACTATAGAGGAAGGTGGAATGCTTTTCCTCGAATCCTCTCTCTTTAATCTCAACTCATAGCTAATTATCAACATAAGAGAACCGGAAGCATTATCCCTATTTATAAAAGTCAAATATGGCTCAACTAGAATGTACATAATGTATTTGTATTTACTTTTGTTACAAAATCTAATTATACATTAATAAAATAAACTAACACAAATACCATATTTTAAACAATTTGAATAGTAGGAATATTAGTGGTCAAGTTAGTTAACTAGTTGAATTTTCACCTTATTGATGAAAATTCGATTCACCACCTTGTAATTTTCTTCCCCATTTCAAATTTAAAAATACAAAAAAAAAAAGACAACCTTAATTACCTTCCCCTCTCCCACTTCCCCACTTTTTCTTACCCCCATTTAAAACAAAAGAATCATGTGATAACAATAACAGTTCTTGTACAAGTCACGATTCTTAAACTCTCCAAATTCCTAAAATAAGTAGTGTCTAGGTCTCATTTATTTGCACTTAATGGAGGTCTAAATCTGAATGGTTCAGACTTCAGACCATTAAGTGTAGTTATTTTTTATCAAGATTTAGTTCTTAATAGGTCTTAATCATTTAGATCTAGAATCAAGTCTTAATAGGTCTGAAGAGGTATTCTGGTGTTAGAAAATATTCACCACTACTCTGTTCATAATCATCAATCAGCACCACTAACCATCTCTGCCACCGCCACCATTATCAACCACCGCCCACCACCACCAACCACCTCCACCATGGCAACCACCATCGACAACAAATATCGCTACCATCGCTACCACACCTACTACCTCTATTATTCTAATTATATTCACCACCACCACTGCCGTCGATAGCACCACCATCATCAACCACTACCGGTCAATCCCTACTATCGACCAACTCATCTATCACAACTAGCATCACTGCTAACTACCACTAATACATCACAACCTCCATACATTCTTGGGCCACCACCATCATTGTCACTACTAACGCCACCTCTACCATCACTTCAACCACTACCATCGCTACAATTTATCTCTACTAACAACTATCTCCACCATCACAACTAACAACATCTCCAACTACCACCAATACATCATCAATTATCATGCATTCATTTTTCAATCATCATAATCAACACCTCCAATTACTAATATCAAGCAACGTCACATCACAACTACCACCACCACTATCAACCACCACCATCATAACAATCACTACAATACCAACCACACAACTATCACCACCAACATTACTAATCCTTAACATCAATCATTGTCACCGCAACCACAATTATAAACCATCTTTACTATCACTAACAAACATAAATATTTTTTTTAATCAATAATAATTTTGTTTTATTAAATTATATACTTTTCTGATATATAATTAGTTTTTTATTTGAATTATATTTTTTATTTGATTATATATATAAATAAATTTTCTTTACATTCAGATGTTGAAAACCAAACAGTCTTAATCATTTAGTTTTCAAATCTAAAGACAACATCTTAATTATTTAAATGTGCATTCAGATTCAGACGTCTGAATCTTTAAAAAAACAAATGCAGCCTTAGTCCTTTTTAGCCATTTCAGAAATTCGTTAAAATTTAAAATTATATTTAAAATGAAGCTATCAAGTAGAGGAATTATAAAGATTGAATATCTATTATGTTTAAAATAAAATATCACACCTGTCATAATATTTTGCATAGTTTGATTATTTTCTTGATGTAAAATTAATTGTTATCTAATGTATTATTGTAGGAGTATTGAAAGAGGAACCTCACAATTAAACGAAAAATTGAGGGAAACATAGATCCTAGAGTTATTAAAGGTTAAAGTAATAATATTAATACGTAGTCGCACATAGCGTATACATCAAATCAATTCAATTTCATACCAAATCAATTTAATTCATGGTTAATTTAGGTGATATAAAAACACCTTTTTAAGTCGGGTCATGGAATTACCCGAAAATCAGTATGAGCACTAGAAGACTAAGTTTATAGATGGGCTTCCTCCGCTTTTCGCTAAGTCCTTTTTCTTTCTCAACATTTAAACAAAAGGTACGACTGAGTTGTTATATATGTTTGTGTTATCACAGATTAATTTTTGCCTTTTCAGTTTTTTTCTTGTTTCTTCTCTATTATTATAAAAATACCCTCGTCTTCTAAATGACTCATTCAATTCAATAGTTCTTAGTGAAACATAAAGAGTCAACAGTCAAAATTCTTGCATTAACTAAAAAGGAAAAGTATCGGGTCTTACTAACACGGTATTGCATGAGTATAAATAGCCATTTACATGTTTTGTTCCTAACCATATTAACAAAAATCTCATCAACTCTCTGAAACAAAAAACAAACAAACATATTCTTCATATATAAAATCAAACATGAAAGTACAAAGTAGCAAGATTATTTCAGCTCCTTGGGCAATAATACTAACGCTACTTGTTTTTGTTCTAAATATCACACCAAATGAGGCTGCTCGAATTCTTAAGGATAATAACGAAAAGGAAGTGTACTTTTTGGAGGGAAATTACGAACAACTTTTGTTACAATCTCTACAGTGGAATCCTGTTCGTCCATCAACACCAACTCCGAATCCAGGCACCAATGCTCGTACTAAAATGACAAGCCAAATTTCTCAAAGGAACTTTGCCGGTCGCAAAGAGTTTGTTCATCCTCCTCCTCCTTCTTATGAATACCCGCGGAGTAAAATTTGCATTTGGAGTGGCTACGGATTGAATATCTATATATAAGTTTTACCCTAGAAATTATATTAACAATCTGACTATATATACCTTTAATTAAGACAAGAAATCCAGAAACTCCTAAATGTGTCGATAGCATTAATCTAGGATAGACTTCGGCTAACAGAGGAGATAATATTGGTTTATTCTTTTAAGGAAAGTTTAATTTGTTCGACATAAAACTTTATTTAGTTCCGTAGTAATCTTGTGTTTTTGCTCATATCTGGCATTACATGTCGGAAGAGTTAGGCTGAGTTGACTTGGGATGGTTGGAGCATTTTAATTGTACCCTTTTTGTAATTCTTTATTGATTAAGATTGAAGTTTATGTCAAAATTGATTTATTTCATTATTCATGATGTTTAGTTTGAATGTTAAGGAACCGATAGCAAACGTTTTGACACGAATATGTCAAAGCACATTAATCTTTTCATACCTTGACTTTACTGTGCAATCAACCAGAGGCGGAGCCACAATTTGAGTCTTGTGGATTCGGTCTTCAAGCTAAAACATAACAACTGTCAAACCAACTAATAAGTAGCGACATTAAATATATTTAAAAAGGCATGAGCTACTTAAAACACTATATAAGTGTAAGTTTTATGTTTATTTTAAAAAGATTCTAAAAAATCTACATAGTTCTATTTATGAGTAGAAAGTTTTCCTATTTTTTTCTGTTTTAATAGAAAACGTTGCGTTTTTACTTTTTTTTTTCAAATATAAGATTTATGTTTTTCAAAAAACATTTAAAAAGATCACATTCCCTGGGTCGCAAGCCTTTAAAGGCTGCATATTAACCAGTGAACCATCGGTTTTTAGCTGTGGGTTTACACTCTTAAACTTATATATATGATGTTGATATTTCAGTACAAATAGAGGATCTACGTAAAAGTTATTGGATTTGTCCGAACCCTCGTCTTACATTGTAGCTCCATCCCTACAATCAAGTATGTGTTGATTTAATTTGTATTGAAAATATTTTAACAAAATCCAGAGGGAAAAAAGAAATCTAATTAATTTGAATCGTGACACATTTGATATTAGAGTCATATTAAGTTATTTTGAGGAAATTAATCATGATCCATATTATCTAATCGAGTCCCATTTGTGAGTGTGTTGCGTTTCGCACTAATAATTTGAAGGTTGCATACTGTGCATTTAGGGAATTGTTCAATATTCTTCTTTCCTAAGTCATTCTTTAAACCATAGAGTAAGGATCTAGTTCTGAAACGTCACAAATTTTTGGTCCTTATAAATTTCTAAAATTTTATCCTCACTGTCCTGACTAGGACTCCCCTGACGAGTCGTAGGGAGTCTTAACGGGTCGTAGGGACTCGGTTGTAACTTAATTAGAACAAGTGGCTTAGTATTCTGCTTTGAGTACGAGTGACTCTCAACTAGTCGTCAAGACTTCTTACGGGTCGTAAGGACCAAGTCGTAAGGTTTCTAGTAAGTTTGGCCCAAGACACTGTCTTCATTAAGACTTGAGGCCAAGAGTCGTAAAGACTCATGACGAGTCGTTATGTCCTAATTATAGGGTATCCAGTGTTTCATCCTAAATTGTTGCTATCTTGAGTACAAAAAGTGGTAACGAGTTATTAAGTATGGTTACTAGTCGGTGGTATGAATCGTAGCCAGACCAGTATGGGCCTTGTTGGTTCTGTCTTGACTATGGCTACTTGAGATGAGTCATAATATATCCTTATGGGTCGTATAGTGACCCATAGTCACTGATGACTAGATTTCAGTTTTTAAATTGAGGACACTTTGGACAATTTCCTTCTCACCCAATTAAAACCCCACCTTCAGAAAGCACTTAAGGGGGGGGGGGGGGTTATATTTCATCCTTAACGTACTCAAACACTTCCAAAGCTCTCTTAAATTCTCTCAAGCAGCCGTACTTAAGGTTTCCAAGAAGTAGGTCATCCAAGGGCTCAAAAATTGAATTCTTTCTATGGAACTTGGTATTTTAGGTATGTTACTCTTCCCTCATTATTAATTTGTTAAAATCATATATTTTAAAGTATTGTTCCTATGATATTTATGTCGGATTAAAATCAAGGGTTGAGGGTTTTTAGTTCTTGTTGGTAAATAATGTTTTTCCATGATTTACATATGATTGTTCATGCTTTAATTATAGGTTAGAACTTGTGGGAGCATGGGTATGGTGAATGAACTAGGAAATTGTGATTTTCCCAAGCTTGTGACTTTTGAAGTGGTTATAACCTCAACCCCATATCGTGAAATTGATTTTAATTATGAGAAATGTGGAAATTTGAACTATTCTTGAACTATTGCATTATGATTTTGAATTGAACCTTATGGGGTTGTGTAATTCCCCAAGCTAATGTAAAATTGAACCAAAGGGGTTGTGAATTTCACAAAGTGAAGATAATTGGTGTGGCATGTTGATGTTACCTTGCAAGTGTAGTTGGTAAAACGATACCAACAATGTATGCCAAAATGTGTATTGTGATTCAATGAATAAGATTGTGTGATAAATATTTTTAATTGGGCTTTAATGAGGGTTGTGTAGCTAAGTCGCAAAGTAGTGGTCCCAAGGAACCCACACTGAAAATTGTGATTGCCTATGCAGAGGTCTATATGATTCGGTGGTTTTAGTTCCCCTTATTACTATCATTTGATTGGGTAGTTCGAGTCCCCCACATTTTATTACATGATTTGGTGCTTATGTCACCTTGATATGTAGGGAGGTTCGAGTCCCCATAGTTCATATTTATTTACCCTATGGTTCGTACAACCACATATACTTGGGCCCTACCACCTGGGGGAGAGTTGGGCCTTATAGCCCGTGGGTACCTTATTTGTTATGACGGTTGAGCTACACAATTCAGGCTAAAGTCTTAAACTGCATGTTAAGCCTTGTTTCCTATTTTGGCATGTGATATATATATATATATATGCATTTGATTATATGTATAGGTTTTGAATGATTTACTGTCAATCATAGAATTATGTTATCCTTATCCCTGAGTTACATGCTAGTGTTCACCCTACTAACTTCTCCAGACATTGTATCCCCATACAATCCAGGTACCAGAACAACTTTTACTTTTCCTATGCAGAGTTAGGTGGATCAGCTTGATTTATCGGTTAGTTGTGGTAAAATAGTGATCTTTCATACTTCAGAAGACTTAGATATTTCATCAGTTCTTATCTTTGACTAGATTTGAGAGTTTCAATATCATTGATATTATCATTTCATTCTCATTGTAATCTGTCGAAGTTGGGGACACGTCCAGACCAAGACTGGTTTTGGTTCTTTGTTTAGAAGGCTTTGTTTGGATTACTATAGATATTGGGTGATGTTGGTAAGTTGTTTTGCTGGTTACCGGTCGTCAGTTATAGACATGTTTTGAATTTTCTTAAGCTTGTTCCATGCTATCTTATTTTATGTTTGAAATTCATCTGACCTTGGGGGATGTTGTATTTGGTTTAGTTAGGTATATGGGTGATCGCAGGTCCATGTGGTACTTGAGATACCCATCATGGCTAGGAACTGGTTTGGGTTATGAAAAAGATAGTATTAGAGCCTAGGTTTGGTTCTATTGGGTGTCCAACAAAGCCATGTCAAGTAGAGTCTCATTTATGAGTGTGTATCATGCCATACTTTTAAGGGAGAGGCTACGAGGCATTTAGGAATATTTTCTTTCTTGTTATTCTATTTCAAGCTATAGAGTCTAAGGCCTTGAATCTTCTCTAATTTTCATATGTTCACTTTTCAGATCATGCCTCTCAGAAGATCTGATGCTCGTGAAAACCTTCTATCTAGATTGAGGACAATATGGATGGAGCTCATCCAACTCTAAGATTTTAGACCCGGTCGAGGGCCATTCGCTTTTGATTTCCTTGATGGAACTCCACCAGTTTCCCCTATCCCTTCTTAGGCACCCTAATGTTGAGTTTCGCCAGTCAATTCATTTGCTTACCCAGTTGGTGGCCTCTCAAACTAAGCGTGTTGCTTCTGCTGGTCCATCTTTTGAGGCTACTAGAGTAGGCCAATTTATGAGGTTCAGCCCTTTTATTTTCACTAGTTCTAAAGTTGAGAAAGATCCTCAAAATTTCATTGATGAGATGGAAAAGATCTTTTGTGTGATGCACGCTTCTAATGTGGAGGATGTAGAGTTCGCTACTTATTAGCTGAAAGATGTAACATACCAATGGTATAAAGAGTGGGAACAGTCTGGGGGTGATGATGTTGAGTCTACTTTGCGGGATAATTCCCTAGTGCTTTCCTTGATCACTTCTTTCCTCAAGAGTTGAAGGAGGCGAAGGATGAGGAATTCATGAATTTGAAGCAAGACAGGATGAAAATGAAGGATTATGCCTTGAAGTTTCACCAGTTGTTGCATTACACTCTTGAATTAGTGTCTAACATGCTAGAATAAGGAAGTTTACCTTTGAGCTATCCCGTGAGTTGATTTTGGAGAGCAAGGCTGCCTTGTTAAACAAGGATATGGACATCTTTAGACTTATGGTGTATATGTAATAAGTGAAAGAAAAAAATGAAGAAGTAAGAAGAAATGAGTGAAAGATAGAATAAGAAGTTTTGCTACTTGGATCAGGGTAGAGTTCAGCAGCAGAGTGGTAGAGATAGTGGAAAGTAGTCCAAGAAGAAGTGGGGAAATTTTGATTCCTACACTGCAACTAGTACTCCTTATCCAAAGTCATCGGGAAATCATCATTCTTAGTATAATAGCGGGTTTAGAGCATTGAGAACCTAGCCTCAGGCTGGTAGAGCTTATCAGCTTCATCATATCCTTTTTGTAGATTCTGTGGTCCGGTGCATCGTGGTGTTTTTGAAGAGGGAAGGAACAAGTGCTTTAAATGTTACAATATTGGTCATATGCATAAGGATTGTCCTTTTAAGGTTGCTTATGGGGCAAATAAGATTCTTGTTACTACTTTATCTACCCTGCACCAAAGGGTGCTACTTCTGCTTCTGGCTCTAGCACTGGACAAAATCGTCTGTACGCTCTTGCCACTCCAGGATTTTGAGGTATCCCCCGATATTGTTACTAGTATGCTTAAAATATTCTCTCGTGATGTATATTCTTTACTTGATCTTGGGTCTACTCTCTCTTATATGACCCCTTATGTGGCTATTTATTTTGGTTTTGGTCCTGATTGTATTCCAGATTCTTTTTTGATGTCTATCCTGGTGGGTGACTCCATTGTGGCTAGAAGGGTCTATAGGGGTTGTGTGATGTCTGTCTATGGTAGAGAGACCTTGGTAGACCTTATAGAGTTGGACTTGTTAGACTCTGATCTGATTTTAGGGATGGATTATTTGTATTCGTGCTATATGTGTTTTGATTACCGAACCCGAATGGTCAATTTCCATACCCTAATGACCCGATAATTGAGTGAGAAGGTAGTTCCCCAGTACTAAAGAAAAGGTTTATTTCATATCTTAGGGCTTAAAAATTAGTTTTTAAAGGGTGCCTCTATCAGATAGTACATGTTAAGAAATCTAGATTCGAAGGTACTTCTTTGCAGACTGTCCCTGTGGTTTGAAAATTTCCCAAAGTTTTTCCTGATGATCTTTTTGATATTCCTCCCGGTAGGGAAGTCAATTTTAGGATTGATCTTCTTCCAGACACTCGTCCTATTTCTATCCCTCTTTATAGAATGGCTTTGATTGAGTTGAAAGAACTCAAGGAGCAGTTGAAAGATCTTTTTAACAAGGGTTTATATGCCTTAGTGTGTCTTCGTGGGGTGATCCCGTGCTATTTATACATAATAAGGATGGTTCTCTTTGAATGTGTATTGATTACCACCAACTGAATAAGGTGACCGTGAAGAATAAGTATCTGTTTCTGAGAATTGATGATCCATTCCATCAGCTTCAGGGTGCTAAGTTCTTTTCTAAGATTGATCATTTGTTAGGTTACTATCAGTTGAAGATTAATGGGGTGGATATCCCTAAGACTGACTTTCGAACCCGGTATGGTCATTTTGAGTTTTTGGTGATGTCCTTTGGTTTGATCAATGCCCAACCCACGTTTATAGATCTCATGAATCGAGTTTTCCATTAGTTCTTTGATTTGTTCATGATTGTCTTTATTGAAAATATTTTGGTATACTGTAAGAGCGAGGTGGATCATGTCGATCACCTATGTCTTATGTTGCAAACCTTGAAAGATCAGCGGTTGTATGTGAGATTTTCTAATTGTGAGTTCTGGATAAATGTTTGACTTATTCGGGACATGTTATTTGTAGTGAAAGAATCATGGTGGATCTACAAAAGCTTGAAGTGGTTAAGAGGTGGCCTAGACCTATGACTTCAACTAACATTCCGAGCTTATTGGATTTAGCAGGTTATTATAAAAGGTTTGTGGAGAGTTTCTCTTCTATTACTACCCAATTGACTAAGTTGACTCAGAAAAAGGTGAAATTTTTGTGGTCTGATGCTTGTAACGGTAGTTTTGAGAAGTTGAAGGATAAGTTGACAGCAGCTCCGGACTTGACTCTGTTTAAGAGAACTGATGGTTTTGTTGTCTATTGTAATATATCCCGGGTAGGGCTGGGTTATGTGTTGTTGCAACATTTCAAGGTGGTTGTATATGCTTCTAGACAGTTGAAAGTTCATGAGAAGAATTATCCAACCCATGATTTGGAATTGTTGGCCGTGGTGTTTACATTAAAGATTTGGTGGCATTATTTGTATGGGGTCCATGTATGATATATATTCTGATTATAAGAGCCTTCCGTACTTGTTTACTCAGAAAGATCTAAATCTCAGGAAAATGAGGTGGCTTGATGTAACGACCCGAGACTACCCCTAGTCATTACACGGTGCTTACGACCCCGAAGGACCACAAGCTAACCCATGAATGATATCTGTTATGAACATTGAACAGTAATACTAAAATCAATGCAAAAAATGGGCTGAAATATCATAAGATTCAAAATATCTAAAATACTGATAATGAATAATAACATTTGAATATGAAATACTGTCTGAAAATCTAGTCTGAAAACCCTCTAACTGAATCTATCTGAAAGTGGAGTTGAAGGGACAATCCCCCAACTAACTCCATCTATTGAACTACTACATCTATCAAAATACTGAAATAAAAGCACATCCTCGATAGATGAGGACTCACTACTGGATCTGCTACTGCTGGCTGAATCTGGCTAAACGCGGTTAGAAACCTGAGTGTCCGAACCTATAATATGAAATATCATAGCACAAAAAATGGGTATGTGGTCAGTACGTGGGAATGTACTGGTATGCTAAATGAGGTAAGGTTGAATGCATGAGTTTATATGCATGAACAATAACTATCTGAATGACATGCAAGAGTTGGATTAACATAAATGAAGTATCTATAACTACTGAGCATGTTGTGCATACTGTAATTGAGTATACTGAAATTGAACCTGATAACCGATAACTGAATATACTGATAATCTGAGATCACTGATATTCTGAATTACTAATGACTGAGTGTTTGTATCTGACAGTCCTGATTTTGTAAAGCTAAATTGAGTTCTATTATGAAGACTGAGACTAAAACTGAGACTATGAGAGGTAATCATCTAATCGACATGCCCCAATCTGAACTAATAGGGGTCCAATCTGTAACCCCAATTAGAAAAAAGTTTGTCAACCCTTAACTGGAAGGAAAACTCCTGAGAGATATGTCAACCCTTATCTAGCAGGAAGTCATCTCAACCTACGTTGGCTACATAGTTCTGTAACGCAGGGATTGCTACTAAGGGTCAAACCCTATACTAACAGGAGTGCCCCCATCCCTGGTTTTGCTCGGTGCTGAATCTTATTCTCAACTGATAGACACTGAATTGAGTATACTGGACTAGACTGAGTTTACTGAGTTTTCCTAAGTTCTGTGACTGATTGAGTTCTACTGAGCTCTGTAACTGACTGAGAGTACTATTGATCGTAACATGACTGATACTATTCTATAACTGGCACTGGCTCTAGGTAAACAGCTAAATTGTTGGGTATTAAATACCCTCAGAACTCGATAGCATGAAAAGTTAAGCAAAGCATAATCTTGAATAATATAACAATGTTTACTTGGTCATAATTCATTCATAGAGACATTTCATCAAACACTTGTAATGCATTAACTTGTACATGGATGGGATCACATATAACATGTCATGCCTTCACTAGTCAATTCACACAAGCATTTTAGCAAATACTTGTACGGTATAACCTTGTTCATATACTAACATGTCATGATTTCATCACTTTATTCGCATGGACATTCTGTCAAACACTTAGGGAGCACAACTTTATGCACACAGTCATGGATAACATATAAACATGACAACTACAATTCCCAAACATGCTACTTCATGGATTCAACATGCAATTCTCATAGTTTCCCCCGAAATACTATTCTATTTTCATGAATCTTATCATAATCATGGATTGAAAACCAAGTCAATATCATAGATGTATTAATCACTTTATAAATTCAAGGGTTTATCAAGATAATCACATATTTGCTATACATGTTCAATTTCATGAAATCTACCATTAATCATGTATTAAATCTCAAACAACATTATGAACATGAATTCAATCTAATTCAAATATGAAAATCATAAATCATAGATCTTGTATTTTGATAAAGCATTCTTGGGCTCCATGGAAGTTAAGGATCCATGGATGAACATCTAACATACCTTGGAAGATTCTTTCTTGAAGGTTCTTGAAGGAAATCCTTAGGCTTGTTCTTGATTTCTTGAACTAGGGTTTAGGCCCTTTGAGAGAAAATGTTTTAACTTTTAAGAGAAAGTGAGAAAATAATAAGACAATGGGGTATTTAGGGTTTAAATTTTGTGTTTAGACTGACTAGGGCTATGGAAAAATACCAACTTACCCCTGGGCGGATTTAAGGATCGTCACTAAAAAATTCCAATTTTAGGCACTGGCACGACGCGTCACTATTGCGCCAGGCCACTGAAAAATGATGACTAAGAAATTGCTTTGTGGTGCGACGCGATGGAATCACGTTGCCACTTTATTTGTGATCTAAGAGTGCACCGCGACATGGTGGAATCATGTTGGTACACTGGAAATTGACATTTGTGAACTGAGTTTATGGCGCGATGCACCAATATCACAGAGCAACACTGAAAATTGATAATTGCTATTTTGGCTGGCTCCGAGACACGCTGATGGCTCAAGTGGTACATTGTCTTACTAAAATGGCCATAACTCTTCGCCCGAATGTCGAATTTGGGAAAATTTTATATCGATGGAAATCTTATTCAATTTCCTACGCAATAAAAAATCGAAATCTTAAACATTACATAGGAATAAAATAGTTTTCATATTTGAAGCTAGTTCTTAACATTCTAGGAGTGAATTTAAGCTAGGAAAAAGTATAAGATGTTACACTTGAGTTGGTCAAGGACTATAAAATAAGTATTCACTATCATCTAAGCAAAGCTAATATAGATGCCGATACTTTTAGCAGGTTGTCCATGGGAAGCTTATCTTATGTGGATGAGGAGAAGCGAGATATGTGAAGGATATTCACCGTTTATCTAATCTAGACGTTCATCTCTTAGATTTCAAGTATAGTGGTGTGATTTTTCAAGTGGTGGAAAAGTCATCTCTTTGTGCTAAGGTGGAGAAGAAGCAAGTATTGGACCCTATCTTGATGCAAATCAAGTATGATGTGGGTTGGTAGAAGGTGATGTTTTTAGGATTGGTGGTGATGGTATCTTGAGGTACCAAGGTAGATTATTTGTTCCTAATATTGATGAGTTGTGGGAAAGAATTTTGGCCAAAGCTCATAAGTCTCATTATACTATTTATCTTGGTTAGACAAAAATGTATCATGATATTAAGGAGATTTATTGGTGGAATAACATAAAGCAGGATGTGGCCAATTTTATGGTAAGTTCATGGTGTGTCAGCAAGTGAAGGTAGAGAACTTGAGGCTAGGTGGGTTGACTTAGGAGATTGAGATGCTAGTGTGGAAATAGGAGATAATTAATATGGATTTTGTTACGATTCTTCCGCGGTCTCACCAACAGTTAGATTTTATTTGGGTCATCATGGATAGGATAACTATATCTGCTCACTTTTTGCCAGTGAGGACTAATTACTTTTCTGAATATTATGCCAAGTTGTTCATTGAGGAGATCGTGAAGTTGTATGATACTCTAGTCTCCATCATATTTGATTGAGGTACCTAGTTCTCATCTTACTTTTGGAGGTCGTTCCAGCGAGGTTTAGGGACTAAGGTAACCTTTAGAACCACTTTCCACCTGCAGATTGATGGACAAGTGGAAAGTATAATTCAGTTTTTGGAAGATATGCTTCGGGCATGTGTGTTTGATTATGGTGGTAGTTCATTTGACCACTTGCCTCTCATAGAATTTGCTTACAACAATAGCTATCATTCTAGCATTGGTAGGGCTCAGTTTAAATACTTATATGGTAGGACGTGTAGGTCTTCTATTGGGTGGTTTGAGGTCGGTGAGAATAAATAATTTGGTCCATATCTGGTTTACCAAGTCATAGAGAAGGTGAAGGTACTTCGGGATAGACTTAAGGCCACCTAAAGTTGCCAAAAGTCCTTTGTGGATGTGAGCCAAAGGGAGTTAAAGTTTAGTATTAGTAATTGGGTGTTTCTGAAGGTGTCCCCTATGAAGAAAGTGATGCAGTTTAGTAAGAAGGGAAAACTCAGTCCCCGTTATGTTGGTTCATACTTGGTTTTGAAGAGGTTCGGTAATGTTGTATATGAATTGGAGTTGCCTTCTAGATTAAACTCTATTTATCCAGTGTTTTATGTTTTGATTTTGAGAAAGTGTGTGGGTGATCCTTAAATGGTTGTTCCTTTGGATGAGGTGGGTATTTCGGATTCCTTATCTTATGAGAAAGTCCCGATTCAGATTTTAAATCAACTTGTCTATCCCTTGCAAAACAAGGATATGGCATGGTAAAGGTTCTTTAGAGGAACCAAAAGGTTGAGGAAGCTACTTGGGAAGCGGAGGAGGACATGAAGTCCAAGTATCCATTCTTGTTTCTTATTCTAGTATAATCGAGCTTAAGGTATATATAGTCCTTAACATCTTTGTTTTATGATTTTGTTAAGGGAAATGGAGATTTCCTTGACATCTTTATTTTCTGTCTTTATTAAAGGTAAGAGTAGTTGTATATAGAGTCAAATCATGAAAATAAATGTCTTGTCCTGTCACTCGAGGGAGAATGATCCTAAGGGGGAGTAGGTAACGCCTCGAGTTTTTGGTCCTTGAAAATTTTTGAAATTTATCCTCACTTTCCTTACTACAACTCCTTTGATGATCCGTAGGGAGTCTTAACGGGTCATAAGGACTCAGTTGTAACTTAATCAGAACAAGTGGCTTAGTATTCTGCTCTACATATGAGTGGCTCTCAACTAGTCGTCAATACTTTTTATGGGTCATAAGGACCAAGTTGGAAGGTGTCCAGTAAGTTTGGCCCAAGACACTATCTTCATTATGAGTTGAGGCCATGAGTCGTAAAGACTCATGATGAGTCGTTATATTCCACCGTAGGGTGTCCAGTGTGTCATCTTATAATACCTCGTACTAATCTTAGCTTGATTCAACTTTCAGTTGCATGTTAAGGGGCCTAAGCCTTGGAATTTTCACTAAGTGTTGAGGACTTAGAAATTTTCAAGACCCCTAGACTTTGATGATTTTATTTTTAACCTTCCCAACTTTGGGACATCAATTTTTGAGTTTATTTATGATTAGGGTGGTTTTAAGTATGTCTCGGGTGAGTTTTGGAATTTTTGGACGAGCATAAGGGCATGTTTGGAAAACCAAACCAGTAGCCCCACCAGGATAAGTGGGTTCCGCCTCTTCTAGTCTGTCGGGGTAAAATAGGCATTGCCCTTATAGTCTGCCGAGGTAAAATCGGTACCACCCTCTCTAGTCCATCAGGGTAAGGCGGGTGCCGTCCCCTTTAGTTTACCGCTCCAGAGCCTGCGTTGCCTCTCCCTATTCCGTCCAACTTTTTTTCTTGGTATTTTTAGGGTATTTTGGTCATTTCCCTTCATCTAATTCACCCATACCATAAAGTTGGGGCCTCCAAGGGGCATTATTTGCCCTTTTATTCACAAATTTCTCTAAACAAACCCTTCTTTTCTCCAAGAACAATTCCAAACTCCAATTCAAGAAATTAAGGAATTCAAGCTTTAAGTTCAAGAAATGTTCAAGGCATCTTTAAGATTTCATCTAGTAGGGTATTTGGGATGTTCATCCATGCGCTCCTTTCACCCATGGAGCCCAGAACCCTCTTTTTGTTTAACTTATGAGTTTATACACGTTCAAGATGAAATAAATGCATGAATCTCTTGTTAATTCAATTACAAGTTATGTTTTCAAGTGGAATGAGTCATACCATGTATGAGTGTTGCAATTCCCATGTCATGTTCAAATGAATTTCATGTTAAACCCCTAATTTATGAATTTAGCCATGTAATCGTATTGGTTCCTCGTGTTTAAGACATTCCCGTGTTTAAGTTTATGATTTTCACATGTTTGATGAAATTCATATGATTTTGGGTTTGAACTATGATCCCATATTATCATTTTAAAAGCTTATTGTCGTAAGTTATGGTTATTCAGTGCTGGTGGGTTATGAACACCCGATAACTATGTGTTTTACATGATTTCAAAATTTCAATTAATAATTTAGTGAAACCATGAATCTTATTATTTACTCAAATATTTATGATCATGATGAGCACTCTCAGTTATTAAAAATAATGTTCAGTTAAACTTAGTTTAGTTCAGTACCAGTGTTAGTTCGGTTGGGAGTAGGATTTAGTACCGAGCGAATGTAGAGTGATGACTTCCCCATCAGTTAGGAAGAGTTTTTAGTAGCAGTCCCTGTATTCTAAAACTACGTAGCCAGCATAGGATATAAGGGGTCACCCATCAGTTTACGCTTGACTTTCTCTCAGGGGTTACTCACCTGTTTAGGCTTGACACCCTGGTCTTTCGGCACATCAGATTAGTAGATCCACACAACTAGTGTTAGTACTCGTGGAACGTTATTAAAACCCTTCCAATTGGGGTTATAGGTTAGACCTCAATTATCTCAGATTGGGGCATGTCAGTTATATGATACCCCCATAGTCTAAGTACATCAATTGGTGTATTACAGTTCCGGTTTGCTTGACCAAGTTCATAGATTTTCAGCTATTCAGTGATACAGATTTTAGTCTTTTAAATTATAGATTATCTTAGTAACATATTTATACTTGGTCTTGTATTCTCAGATGTT
Organism: Capsicum baccatum var. pendulum; assembly: GCA_030864225.1. Classification (NCBI taxonomy): domain Eukaryota; kingdom Viridiplantae; phylum Streptophyta; class Magnoliopsida; order Solanales; family Solanaceae; genus Capsicum; species Capsicum baccatum. The sequence continues at coordinate 77,210,006 of CM061558.1, read as the reverse complement.
TACATATTCATACATTTATGCTGAGTTATCTCATGCATTTCAGTCATTCCTTATCTCATGTACCAGTACATTCAAAGTACTGATCGCATACTTTTCTTTGTGGTATGTTGTCCTATAACATAGGTTCAGATGCTTAGTTTCCCAATCGTCCTTAGACAGTTCAGCGTACTTAGCAGCAGTAGTGGTGAGTCCTCATCCATCGAGGACATAATTTGTTGACTTTTAGTTTTTCAGTACTTTCTTATGTTCAGTTAGTTGGTGTTAGTTGGGGATCTATCCCATCAACTCCTCAGCTAGTTTAGAGGCTTTCATACACTTAGTTAGATAGTCAGTCAGTTCAATATTATTAGTAAGTATCAGATATTTCAGACATGTTTTAATTTGTATTTAGTATCCAGTTTTACAGTATTTTATCAGCTTATCTTTTGCTTATGTTACATCAATGCTGTTATATTCAGAACTCACAATAGGTACTAGCTCATAGGTTAACTTGTGGTCACTTATGACCGTAAGCTTCGTTGTCGTGACTAGGGGTACCCTCGGATAATGACAAAACTTGGTATCATAGCCTATAATTATAAATTATCCCGGGGAATCTGAAAGACACATTGAGTAGAGTCTTGTGAATGGGTGTGAAGCGCGCCAAACTTATGGACAAGAGGCTATGAAATATTTTAGGAAAGTTTACGTTCTTTCAGTATTCATCTTATGCAAAATAGCATGGGCACTATTTAAAATCTCTTTTCTATCTCATCATTCATTTCATTTACAGACAACGCCTCTTAGAAGAAACAACAGAAGCAGGAATGCAGATCTGTCTGCACCCGCACCTGTTTAGGAAGATCCCTTGAATAATTATGTATCTCACGCTGAATTCAGGGCTACTTTCACTACCTTATCCCATTCAGTAGATGCTCAGAACAACCAGCAAGTTGTTGCCCTAACCAATCTAGTGGAAAATACGGTTGCATTTAGGATTCAGGATTTCACTCAGATGAATCCCCCTCTATTTTTGGGATCCAAGTTTGAGGAGGATCCGTAGGAATTTTTGGATATCGTGCAGAAGGTGACTGATATTATGGGCGTCATTTCATTTGAGAGTGTAGATTTGGCTTCATATCAATTGTAAGATATAGCTCACACCTGGTTAAGTAGTGCAAGGAGGACCAAGGTGTTGAGGCAGGGCCTGTAGAATGGGAGGTTTTTACCATTTCTTTTCTAGACAGGTTCTTTGTAACACCCTGCATTTTTGGGCTAGACTTTAAATCATCATTCCTGTGTGTGTAAACTTTAATCCCATAATTTGTATGTGAATACATGTTTCATGATCATTATCCTAGTGTGTGAAGTTCTTTTGAGGTGAAAAATGTTCATAGGAATCACTTAGAAAAGTTGATCTAAGACCCACCAAAAGATAGATAATTGAGTTAAAGAGATAAGGGGCGCGATGCGTTTCTATCCCCACGCGATATGTGATGTGATACGAAGCTTATTGCCTCTCTGTTTCAGCTTCTTAAAGGTCAAGGGGAACTTTGTTTCTTTTCCCTCAACCCTAAACGTCCAAGGCACGAATTTAAGCACCTAAAAGGGCATTATTTGCCCATTTTCCTTAAACTTTTTCACGTAGAAACCCTCCTCTTCCCAAGAACAAAATATTAAAATTTCTCTCCAAGAATTCAAGTATCCAAGCTCTAAATTCAAGTTTTTCTATAGGGATTCAAGCTCTAAACCGAGTGAAAAGTTATGGTTTTTTTTATGAGAGGCAGTAACGGTTCGCAATTTGGCCGCGACGCGTCGCTCTCTCAATGAGATAAGGGTGGCGATGCATTTCTCCCTACACAATATAGGATGTGATGCAGAGCTTATTCCCCCTCTTTTTAATCTTGGTAAGGGTCAAAGAGCACTTTGTTCCTTTCCCCTTAGCCCTAAACGTTAAAGGCACGAATTAAAGCACCCAAAAGGGCATTATTTGCCCATTTTTCTCAAAATTTCTCACGTAGAAACCCTCCTCTTCCCAAGAATAAGTATTCAACTTTCTCTCAAAGAATTCAAGTATCCAAGCTCTAAATTTAAGTTTTTCTTCAGGGATTCAATCTTTAATTCCAAGAATTCATCTAATTAAGGTATGTGGGAGTTCATTCATGGGTCCCTTTCACCCATAGAGCCCAAAAACCTTTCTTTGATTTAAAAAGATGAGTCTTATTTTATATTGAAGATGCATATGTTTAAGATGGATTTATGCTATGTTTTCCTTAGTGATTTGAACTCTACTCATGTCCAAGTATGACTCCATGGATAGTTATGTTATCTTATGCTTCAAGTTTCAATTTTTCATGTTATATTAAAGTAAAGTTCATATTAAACCCTCGATTTATGAATTTAGTCGTGTAATCCTGTTGATTTCTCATGTTTAACACATTCCTATGTTCAAGTTCATGATTCTCACAGGATTGGTGAAATGTTCACATTTTGGGTCTTTGAACCATATTCCCATCCTACAGTTTTAATTATTGATATTGTGATTTATGGTCATTTAGTATTGGTGGGTTATGAACACCTGATACCTATGTGTTTACTAATGCTTCAGATCTTTCAAGTAATAATTAAGTGAAACCATGAGTCTTATTATTTACTCAGATATTTATAATCATGATGATCACTATCAATTATCAGAACTAATTTTAAGTTAAACTTATTCAGTTTAGTACCAGTGTTAGTTTAGTTGGGAGTAGGATTTAGCACCGAGAAAACCTAGGGATGGGGGATCACCTGCCAGTAGAGGGTGTGTGATCCTTATTAGCAATCCCTGAGTTATAGAATTACGTAGCTAGTGTAGGTTTAAGATGTCTACCTGGCAGTTGAGGTTTAGCACAGAGCTCATGAGGGAACCTACCAGTAGAGGGTGACTCTTTAGTCCTTTGAGACACCAGTTTAGTGGAACCACACAGTCAGTATTAGTACCCATGGCATGATACTGACAACCTTCGAACTGGGGTTACAAGTTGGACCTCGATTAGCTCACATTTGGGCATGTCAGTCACATGATACCTCCCACAGTTCCAGTCAAGTTATTCAGACTAAGTACAGTTTAGTATTACATGATCAACATTTAGATATTAGTTAATCAATATACAAATATCAGTTAATTAGTATACAAATACCTGTTAATCAACATTCAAATATCAGTTGATCAGTATTTAGATATCAGTTATTCAATATTCAATCATTAGCTATTCAGTGTTCAGAAAATAGTTAGTCCATATTCAGATATCAGGAAATCAGTATATAGACATTAGTTATCCCTTTACTTAGATTTCAATCATTCAGTGGAACAGGCATCAGTTATTCAGTTAATCAGATCAGCCCAATACATGTTATGTTTGGTTTTATATGTTCATGCATTCATTCTCAGTAGATTGGTATATTTAGATCCTCGATTTATGTCAGTTTCAATCCCATAGTTTTAGACCCATAATTCATACATGATCCTCAGTATAGTTTTACAACATGTTCATATTTACATGAGATGATCCTCAGTATAGTTTTACAACATGTTCAGCTTTACATGATATGTACATATATTATTCATGTTTTACCGCTTTCCAGCTTCAGTTCTATGTATTCTAAAAAATTAAGGATTGAAGAAACTAAGTGTAGTGATTCACCAGCTTATCAGATCATGTTTGTTACTTATGTTTTAAGATACTTTTGCTTTCAGTTTATTTCACCCTCTTAGTGAGTCTACTTGCACTTAGCATTCATGTTTTAAGATTATATATGTAATTATTTTTACATATTGCATTCAGCCCCACTTACTTAGTATATTCCAAAGTAATGATTCACATATATGTCTATGTGCTACATTGTCTCATAATGTAGGTACCAGTTGTAGCCTACACATCTGAATCAGATAGTTTACAGCTTCCAGCCAGCAGGTGATGAGTTCTCCTATTCTGAGGACTCTAGCAAGTTGTAGTTCATGTACTATATTGTATTTATTCATATGTATTGATAAGTGGTAGTTGGAGGTATGTCCCAGCTATCTATAGACAGTATAGTAGAGGCTTCATAGATAGTCAGTCAGAGTCATGAAATGTAAATTCCAATTCTCTTCAATTTTATCAAATTGTAAAATTTATCAGAATTATATTATCTATATTATATCATGAATATGTTTCTGCACCATAAACTTAGCTATTTTACATATTTTAATTCAGATGCTCAAGTGTTATGCTAGTTCATGGGTTAGCTTTGGATCACTTGTGGTTCTAGGCATCGTGTTATGACTAGGAGGTAGTCTCAGGCCGTGAAATTCTTTCTCTTAGAGTTGAGGGAAACTAAGGTGCAGAAGTTCATCAATTTAAATAGGGTAATATGATCATGAAGGAGTACTCACTTAAGTTCACTTAGTTGGCGAGGTATACTCTTTCGATGGTGGATGATAATAGGTCTAGACTAAGTAAGTTTTTGTCTGGTGTAGCTAATAGTGTGGTTAAGGAATGTTGGACTTCCATGCTAAATAAGAAGATAGACCTATCTAGACTCATGGTTCATGCTCAGCAGATTGAGGAGAAGAATCCAAAGGAGAGAGGGAGAGAGAATATAAAGGAAAGAACATATAGTTTCAACTTTTCTCTGCCAAGGTCAGAAAGTGGTAACCATTCTCAATTTCGTCAGAAATTTTCATCCCCAACTCCATATTTAGCTAGTGCGCCACTGCCTAAGTTCAGGCAAGATAGTTGGAATAAAGCTCCAGTCTTTAAGTCCAAGGGTAGTGTGAACAATGGTCATACTAATCTACTCTGCAGGAAGTGTGATAGGAATTATTAGGGCGTGTTTAAGAATTGTAGTGATGTTTATTTTGGATGTGGCAAGACAAGCCACAGGATCCGAGAGTGTTTGGTGGTTATATAGAGGGGCAAAAATGATCACCAGCAGGCCAGACTACTTTTCTAGTAGCTCCAGTAGGTCTCCCAACTCAGTATGGTGCTACTTCGAACACCACTAGTGGGTAATGCCAAAACAGACAGTATCCTCTCCAGACTCGAAAGGATTAGAAGAGTCCTCCGGATGTGGTTACGGGTACATTGAAAGTCTTCTACCTTCATGTGTATGTTTTATTTGACCCCCGATCTTCACTTTCTTTTGTGACTCCTTATATAGAAATCAATTTTGGTGTCAGCCCCGAATCTTTAGCAGATCCTTTCTTAGTGTCTACCTTAGTGGGTAAATCTATTATATCCAAATGGGTCTATAAAAATTACCTGGTTATAGTATCCCAGAAAGTTACTTCATTTAATCTTGTAGAGTGAGATATGACTGCTTTTTATGTCATTCTCGACATGGATTGAGTCCACTCATGCGATGCCTTATATGACTGTAGTAATAGAGTCGTTTAGTTTCATTTTCCTAATAAACCAGTGATCGAATGGAATGGGTAGTAATTTAGTTCTTAGGGGTCAGATTGTTTCTTATCTTAAATCAAGAAAGATGATATCTAAAGGGTGTATTTGTAAGATCTCACAAAATTCCAAGCTTTACTCAGTCCATTAAAGCTTAAAAAAAGGTCCCAGACTTAGAAACTTCAGCTAAGTGTTTACACTTAGAGTCTTTTTTAGCCTTCCTAAGTTGGAAATCTTATTTCTCAACCTATACGACCCTTAAATGTCGATATTTAAGTTGATTAATGATAAGCTATGTCACTAGGTGTCCTCAAAATTTTTTTAGATTTTTCGGACTGCGTTTAGACCACGTTTAAGGTCTCAAAATAGTAGACCAAGGTGATCTTGGAGTGCTGCATCACCTATCACGTTGGTTAACATTTTTTTAGGTTGCCAATGCGATCATGATGTGAAGCATCGGGTATCGCATCAATGCCATTGACGCACCGCGTCAACAACCAGTTTTCCAGTCATTAAAATAGCCGCAACTCCAGGGTTATTTATGTCTTTTTCTCACTTTTATATAACCCTAAAACATGTGATTCAACCATATTTCACCCAAACTACAGTGGTTTCTCTAAATTTCTCTCAAGAACAAGTTTAGGGTTTCCAATTGAAGATCCAAATTTAAGAAAATTCCACCGTCAATCTTCGTAAAATCAAGAACTAAGGTATGTTAGATGTTGATTATTGGGTTCCTTCCACCCAAGAAGTTCAATAATCCTTTTCTAAATTCAAATATTATATATTTATGAGTTTTCATGATTCATATGAATTGAAATTGAAGTTCATGTTGTTATTGAGTTCTAATTCATGTTTTGTTTACAAAGTTCCAAGCTTTGATCCTAGTCTGTGATATTTATGTGATGTTCATGATAAACCCTTCAATATGCATGTTGATTGATGTAACCATGTTAATTAGGTGTATTGAATAAAGTATGCTCCCCATATGTTAGATAAAATGCTTATGTGACAGAAATAGAGTCATTATAGCATATTGACAAGAAATCCCCAATTATGTATTAGTTAATGCATGCCAAGTATTTGTTGAAATTCCTTAGTGAATGAATTATGATATGTTGCATGCATTCCTACTCATGTGCATTCCTTATTGAATGAATTATGAGATAATAGTATGCACTCCCTATACATTTACATGTTTAAGACTTCCAAGTGCTTGAAGAGATGCCTCATTGATTGTGTTGTGAATGATATCCTATTTCCATGTTATGTACAGGTTGTCCTGTCTTGTATTATTTATGTTATCGAGCCCTAAGGGTATTTATAATCGACGAATTAGCTGCTTGTCCAGAGCGAGTGTTAGTTTCACGATAATCTCAGTGATACCACGATTAGTTGTACTCTCAGTTAGTTACAGAACTCAGTAGAACTTAGATAGTTATAGAACTTAGGAAATCTAAGTAATCTCAGTATCAGTAGCATTCCAACTTTAGTTCAATAATTGATTCAGAACTCAGTAATATTCTATCAGTCAACGAAACTCAGTGAATTCAATTTAGCTTAGTCAAATAAGTACGATCAGTAACAGTTCAATCAAGCCTAGTATGAATTAGTAATCAGTTTAGTGTCTTCCAATTGGGAGTAGGATTCAGCACCGAGCGAACGTAGGGGTGGGGGCTCACCCACTAGATAGGACTGAGGTCTCTAGAAGCAAACCCTAAGTTACATAACTATGTATCCAGTGTAGGAATGAGATGTCACCCGTTGGATAAGGCTAACATACTTGGGGATAACCTGCTAGTACAAAACTGATCTCAGGGGTCAACAGCTAGATTAAGACTGAATCCATAGCAGTTGTCTTTACCCGTGGCACGATATTGACACCCTTCCAGAAGGGGTTATAGGTTGTACCCCACTAGTTCAGATTTGGGGTATGTCGGTTAGATGACTACCTCCCACAGTCTCAGCTTTAAAATCAGTCTTAGTAAAAGAACTCAGCTCAGTAGCACAGATTTAGGATTGTTAAATACAGTAACTCATTAGTATTATCAATGAATTTACAGATTGCCTGCTAGATAGAAATGATCTCAAATTTAGTCAAGTAGCATTTGTATCCATACCAAAAGATTTAGAGATCACCCGTTAGATAGGAAGGATTTCAAATACAGTCAATTAGTATCGAGTATCATTAGATTTAGAGATCACCCACTAGATAGGACTGATCTTAGATTCAATTAGTCATCTTTATCATCAGTATAATCAAAGATCACCCACTATATAGGACTGATCTTAACCTCAGTAAATCAAATATCAGTATCAGAAGACTCAGTTATCAAAAATCTAGTTATTAGAATTTGGTATTTAGAGTTCCTATGATTTCAGTTATAGTTTGTTCATTCATGCATTTATCCTCATTTAGTATACTCAGATTATTTAGTCGGTATTGTTCATGCATATGAACCTCTGCATTAAGCCTTACCTATTCAAGAATACCAGTACATTCCATCTTACTGACACATACTTTTCTACGCTATGGTGTTTTATACTATAGGTTCAGAAACTCGAGCTCCAGAGCACCATTAGCAGTCCAGATTTAGTCAGCAAAAGTAGATAGAAGTGAGTCCTCATCATTCGTGGATAATCTTTATTTTACTATTGCACTAGATTCAGAATTTTAGTTGATGGAGTTAGTTGGGGACCTTTCCTATCAACTCTACAGTGCGGACAATTTAGAGACTTTGCAGACAGATGTATCAGTATTCAGACTTTAGTTGTATTTCAGATATAATGAATCTTATGGCAAGTTTTTTGTCAATTTTCCACATTTTTACAGTGTATTATTCAGTGGTAAGTTACAAATATCAGTCAAGGGTTAGTGTGTGGTCCTTCAGGATTATGAGCACTGTATAGCATCCGGGGTACCAAACTCGGGGAATTACAAACTTGGTATCAGAGACTAAGGTTCAAAAGTATCCTAGGAAGTCTGAAAAGCCACATATAGTAGAGTCTTGTGCATGGGTGTGTTGCGCACCATATTTAAGTACATGAGGCTATAAGATGTTTTAGGAATAATTTCCTTTCTTTCAGTATTCATATCGTGCGAGTGAGCATGAGCTCAAGATAAGATTCTCAGTCTAATCCATTCTCCGGTGCGTCTAGATTGGTGGTTAAGAAGTGTAGGACTGCTATGCTCAATAGAGACATAGATCTTTCTAGACTAATGATGATCGCTCAGAAGATTAAGGTAGAAAAAGCTAAGGAGAGAGAGAGAGTAGATAAGAAAGCCAGAACAAGTAGTTTTAGTTTTTCTCAGCTAGGGTTACAGGGTGGTAACCATTCTCAGCATAGTCAGAAGTTTTTAGTCCCAACTCCATCCTCAGCTAGTGCACCAGTACCAAAGTTCAGGGATGGCAATCTTGATGGGGATCCAGGATCCAAAGCCCAGGGTAGTGTGAGAAGTGAGCATACCTATCCGCTTTGTGAAGAATGTGGTAAGAACCACCTAGGTGCATGTAGAGCATGTAGTGAGGTATGTTTCAGTTGTCGTAAGCTAGGTCATAGGATACGATAATGTAGAGTGCTAGCTCAGAGGGGTAAAGATTTTCGGCAGCAGGGTGCTACTTCCATTACCACTAGTGGCCAGTTCAAGAATAGATTTTATACACTCCAGACCCGTCATGATTCGAAAAGATTCCCTAAAGTATATTCGGGTACATTATAAGTCATTTATCTTCATGATATGCTTTGTTAGATCTCTTTCTCCCATTTGAGCTTAAGTTTTCAGAATGAGTTAGTCAGTAAGTCCAACAATTCAGTTTAGCAGTTAGAAAGTTAAATTCGTATAGTTTATTTTTCCTATCTTTCTATCTAGACATATTATTAAAAATCTCAGGAATAAAATTATACCAAGATAGAAAGTCCCAGTAGTTGCAACATCAGCTCAGTTCCTATATCATGCATTAGCTTCAGATCCTAGATGTTTAGTCATGGTCCAATTCGTAGGTGCCTTGTGCATCACCTTAGTTTTCCCAGTATCTCAGTAAAGTAAGCATTCTTAGAGGGACGTAATTTCCCAAGGGGGAGATACCCTATGATTCCCCGATGCTTTCATGTCCTAAAGACCATTCAGTTGCATGTTTCGATATTCCTCACAAAGTCAGTATCAGTTATCATTGCATATTTAGTCATGTATTTAAGAGTCCGCTCTATTAGATATTCATGCATTAGATATGCATGTTCTATATAAGAAGATTAGCGTATCAGTAATTTCAGTCATGCTTTCATGAGAATAGCTCAGTCAAGTAACCATGCATTAGATATACATGTTTAGTATGAAATTTTAGTATATATCAGTAGTTCCAGTCATATAATCATGTTTCAGATATTTATATCTAGTAAGTAAGTTTAGTGTATCTGTATTTTTAGTCTAGTTAGTCCTATTCAAGGACGAATGATCCTAAGGTGGAGATGTTGTAAGACCCCGCAAAATTACAAGCTTTACTCATTTTGTTAAAGCTTAAAAAGAGGTCCCAGACATATAAACTTCAGCTAAGTATTTACAGTTAGAATTTTTTTTATCCTTCATAAGTTGGAAATCTTATTTCTCAACCTATACGACCCTTAAACATCGATCTTTAAGTTGATTCATGATCATCTATGTCAGTAGGTGTTCCCAAAGAAGTTTTAGATTTTTTGGACCACGTTTAGACCACGTTTGAGGTCTCAAAATAGTAGACCAAATGTGATCTTGGTGCGCCGCATCGCTGATCGTATTGGTTAACATTATTGTAGGATGACAGAGTCAAAAGTAGTAAGGCTTGATACGATCATGACACGACGCGTCGGGTATCGCATCAATGCCATCGACTAGCTTTGTCGACCAACATGTCGGCATTCAGTTTTCTAGTCATTAAAATAACCCCAACCCCAGGGTTATTTCAATGTTTTTCCCACTCTTATATAATCATAAAACATGTGATTCATCCATATTTCATCCAAAATATAGTGGTTTATCTCAATTTCTTTTAAGAACAAGTTTAGGGTTTCAATCGAAGATCCAAATTCAAGAAAATTCCACCGTCAATCTTTGTAAAATCAAGAACAAAGGTATGTTAGATGTTGATTCTTGGGTTCCTTCCACCCAAGAAGTTCAAGAATCCTTTTCTAAAGTCAAAGATTATGTGTTTATGAGTTTTAATGATTCATGTGAGTTGGAATTAAAGTTCATGTTAATATTGAGTTTTAATTCATGTTTTGTTTATAAAGTTCCAAGTTTTGATCCTAGTATGTGATATTTATGGGATGTTCATGATAAACCCCTTCAAGATGCTTGTTGATTGATGTAACCATGTTAATTAGATGTATTAAATAAAGTATGTTCCCCATATGTTTGATAAAATGCTTATGTGACAGAAATAGAGTCATTATAGAATGTTGACAAAAAATCCCCAATTGTGTATAAGTTAATGTATGCCAAGTATTTGTTGAAAAGCCTTAGTAAATGAATTATGATATGTTTCATGCATGCCTAATCATGTGAATTCCTTATTGAATGAATTATGAGATAATAATATGCATTCCCTATACATTTACATGTTTAAGACTTCCAAGTGATTGAAGAGATGCCTCATTGCTTGTGTTGTGAATGAAAGCCTATTGCCATGTTATATATGAGTTGTCCTGTCTTGTATGATTTATGTTATCGAGTACTAGGGGTATTTATACCTGACAAATTAGCTGCCTGTCTAGAGCCAATGTCAGTTTCATGATAATCTCAATCATGCCACGATTAGTAGTACTCTCAGTCAGTTATAGAACTTAGTAGAACTCAGATAGTTATAGAACTTAGGAAATTTCAGTAATCTCAGTATCTATAGCTTTCTAGCTTCAGTTCAGTAATTGATTCATAACTCAGTAATATTTTGTCAGTCAACAAAACTCAGTGAATTCAGTTTAGCTCAGTCAAACAAGTACAATCAGTAATAGTTCAGTCAAGCCTAGTATGAATTGCTAATTAGTTTAGTGTATTCTAGTTGGGAGTAGGATTCAGCACCAATCGAACCTAGGGGTGGAGGCTCACCCGCTAGATAGGACTAAAGTCCCTAAAAGTAATCCATGAGTTCCAGAACTATATAACCAGCGTAGGCAAGAGATGTCACCCTTTAGATAAGACTGACATACTCGAGGATCACCTCCTAGTACAGGACTGATCTCAAGGGTCACCCGCTAGATTAGGACTGGATCCATAGCAGTTGTATTTTCCTATGGCATGGTATTGACACCCTTTCAGATGGGGTTATAGGTTGGACCCCACTAGTTCAGATTTGAGGCATGTCGGTTAGATGACTACCTTCCACAGTCTCAGCTTTAAAATTAATATAAGTAAAAGAACTCAGCTCAGTAGCACAAATTCAGGACTGTTAGATACAGTCACTCATTAGTATTATCAATGGATTTAGAGATTTCCTGCTCGATAGGACTGATCTTAAATTTAGTCAAGCAGTGTCAGTATCCATACCGACAGATTCAGAGATCACTTATTAGATAGGACTGATCTCAAATACATTCAATTAGTATCAATTACCATTAGATTTAGAGATCACCCACTAGATAGGACTAATCTCAGATTCAGATTGTCATCTTGATCATTAGTATAATCAAAGATCACCCACTAGATAGGATTGATCTCAACCTCAGTCAATCAAATATTAGTATTAGAAGACTCAGTTATCAGAAATCTAGTTATTAGAATTTGGTATTTAGTGTTCCTACGTTTCAGTTATAGTTTGTGCATTCATGCATGTATCCTTATTTAGTATACTCAGATACGATTTCAGTTATAGTTTGTGCATTCATGCATGTATGCTCATTTAGTATACTCAGATTATTTAGTCAGTATTGTTCATGCATATGAACCCATGCATTAAGCCTTACCTCTTCTAGCATACCAATATATTTCATTGTACTGACGCATACTTTTTTGCGCTATGGTGTTTTAGACAATAGGTTTAGAAGCTCGAACTCCAGATCACCCTTAGCAGTACAAATTCAGTCAGCAGAAGTAGATAGCAATGAGTCCTCATCATTCGAGAATAATCTTTATTTTATTACTACACTATATTTAGTATTTTAGTAGATGAAGTTAGTTGGGGACCTGTCGTATCAACTCCAGTGTAGACAATTTAGAGACTTTCTAGACAAATGTATCAGTATTTAATTTTTAGTTGTATTTCAGATATTTGAACCTTATGGCATGTTTTCCACCAATTTTCCAAATTTTTATAGTGTATTTTTCAGTGCTCAATTATAGATATCAGTCAAGAGTTAGTTGTAGTCCTTTTGAATTATGAGCACTGTGTAGCGTCTGGGGTACCAGACTCGAGGTGTTACAAACTTGGTATCAAAACTTAAGGTTCAATAGTGTCCTAGGGAGTCTAAAAAGCCGCATCTAGTAGAGACTTTTGCATGGGTGTGTTGCATACCACATTTATGTACGAGAGGATATAAGATGTTTTAGGAGCAGCGCATTCATGTCATGCGAGTGAGAATGAGCCCAAGTTAAGACTCTCATTCTAATCCATTCTTCGATGTGTTTGTGATGATAGGCGAATTTACGCGCCTATATCAATATATTTTGCCCATATTTTAGCCTAGTTTTGAGAACTAATTATATATTTCATGCACTTTTAGTCCTTTTTCCTATAAATGAGCTAACGAACATGATTAGTAAAGTTTCAGGTATAAATAATGCAAAATATAGTATTTTATGGCTTACTTGACACAAAAGAAAGCTCACAAATAAAGTAGAAAGGAGTTGGACGCCTAAGGACCAAATCTGCTGCATGGAAAATCTGTCCCGGGCTAAAACATCAATTCTGAAGACTTTGGGGACTTACAGACACAAAGCTGGATTTTTACAAAAATACATTAACCTAGTATAATTAGGTTATGTATTTCACGATTCTATTTGGATTATGATATTGTAACCTTACCCTAGTACATTTGGGTCAAGGATTTCATTAGTATATTAGGATTTGGTTATTTATTTCATTAGCTTAGTAGGAGTAGGATAGGAGTATTATAAATACACTATCATGCTAGAGATTTTCATTCATCTTCGAACAATCTTCTAACATTCTTGAACTATTCATTCTTCACTTAATTCAACAATTAATTTTCTTTCATCTCTCTCATCTTCCACTACAAACACTTCTAATCTACTCTTCTATTCTTAAATTCCACAACAAGAGAATCGTTACTTGCTAGGGAATCACCAAAACCACACGCCTATCACCTACTTCTCACGCCATCAACCATGCAAATCGTTATATCCTTCGCATTCATGGGTAACTAAACCTCTTAGTTGGGGTTATGGAAGCCGAATGAGTTACTATCTATTGCTGTGAGTTTGTGAGTTCAAGACACGTATATTGCTTATATCATTATTCTCTTCATCTTAATCTACATTCTTTGCGGTTGCAAATGCAAGAATATGCCAGTCTAACATTTAACTTGTTCGCGAGAAAGGTTATTTGTCTGGAAAAGAGATAATGTCAAGGTAGTAGGACACCCTTTCCTATTAAAAAGCTAGTGCCGTAACTGGACTAACCTCTTGGAGAATTCGTACCGTTAGACACGCTTTAAGCTCGCGAGAGTTAAAGTGAAATAGTCCTTGTTTAGGTCGCGAGACGCTTGGATTTACCATCGACTACAATTCTCTATAAGCAATTGCATGTCAAGACTCTACACACTCATAGCCAATAGAGACGTATACCTCAGAAGGTGGACATAACCCCAACGCTTCAATTCTCATTGTTTTACAACCAACGTAACAATCTTTCTCTTTTTGCTTTGCTATTTTCAGCTTTTATTTTATTGTTTTGGTTACATATTACAATCCCCCCTTTTTACGAGACTAGCACCAAAAGTTTAGTAATTTTACTTACTTGTTGGCCAAGCTATTCCCTGTGGGATCGAAACCCAACCCAGGTTGGGTTCTAAATTTGCTAACGACCGCTTTACACTCAAACGAGAGCTGTAGATTGAGCGTTATCAGTTTGGATTGGTGCTTAAGGAGTGTACGACTGCAATGCTCAATAGAGACATGGATCTTTCAAGATTAATTATGCTCGCTCAGCAGATTGAAGTAAAAAAATCTAAGAAAAGAGAGAGAGAGTGAATAAGAAAGCGAAAGCCGGTAGTTTTAGTTTTTCTCAGCCAGAGTCGTAGGGTGGTAACTATTCTCAACATATTTAGAAGTTTTTAGTCCCAACTTCATCTTCAGCTAGAGCTCCAGTACCAAAGTTTAGGGATGGCTATCTTGATGGGGCACCGGCTCCAAAGCCCAAGGTGGTGTGAGAAGTTAGCATACCTATCCACTTTGTGAAGAATGTGGTAAGAACCACCTAGGTGTATGTAAAGCAGGCAGTGAGGTATGTTTTGGTTGTGGTAAGCTAGGCCACAGGATATGGAAGTGTAGAGTGCAAGCTTAGAGGGCTAAAGATTTGCATCAGTAGGGTGCTACTTCCAGTACCACTAGTGGCCAGCATCAGAATAAATTTTATGTACTCCATACCCGTCATGATCCAGAAAGATTCCCTAACATAGATTCGAGTACGTTATAAGTAATTAATCTTAATGACATGCTTTGTTAGATCTCTTGCTCCTATTTAAGCTTATGTTTTCAGCATGATTTAGTCAATAAGGCCAGCAATTCAGTTTTGCACTCTTCTTTTTTTAACCTCCCAACTCCACAGGCACCACTAAAGATTTATTAACCATCTCCCAATCCATTTAAACCGCATCAGTATGAGAGGATGCTTCCAATCTTAAACTAGATAACATCTTACCGCTCCTAGTGGTAATTGCAATACATAATCTATCAGTCTTCGGATTCTGCACTGTATCACTTGGTAGATTTCCATTCTATCTTTCGTTGAATGCTGCAGATAATTTGCTCATCTGCTACTCCAGTTATTTAATAGAAATTGAGTGTGAGTTTACTAGTTGACTCATGGAAGATATGTCACTCTTCATAGTAGTCACCCCAGAATTAGTCACCTCAACTCCCTTTAATAGTTTCTTCATCATGTCCTCCATGGGTATTTTGCCTGAACTAGTGGCAGCATTATCACGGCTTCCAGGAGGTACATACAGTCCACTTCTATCACTTTTATTCTTCCATTTTCCTTGATGGTTCCAATCTTTGTTTCCTTGACCACCGATCCGGAAACCTCCCTGGTTATGTAAGTAGTTAGCCTCTTCCTCGGCGTTTGATATAGCTCCCTTACCATGGGACCCCATAACTTTTAACTTTTCTATATTCCCTGCTAGTAAATGTTTTGTGAGTAGATCCATCTAGGTTTTCATGTGAGCCATATCCTGATCATGCTCCTCTTCTCTCCTATACTTCTTTGAGGATATTACACTAGACCCAGTATTACTTGTTACCACAGAATCTCTAGTATGCCAAAATTTAATTGTCTTAGTCATTCTTTCTAACATGTCTACAGCCTCAATACAAGTAAGCTCCATAAAAGCTCCTCCTGTAGCATTATCCACTATTGGCTTTGTAAGTGTGTTCAAAGCTCTCTAGAATATTTCCATCAAGTGTTCTTCAGTCATCTTATGGTTTGGGCATTGAGTCAACTTCTTTTTAAATCTCGCCCAAGCCTCATTCAAAGCTTCATTGGCGAATTGCCTAAAGTTGCTGATCTCATCCCTCAACTATAACATTTTGGAGGGAGAAAAGAACCTTTCTTGGAAAGCTCCTTTTAATTGCCTCCAGTTTGTTATAGAATCAGGAGTCAACTCATTTAACCACATCGTTGCCTCTCCAGACAGAGACAGTGGGAACAATCTTAGAGGAATAGCATTTTGTCCCACTCCAGGATTATCAAATGACTTACAAATTCTGATGAAATTCACCAAATATAGATTTGGGTCATCACTAGGTAATCCACCAAATAGTCCTTTCAGATTCAGTAGTTGAATCATAGTACTAGTGATGTTGAATTTCACCCCAGGAGCTAGTGGTGGTGGAATGATTGCCCCTGTAAATCCAGTTCCATCTAAATCGTCCTCATCATTGTCAACATCAAACTGTGCAGCTTGGTGGTCTAGTCTTTCTCTAAATGGACAATTTCGATTTACAGATGCAACTACCCCTACTGCATGCCTTCTATTAGCCGAGTCAATTAAATCATCATCTTCCAGGTCTTCTTCATCTAGATTAGGTACCCTACCTGGGTTATCTACATTCTATAGATTTAATTGAGCATTAGCCAAAGATGCTAATCTTTTAGCTTCCTTTTGGTTAGCCATTCTTTCAATGAGATGAGGTTCAGGATTGAAGGGTAATAATGGTTCTCCTGAACTTTTGGTTCATGGCATAAACAACAATGAGCCTGTAATGAACAAAAAAACAAATAAACATAAAATAAGGAAACTTGACTAATAGTTAATTAATACACCTAAACTCAATCGACTATCGTATTCCCCGGCAATGGTGCCAAAATTTGATACGCCCAATTACACTTCTCTAATGAGAGAGTAAGAGGTCGTTGTCAAATATATAAACCAACTAGGTTAGGTCGAATCCTATAGGGAATATAGTGCTAATTCAGTTTTATACAGATTAGTTGGCTTTTAATCATTCGTTTCCATAAAATAAATAGGGGGGATTTGATTCAGTTCACAAATTAATGGTTTCAGTTTAACAAGATGAAATACGTGTAGTAATATTTAAATTCAGAGAAATAGCAAGCTAGGGTTATGTCCACCTTGTAATTTTCAATAATTTTTAACTATGGGCTTTACGAATTCATACATGCATCATGCTTACAGAGAATCGTAGTATTTAATAACATAATCCTAATGTTTCTCAACCAACAAGGACTAATTTACTTTAGCTCTCTCGAATCAAAAGCGTTTACCAAAAACAATACGAAATCTTCAAGTAGTTAATCCTGCTAAGGCATTAACTTATGAAATAGGGGTTGGTAATCATATTTTTGTGTGACTACTCTCTTTTTCGAACATCAACCTTTATTTCGAATAAATTGTGTTTTAAGGCATATCCTCTATGTTTGCAACCATGAGAATTCAAGATAAGCGAAGAGAGTATGATATAAATAAATCAATGTATAACAAATTCAAAACCCAAGATGATAAATTGTACGCTACAAGGCTTCCATAACCCTAACAAATAAACTTAGCTACTCATGAATAAAATGAAAATTACAATAAAAATATTCATCGTACCAAAAACTAGAAGATGATCTTGGTGTGCGAATTGTGAGAACAAGAAAAAAATATTTTTCTCTCGCTCCAAGCTAAGACGCCACTCTCTCTCTTCAAAAACTAATACAGAATAATTCAATAATGAATAAAAATTCAGCATTAAGCCTTTTAATAATCTTTTCTCTCATAATTGCCTTCTAAGTCCCTAAACTAATTATAAATGATAAACTAGTCTTGGACATAGTTTCTAGGCGCTACATTTAGTCTAGACTGCTACTCTCTCTTGTGTCATATGCCATCTGCATTCCATAGTATACTTGAAATTATGCTAATAACATCAGTTAGCTCAATTACATAGGGGTAGAGTAAAAATATAAGAAACTAGGCATTTTGTTCTCTAAACTTAGCTAAAACATGGATAAGTTATGGTGTTTAGGCATATAAATACACCCAAGATCACTACTCCACACTTAAAGCTTTATTCATCATCCATCCATCATCGAGAAAAGCACATAATTATGATTAAATAGAATAAACATCTAACAAGAAACAAAATAAACAAAATAACTAATCCTATCACAAAAGAATGCTAAGGAGAAGGTACTATTTTCTTACAAAACAAGTAGCACAGTAACCAGTCACCCCACACTCAAGCTCAGCACTGTCCCCAGTGCAAATAACATGATAAAGAACCTAGGTAGTAGTACTCCTCATCTACATTAAGAGTCATGCCACCTACATTGAGATCATTATCAAATCCATTTTTCCTGTGTTCATCATATCATCCACATCAGCCACACATAATGAAACTAACTACAATTAAGATGAAGGTGGTAAAGTCACCACCCCACACTTAATTTGTTAGTATAAACCAATTAGGTGTTATTATTGGGTACTTAGACTTCACCGACATACACTTTGGTATGGTGCACCTACATTATTCACAATACAATTCACTCACTTCAATTCCCCCAATTCTATTTCAATGAAGAACTTTTTAAACAGAATCATTCTCCACTTTCAACCATACGAAAATGTACAAAACACCATCACTTTAAAAACATCGCCATGGCAAGAATTTAATTCATAATCCTTAAGAAATCAATTAACCATAACATAGATTCATAATAACTAAGGATTAAAAAAAGTAAAACTTACCTCTAAGATGGAAGATTAGTGAAGGACAAAGAGAATGGTGAGATCTCAATATTGCACGGCTTAAGGGTGAAATAAGGATGAATTTGGGAATTTAGGGTGTGAAGTATATTTGAAGAATGAAAATCTGGGTCGCGTTGACCTAAGTTATAGTTGGAAGTCGGGGTTTAGGATTATTTGGACTAAGTGTGCGATACACATCTTATCACACATCTCAAAGTGTGCGTTGCATACATTTTCGAACAGTTGGGACAATGAGACTATGCAGAGAAGTGGGCGATGCCCTACCTATCGCAGACATCAATGTGTGCGTCGCATAAGGTATCACAGACTTAAGGTAGTGGGCATGTGCGTCTAGGTGTGCGACGCATATCTTATTGCATATGTTAAAGTGTGCGACGCATTAGTTATCGCACACATCAAGGTGTACCACGCATTATGCATCACATAGTTGGTCCAGTGAGCATATGCAATGGGATGTGCAGCGTACTCTTGGTCACACACATGAAGGTGTGAGATGCACACATGCCCTCGTTTTGCCTGGTATGAAGCAATGCACCTATGCTAAGTGCTAAATGATACCCTTACCAAAATTCAAGTGAAATTGAGTGCCACACCCAATAGTACACTTAAAATTTGACACTATGCACAATATTTTTCATATGAGGCAATGGGAAAGGTCTATACCCCGGGGGCATCGGACCGATCCCTACGCTACCACCATAGACCTCATTGAAAGTCACAAAATAAAGTTGCACAGCAAAACTTTTTTGGTCGGATTAACATAATTCGAGGCACGACTCAAATGCAAATCATACTTGAGCCTTACACATTTGACCACTCCAACTTACCTGTAATTTTCATATCACTCCTAAGCTTATCACCATTGACATAGCTTAATTCCAAATCAAATTTAGTACTAATCTCTTCCTTAGTACTTTATGTACCTACACTTACTCAAAAACAACAAAAATGATTAGAAGGATGGGTTACCTCCCATGCAACGCCTAATTTAACATCATGGCACGACTCGATTATCTTGACTACTCACACTTTGTCAAGATACATCGATTATACCATTTGTACCTTATTTTCAAGATCAAGAAAATACTTCATTCCTAGTCCAACCACTTTGAAGTCACTTACATCTTTGCTTGAAAGTTCAACCAAACCAGCTATGGTCTCCACAACGTACCTATACTTAAATGGTACATCTCGCTCCTCTTCATATAATACATCAACAATCGAGAAGACACTCATCTCCTTTTGTTGTTTCATAGACTGACATACTTCAAAGCTAACTTCTTTCTCATTTAGCCTATATTTCAGCTCATTCAGCTCTATGTCAACTAACACTCTCCCAGTTGCTAAGAATGGCCTACCCAAAATTATGGGTACTTCAAAGTCTAATTCGCAAACAAGAATTACAAAGTTGGTAGGAAATATAAAATCTACAACTTTTACAAGTACATTATGTAGAATTTTAATCGGCCTTTTTACCAATCTATCCGCCATTAGAAGCTGCATATTGGTAGGTATAGGATCTCCCAAACCCAGTTTCCTTAAAACCATCAATGGCATAAGATTTATACTTTCCCCAAGATAACAAAATGACTTTTCAAACTTCAGCAATCCAATCGTACATGGAACAGTAAATTCTCCCGGACCATCTCTTTTCTGGAAAATAGATCTTGTATCAATAGCACTATAATGATGAAGATTGTCTACCGTTTCTTAGCTCATAGTCATTTTCTTTATCAGTAGGTCTTTCATAAACTTAGCATATCTGGTCATCTATTCTAGTGCTTCAACTAAGGGCACATTCACTGTCAACTACTTCAACATAGCCATGAATTTTCTAAACTTTCCATCATCTTATTTCTTCTTTAACCATTGTGGAAATAGGGGTGGTGGCCTTAGGATTTCAGTTGGATTAACTTTTACCTCTTTTCTTATCCCTTTCTCCACATCACTAACATGCTTCAGCTTAGTTTGTAGTTCCACTTCTGCACACTTCTTTGTTGAACATCCCAACTCCACAGGCACCACTGAAGATTCATCAACCATCTCCAATTCTATTTTGACCGCATCAGTATGAGAGGATGCTTCCAATCTTGGACTAGATAACATCTTACCGTTCCTAGTGGTAAAGACCATACACGATCCATCAGTTCTCAAATTCTACACTATATCACTTGGTAGAGTCCCATTCTATCTTTGGTTGAATACTGCAGATAATTGGCTCATCTGCTTCTCCAGTTGTTAAATAGCAATTGAGTGAGAGTTTACTAGTTGAATCATGGAAGATACATCACTCTTCCTAGTAGTCACCCCAGAATTAGTCCCCTCAACTCCCTTTAATAGTTTCTCTATCATGTCCTTCATGGACATTTTGCCTGAACTAGTGGCAAAATTATCATGACTTCCAGGAGGTACATTCAGTCCACTCTTGTCACATTTATTCTTCTAATCTCCTTGATGGCTCCAACCTTGGTTTCCTTGACTACCTATCCAGAAACCTCCTGGTTATGCAAGTAGTTAGCCTCTTCCTCGGTGTTTATTTGGCTCCCTTACCATGGGACCCCATAACTTTTAGCTTTTCTATATTCCCTGATAGTAAATGTTTCGTGAGCATATCCATTTGGGTTTTCATGTGATCCATATCCTGATCATGCTTCTCTTCTCTCCTACGCTGCTTTGCTGATACTACACTAGACCTAGTATTACTTGCTACCACAGAATCTATGGTATACGAAGCTCTACTTGTCTTACTCATTTTTTCTAACATGTCCGCAGCTCAGTAAAGGTGAGATCCATAAAAGCTCCTCCTATAGCATTATCCACTACTGGCTTTGTTAGTGAGTTCAAAGCTCTATAGAATATTTCTATCAAGTGTTCGTCAGTTATCTTATGGTTTGGGCATTTAGTCAACTTCTTTTTAAACCTCGCCCAAGTTTCATGCAAAGATTCATTGGCCAATTTCCTAAAGTTTCTCATCTCATCCCTCAACTTTAACATTCTGGAGGGCAGAAAGAACCTTTCGAGGAAAGCTCCTTTCAATTGCCTCCAGTTTGTTATAGAATCAGGAGTCATCTCATTTTACCACATCGTTGCCTCTCCAGACAGAGACAGTGGGAACAATCTTAGATGAATAGCATTTTGTCCCACTCCAGGATTATCAAATGACTTATAAATACTGAAGAAATTCACCAAATGTAGATTTGGATCATCACTAGGTAATCCACCAAATAGTTCTTTCAAATTCAGTAATTGGATCATAGTGCTAGTGATGTTGAATTTCACCCCAGGAGATAGTGGTGGTAGAATAATTTCCCTTATAGATCCAGTTCCATCTAAATCATCCTTATCGTTGTCAACACCAAACTGTGCAGCTTGGTGGTATGGTCTTCCTCTGAATGGACGATTTCAATTTACATGTGCAACTACCTCTACTGCACGCCTCCTAATAGCCGGGTTAATTAAATCACCATCTCCCAGGTCCTCTTCATCTATATTAGGTACCTGACTAGGTTATCTACTTTCTGTTGATTTAATTGAGCATTAGCCAAAGTGGCTAATCTTTTATCTTCCTGTTGGTTAGCCATTCTTTCAATGAGATGAGGTTCAGGATTGAAGGGTAATAATGGTTCTCCTAAACTTCTAGTTCATGGCATAAACAACAATGAGTCTATAATGAACAAAAACAATAAATAAATGTAAAATAAGGAAACTTGATTAATAGCCAATCAACACACATAAACTCAATCGACAATCGTATTTCTCAGCAACGGCGCCAAAATTTGATTCGCCCAAATTACACCTCTTTTATAAAAGAGTAAATGGTCGTTGTCAAATATATAACCCAACTAGGTTGGGGTCGAATACCAAAGGGAATATGGTGCTAATTAAGTTGTATGCAGATTAGTTGACTTTTAATCGTTCGTTTCCATAAAATAAATAAGGGGATTTGATTCAGTTCACAAACTAATGGTTTCAGTTTAACAAGATAAAATACGTGTAGTAGTATTTAAATTCAGATAAATAGCAAGCTACAGTTATGTCCACCTTGTAGTTTTCAATACTTTTTAACTATGGGCGTTACGAATTCATACATGCATCGTGCTTACAGAGAATCATATTGTATTTAATAACATAATCCTAGAGTTTCTCAACCATCAAGGGCTAATTCATTTTAGTTCTCTCGAATCAAAAGTATTTACCAAAAAAAATATGAAATCTCCAAGTAGTTAATCCTGCTAAGGCATTAATTTATGAAATCGGGGTTGGTAATCCTATTTTCTTATCACTACTCTCTTTTTTGAACATCAACCTTTCTTTCGAACAAGTTGTGTTTTAAGTCATATCCTCTATGTTTGCAACCACGAGAATTCAAGATAAGCGAAGAGAGTTTGATATAAACAAATCAATGCATAATGAATTCAAAACCCAAAGTGATAGATTGTATGCTACAAGGCTTCCATAACCCTAACTAATAAACTTAGCTACTCATGAATAAAATGAAAATCACAATAGAAATATTCATCATACCAAAAACTAGAAGATGATCTTGGTGTGCAAATTGTGAGAACAAAAGAAAAGCTTTTTTTTCTCTCTCTCTAAGCTAAGCCACCACTCTCTCTCTTTAAAAACTAATACAGAATAATTCAATAATGAATAAAAATTCAGCATTAAGATTTTAAATAATCTTTTCTCTCATAATTGCCTTCTAAGTCCCTGAACTAATTATAAATGACAAATTGCGGTACATCTTAGTGTCCCCTAGATGAATAGAGTCATGCGCACCATGCACTTCTACAAGAATTCGCTGCCTTATGTCATCTACACCTGGAAAACATAAACGACCCTGACAATAGAGGACGCCATCTCTCCCTTAGGAGAAAAACCTCTATTTTCTGATTCTGAACTGCCTCTTTTAGCTTGACAAGGATAGGATCCTTATCTTGCATTTCTTTCACCTCAGAAACTAGAGATAATTCTGAACTACTCTGTACATATACACTGCCTTCTGAGGAGTTGACTAAGAGAACTCCTAGTCTGACAAGCTGGTGGACTTTCTAGACTAACTTCTTCTTACTATCATCAACATGAGAAATACTTTCCATAGAGAGTCTACTGAGAGTGTTAGCCACTACATTGGCCTTTACTGGATGATAGAGGACACTCATGTCATAATCTTTTAAGAGCTCTAACCACCTTTTCTGACGAAGATTGAGATCTTTTTGAGAAAAGACATACTGAAGGCTCTTATGATCTGTGAAGACGTCTACATGAACTCCATAGAGATAATGCCTCCAAATCTTTAAGGAAAATACTACGACTGCTAACTCAAGATAATGAGTAGGATAATTCTTCTCATGGGGTTTAAGTTATCTGGAGGCGTAGGCTATGACCTTACCATGCTGCATGAGGACATAACCTAAACCCACTCTAGATGTATCACAATAAACTACAAAACCATCTGAACCATCTGGAAGATCTAGAACTGGAGTTGAGGTGAGTCGGGTCTTCAATTTCTGAAAACTCTTCTCGCATTAATCTGACCACTAAAACTTGACCTTTTTCTGAGTCAATCTGGACATAGGAGATGCAATAGAAGAAAATACTTCAAAAGACCATCTATAATATCCAGCCAAACCCAAGAAACTCCTAATATGTGATAGAGAAATAGGGCGAGGCTAGTTTCTTACTGCTTCGGTCTTTTTAGGATCTACTCTAGTGCCATCACCGAAAACAATATGGCCTAGGAATGCTACAGATCTTAGACAAAATTTGTACTTACTGAATTTGGTGAATAGCTGATGATTTCTGAGAGTCTGGATTACTACTCTGAGATGGTCTGCATGATTGTACTCTGTGCGGGAAGAGACCAGAATATCATCTATGGAGACTACGACGAACATGTCCAACTATTGTTTGAACACGTGGTTCATCAAGTACATAAAAGCAGCTGGGGCATTGTTAAAACCAAATGACATGACTAGAAATTCGAAGTAACCATACTACGTATGGAAAGATGTCTCCGGTATGTCACATTCTCTAAATCTAAGCTGATGATAACCGAATCTGAGGTCTATCTTAGAAAAATAATAGGCACCCTGAAGTTGTTCAAATAAGTCATTAATTCTGGGAAGAGGATACTTGTTCTTCACCATGACTTTATTGAGTTAACGGTAATCTATACACATTCTAAGAGAACCATCTTTCTTGCGCACAAGTAAGACTGGTGCACCCCACGAGGAAACGCTGGGTCTGATGAATCCCTTATCTAAGAGATCCTTCAATTGTTCTTTTAATTCTTTGAGTTATGCTGGTGCCATTCTATATGGAAGAATAGAGATAGGCTAAGCATCTAAAAGAAGATCAATATCGAAGTCTATTTCCCTTTTGGGAGGAATTCTTAGAAGATCTTCAGGAAAGACATCTAAATATTCATTCACTACTAGGACTGATTCCAGACTGGGAGCCTCAGAACTGGAATCTCTAACATGAACTAGATGATAAACACATCCCTTAGATATCATTTTCCTTGCTCAAAGGTAGGAGACAAGATGACCTCTGAACACTGAAGTGCTACCCCTAGAGCTCTATCTTTGTTACCTTCTCTAAACTTAAGAACTGGAGCACTGGCTGTAGAGGGAACTAGAACTGATGACTTAGGATGAAACTGTGAACGGTTTCCTCCTTCTGACTTAGGCTGAGCAAAGTTGAAACTACCTGTCTTTGCTCTCTTATTCTGCTTTCTTTCTGCTTAATTTTCTGGTCTTCAATCTGTTGAGCATGGGTCATAAGTCTAGCTAAGGTCATGTCACTGTTTAGTATGGAGGATCTGCACTCATTAACCACGCTGTTGTTCACCCCTGAAGTGAACTTATTAATCTTGGATCTACTATCTGTAACCACTGAGGGGCATTCCTGGCTAATTGAGTAAACTTAAAAGAATACTCTTTCACTATCATATTGCCCTACCTGAGGTTGATGAACTCTATCACCTTGGCTTCTCTAAGATTTTGGGGAAAGAATCTATCTAAGAATGCAGTGAAAAACTTCTCCCACTCTATAGGACCTGTATCATCTGATCTTTTGGATTTTGACTGTTTGAACCAAGCATAAGTCACATCCTGCAACTGGTATGCAGTTAGCTCAACACTCTCAATAGTAGTCACCTTCATGGCTTCGGTCACTTTCTGAACTTGATCTAATAATTCCTAAGGGTCTTCATCTACCTTAGACCCGAAATAGGCTGGAGGATTCATTCGGGTGAAGTCCCAAATTCTCACTACAACTAAGTTAGCCACTGGGTTGGCCGAAACAATTGTTGGCCATTAATTATGAGCAGCGAATGATTGAGAAAGAGTGGTAAATATGTTCCTGAACTCTACATGAGAAACATGATCGCCCAAAGGTTCTTCGGGCTAAGGGGATGACTGATTTCTTCTCTTAAGAGGCATGTTCTGAAATAACAAAAAAAAGCGGATCAGAATGAGAGACTGATTTATGATTATGCTCACTGGCACGACATGAATACTCAAAGAAGGGAAACTATTCATAAATATCTCATAGGCTCTTGCACATAAATATGGCGTGCAACACACCCTGTATATGACTTTACTAGATGCGACTTTCAGACTTTCTAGGACTCTATTGAACCTTAGGCTCTGATACAAAGTTTGTAACAACCCGATTTGCTAAACCGGAATGCTACATGGTGTTCACGACCCTGAGGGACCACAAGCTAACCCATGACTAATATCTGTACTTGTATACTACATAAGATAACATAATAATACTGAAACATGCACTGAAAGGCCATAAGGTTCGATCATGAACATAACTGAATAATGTAACATATGTGTGGGGTAATAAAATACCCAAAACAAAACTAAAGTCTAAAATATGATAGTCTGTATCTAGTCTGTATTTAGTCTGCATCTAGTCTGAATATAGTCTGAAAGCCTCTACTGTCTGAAGAACTTGAATATGGAGTTGATGGGACATGTCCCCAACTAACTCCAACTAATAAACTAATCAATGAGAAACTAGAAAATCATTATGTCCTCAAAGGATGAGGACTCACTTCTACTCTAACTGCTGAATTTAGAATCTACTGCTGATCTGAAACTCGTGTCTCTAGACCTATGGTGTAACATAAAAAGAAAGCACTATAGCACAAATGCGTCAGTATATATGTACTGAGTATACATATGAGGTAGGCTATATGCAAGGTTCTACATGCATGATCAATACAAACTAGTTGTCTAACATGAACATGAGAATGCATACATAAATACGCAACTGTAACTGACAACATGATAACATGGTACTAATACTATGGTAGCATGAATACTGAGTCTGGATACTGATAACATGAATGACTATATCTGAATATAACTAATAACATAAATGATTGTATTTGAATATAACTGATAACATGGGTGACTTTGTCTGATAGTCCTGAATCTAATGGAACTATCTGAGTTCTACACTGTATCTGAGTTGACTGTATTTAATAGTCCTTCAATTTAAAGAACTATTTAAGTTCTATTACTAAAACTTATTGACTATATCTAACAGTCCTGATTTTGTAACATAAAACTATGGGAAACATGTAAGGAAAACATGAGAGTAACCCTCATATAACAGGTAGCTCTAGCAAGAATGGTGGGAACACTCACATAATAGGTTAAGCCGCCTCATCTACCCTCATATAGCAGGCTACAATGTGTCAACCTATGCTGGCTACATAGTTCTGGAATGCAAGGATTGCTTCTAGGAATCACACCCTCGTATAACTGGTGAGTCCCCATCCTTAGATTTACTCGGTGCTAATTCCTACTCCTATCTAAATGGACATTGATCATTATTTACTGAACTAAACTGAGCATAGACTTATTTACTAAATTTCCATGGCTAACGGAAATATACTGATATCCGACAACTGACTGAGTCATGAGATCATGAAGATTTTTCCTAAGTCATTAGACTATCTGAAGTCTAAGAGTTCATAGCTTGACTGAGAGTATCGTGAAAAAATGACATGGATCTAGGCACACAGCTAATATTTTGAGTACAAGTACACCTAGGACTCGAAGGAAGGAAACTGACATGACTTGATATTCTTGAATACATAATAATCACCACAATACGTTTATTGAAGCATTTCATCAAACGTCTAATAGGAATGGGCTTGTACATACATAGGGATTTTCATGATATCATGCTAGTTAGGCAAATTTCCTTCATCTAGGCATTTACTCAAACAAATTGTAGGCATATTAAATGTAAAGCACATTATACAACAATTAAACATCATGCTTCAATTCCAATTCCATCATACAAGGTTTTAGTCATGAGATTTCGTAAATCTTTATCTATACTAATCAACCCACATGGAATTTATCATCAAACATGGAATAGAAATCAATACCTCTTTTATCAACTTGAAAGAAAACATACAGAGCATGAAAACATGAAGAAAATCCATAACTTGTAGTTAAAAAAGAATTCTTGAATTTCATGGACGAAAGGAGTCCATGAATGAATACTATGCATACCTCAGATCATGATTTTGTAAAGATTGATGGTGAAACCTTCCTGAATTTTAATCCCCAATAAAAACCCTAGTTTGTTGTTGAGATAAACTTGAGAGAAACTAATATGTTTTGGGTGAAAAGTGGTTGAATCACGTGTTAAAGGGATAACACAAGGATAGAAAGTTGATGCTTTTAACCCTAGACACTTCATTAAATTTTTCAATAAAATTTCTTGAGTTGGACCCTTGGCGTGACGCATCGTTATCATGTTGCGTCACTGGAAATTGACAATTGGGAAACTAAACAGTGGCTCGACATGGAGCTATTGCGTTTCCACCTTGTCTATGACCTGGAAGTTTGGTACGATGCACCAATATCGTGGAGCAACACTGGAATTTGACAGTTTCCATTTGAGCTATCTCCGTGATGCGTTGAAGGCTCTAGTCAAACACTGTCTCACTAAAAAGGCTTTAACTCTTTGCCCGGGTGTCATATTTGGACGAATTATATATTGATGGAAAGCTTATTCAATTTTCCAAGTGATAGAAAGTGAAAATTATGGAAATACCACGTGTATAAGAATGAATTCTTATTTCAAAAAATTTCTAACATCCTTAAGATGATTTTCAAGCTAAGAAAAAGTACAGGTATTACACGAACCTAGGGGGGGGTCTCACTCGCTAGATATGACTGAGGCCCCTAATAGCAATCCCTAAGTTCCAGAACTACGTATACAGTGTAGGCATGAGATGTCACCCATTAGATAGGACTGACATACTCGGGGATCACCCGCTAGTACAAGATTGATCTCAGGGTCACTCGCTAGATTAGGACTAACTCCATAGTAGCTGTCTTTACCCGTGTCACGGTATTGACACCCTTATAGCTGGGGTTATAGGTTGGATCCCACTAGTTAAGATTTAGGGCATGTCGGTTAGATGACTACTTTCAACAGTCTCAGCTTCAGAATCAGTCTCAGTAAAAGAACTCAGCTCAGTAGCACATATTCAGGACTGTTAGATATAGTCACTCATTAGTATTATTAATAGATTTAGAGATCTCTCGCTAGATAGGACTAATCTTATATTTAGTAAAGCAGTATCAGTATTCGTACCAACAAATTTAGAGATCACCCGTTAGATAGGACTGATCTCAAATATAGTAAATTAGTATCAAGTACCATTAGATTTATAGATCACCCGCTAGATATGAATGATCTTAGATTTAGTTAGTCATCTTTATCATCAGTATAATTAGAGATCACCCGCTAGATAGGACTGATCTCAACCTCAGTCAATCAAATATCAATATTAGTAAACTCAGTTATCAGAAATCTAGTTATTAGAATTTGGTAGTCAGTGTTCCTACGATTTCAGTTATAGTTTGTACATTCATGCATGTATCCTCTTTCAGTATACTCAGATTATTTGGTCAGTATTGTTCATGCATATGAACCTCTGTATTTAGCCTTACCTCATCTAGCATACCAGTACATTCTATCGTACTGACGCATACTTTTCTATGCTATGGTGTTTTATACCATAGGTTCAGAAGCTAGAGCTCTAGAGCACCCTTAGCAGTCCAAATTCAATCAGCAGCAGTAGATAGCAGTGAGTCCTCATCATTCAAGGATAATATTTATTTTATTATTACACTAGATTTAGTATTTTAGTAGATGGAGTTAGTTGAGGACATGTCCCTTCAACTCCATATTGCAGATAGTTTAGAGGCTTTTTAGACAGATGTATCAGTATTTAGTTTTCAGTTGTATTTCAGATATTTGAACCTTATGGCAAGTTTTTTGCTAGTTTTCTATACTTTTACACTTTATTATTCAGTACTCAGTTGCAGATATCAGTCAAGGGTTAGCTTGTGGTCCTTCGAAATTATGAGCACCGAGTAGCATCTGGGGTACTAGACTCGTGGCATTATAGCATTACCATCTTGTTTGAGTTAAAGACTCTAGATCTACAACCCCGAGTCTTGACTCTATTTTAGTAGTAAGGAAATTTCTAAATACTTTTGTGAAAGGTATTCTCGGAGTTCCTCCCAAGAGGTAAATTGACTTCAAAATAAATCTCCTTACAAATACCCAATCTATCTTTATTCCACCGTACAGAATGGCTCTAATTGAGCTTATGGAGTTGAAAGAACCATTAAAATATCTCTTAGATAAGGGTTTGATCAGGCCCAGTGTTTCTCTATGGGGCACTCCAGTCTTGTTCGTATGTTAGAAAGACCGTTCTCTTAGAATGTGCATTGATTACCGTCAGTTGAACAAAGTCACTATAAAGAATAAGTATATGCTCCCCAGAATTAATGACTTGTTCGACCAACTTCAGGGTGCCAGTTATTTCTCTAAGATATACTTCAGATCAAGTTATTATCAGCTTAGAGTCAGAGAATGTGACATTTTGAAGACAACTTTCAGAACCCAATATGGTCACTTTGAATTCCTAGTTATGTGTTTTAGACTAACGAATGCCCTTGTAGCTTTCATGAACTTGATGAACAAGGTGTTCAAACAGTACTTCTACATGTTCGTCATAGTCTTCATTGATGATATCATTGTCTATTCCCATAGTGAGAAGATCATGCAGACCATCTTATAATTGTGTTGCAGGCTCTTAGAGTTGACCAATTGTTCACCAAGTTCAGTAAATGTGAGTTTTGGCTAAGATCAGTAGCTTTTCTTAGCTATATTATTTCCGGCAATGGTATTAGAGTTGACTCTTAAAATACTAAAATAGTGAGAAACTGGCCTAGACCCATCTCTCTACTAGATTTTTAAAGTTTCTTAGGGTTTGCTGGCTATTAAAGATGGTTTGTTGAAGGGTTTTCTTCTATTTCATTCCCCATGTCTTGATTAACTCAGAAAACAGTCAAATTTTAGTGGTCAAATTCTTGTGAAAATAGTTTTTAGGAGTTGAAGACTCGACTCACTTCCGCCCTAGTTTTGACTTTGCTAAATGGCACGAATGGGTTTGTAGTTTATTGTGATTCTTCCAGAGTTGGTCTTGGTTGTGTTTTGATGCATAGGGGCAAGGTCATAGCCTACGCCTATAGACAACTTAAACCCCATGAGAAGAATTATCCTACCCATGATCATAAGTTTGCAACTATTGTTTTCGACTTGAGTTGAATCTTCAGTATGTGTTCATACAGAAAGATCTGAATCTTCATTAGTGAAGGTGGCTTGAGTCGTCAAAAGATTATGATATGAGTGTGTTGTATCATTCGGGAAAGGCCTATGTAATAGAAGATGCCCTTAGCAGGTTGTCTATGGGTAGTATTATCCATATAGAGGATTATAGGAAGAAGTGATTCAGGAGGTTTATTAGCTAGCTAGATTAGGTGTTCGGTTGGTTAATTCAGCTGAAGGTAGTATATGGGTTCAGAATGTTTCGGCATCTTCATTGGTTGCCGAAGTGAAAGAAAAACAAGATAGGGATCCTAGTTTGGTTAAGTTGAAGGAGTGTCACGACATCAACCGAGGCCCAGGCCGCGACGAGCATCTTGAAATTGTGAAGGCTCGAGAGCGCTTTTCGAACAAGCAATCATATACACAATTCATATACTATAAGGAAAATGCGGAAAAACCTTGACATGACGGAAACATGTTCATTCTTTTAATTCAATTGAATAATACAAAAATGAGTTCATAAAACATTCGAAAACACCTGACACTAGTCTACAAAATCTCTAACAACTCAAGACCACTATTGTCTAAATACTGGTACAAGTCCCCCAGTCGAACCATAAAACAAAATGAAATATCACTGTCAAATAAACAAGTCCTTCCAAAATAAGGGAGGCTCACCAGCTGCAAACTTCGGACAACCCAATCTACTGCTTAGTGGACCACGAAATTGTGTCTCAGATCCTAAAATATAGGGGGTCAATATAGATGTACTGGTATGCAGAGCCATCTAAAATAATGTATTTATATATAAAATAAGTGAGAACAATTGATAAAACATTTTACATATAATATATGAAAACACATGGGCACAGTTTAAAGACTTTAAAATATTTCTTTTGAATCCATGACTCACTCTTTATCTTACTTCTGAGCTAGGTGGTACACTCTACAAGTCTGATATTCCACGGGCTATATGGAATCCTCCCATGACTCGACGGCCAAGCCCCTAACCCAAGTTTGCCGCAAGGATTGGAGTTTCTGAATATCTACGACGCCATAGGGTCATCACCAACGTACAATCCCTAATTTAGGACATAATAAACCCGTATTGAAAAAACATGGTTTTTCCAGCGATGAGTCCTTACACTCAAATGCCTTCTTCGGGTAATCACCTAACTCTCTTTAAGCCCATTTTTAGTATGTTCTAAATATGCATCTTTATGAAATCAAATTCCAAAAATCTGAGTAAAAATCTATACTTTAGTCTATTCTGAATCTGCTATGACATTCATTTGTTTTGGTATCGTCATATCAAGACTTGCAAGTCGTATGTCTAAGCAATATAATAATATACATTATTTCCTTCAATCCAATTGATTCAGTTGACCACTAAAAACATTTAACAATGCAAGAGAGTTTTTATTTTCAAAACATATTTCAAACTATGCATGGATTCTCACTTTTCAACATTTTAACAAACATGTGGTGGTTAAGTATTTTGTAACGAACCATGCAATCTCTTTGAATCGTCACTTTTCATTTATATTAACAAGAATCACCCTCTCTTCAGTTCATATCCAAAATCAAGGCTTAAACAATAATAAAGCCATTTGAATCATGTTTCTCAATATGCAATTGAATAATTCATAACATATGAAAACAAGAGGCTTTACAACAAGATAGAGATTTTAATTGTTCATTCTCTCAATTCAATATTGAAACTCAAAAATGCATACATACTTATATACGAGTACAATTCTAATTTAGGGGAAGGGCTCAAGACCAAAACATTATCATAAAAAGGATTTCACAATGCACAATTGTAAATGTAAATTCAAAACCCATTGCAAATTCATGATTTCTGAACATTTAAACATTATCAAAATGATTTCAACATGCCCATGTAGTTTAGGAAAACCCTGCATACCTTAGATTACTTAGTTTAAAGAGTAGAACTCGAATTTTGATTTGTTTCTTGGAAATCTTGAACTTAATGATTGATTCTTGATCTTTGATGGAAACCCTAATATCTCTTGTTCTTGAGAATAGAGAGGATAGATATGTTTTAAAACTGATAAAAGATGTATTATAATGCTCGGGGTATGATTTAAATTCGTGGGGAAAGAGTTTGGGATGGGAAAGTGCCAAAATATCCCATTAAAATGACACCTTAACGTTGTTTGACCCTTACCGACGGCCTGGATGATGGACCGTCACTCCCGTGACTGGTCATCACTCAAACCGTCACAAAAATTGGTTTTTGAGCTTGCTATTTCAAGTTGATGGCCTAACTTGATGGGCGTCACTATCTTGACGGTCCATCAGTCTGGCCGTCGCAATTTGGCAGACTGATACCTCTCTTTAAAATGGGCATAACTTCTTACTCCGATATTGAATTAAGGCAAAACTGGTGGCGTTGGAAATAAGACTCAAAGAAATTTCATTTGAAATATAGTAGGCCTTCTAAATAATTATATACAAGAAGTTATGTTTGATGGAAGTTTACCTAAGTTTAGACACTCACCAAAACTTAATTAATAGAAGAGTTTTCAACTCGTCTTTGAGTTAGGGGATTTTTGCGACCTCAATTCTTATTCAAAGGTATTCACACGCTATAGGATTGATCATAACACATTTATTAACAAATAATCATTGGGTACGGGTCTATACGCATAGAAAAGATGGTTCAAACTTTAGCCCAAAAGTGAGGGGTGTTACATTATCTCCCCCTTGGAATCATTCATCCTCGAATGATGGGTAGGGACTTGTTAGAGATCTAAAAATATGGAATGAAGGACGTAGCCTTACTCTAAGAATTTCCTCTGAAGGAAACCTATATAGACCTCAGGAAGTGCATTCATGACGTCGCTAAATGAATCATGTAAGCACGAAGCGTGAGAGGATATGAACTAACATAGAGATGACCTTGCATATGAGTTATAGAGATCATGATCATCACAACATGTATGAGTTTATTTGATAATCATATGCCTGATTTCTATAGTTACTAATCTTGAAAAAGATTTTGTAAAAGATTGGGATAAAAGCATTCTCCACCGTACAATTTAAATTGAATGAACCTAACACTTAGAGACACTACTCGACTATGCCCCAAATAGTAGATAAACTTTCCACTTATAATTCTCTCATTACACATCTAAACACAATAGATTGAGTCCCACTGCATAATACTTTTAGGTTGAAGCCTAACTCAGAGGAAAAAGGTGCTAGCTTTAGCTATGGGACCCTGTACTCTATATACCATTAAGAAAATTCTTCATCTTATCACTACCATCAAACACACTCAAGATTTAAATCAAGGAGAACCAACCACATAACCTATTGATTTGCATTTCCATTAGTCACAACATTCAAGCATATCATTGCTACACCCACTTCATGGACCTCCCTACTAAGAACAACCAACTCAATCATTCTTACTGAGATTTTTTCCACATAACTCTTTCTTAACTATCTCACGTAACAAAAGTTCATCTCTGTCTTCCCCCTTCTTGTAAATCCTTAGCTCAAGAAATCACATCAAGGTTTTCATGTTCAAAGACATCTACTCCCCCACTTAACACACTTCTACGCTTCCACAACCACCATCATACTAACGTACGGAGGGTCATTAAAGAACCCGAGCCTAGGCATCATGAAAAGGAGTAACACTATTTAATTATGACATATACTTATTGCACTACTCAAGGTGTGGCATGAGTTGAGGATACGATACAATCACAAAGTGTTTCATCTATCAAGTGTCTGGATCATAAGTAAAGAGT
Organism: Capsicum baccatum var. pendulum; assembly: GCA_030864225.1. Taxonomy (NCBI): domain Eukaryota; kingdom Viridiplantae; phylum Streptophyta; class Magnoliopsida; order Solanales; family Solanaceae; genus Capsicum; species Capsicum baccatum. The sequence continues at coordinate 77,174,731 of CM061558.1, read as the reverse complement.
TATTTTGTCATAAACTTAGTATAGCACGAGTTCTTAGGACAGACCACTGTGAGGAACATGGGCGCATACATCATGGGTTGTATAACATAAGTTCGGAATTCATAAAGTCAATGATTGTGACAAAGATGTATACTTGAAGCTATTGTTTCTAATTTTGTTTCAAAGCTAACATAGTCATGAGTTCGTACAACTTTGTCATTTTGGATAATCCCAACATAAACAAATTAGTAACGTATAAAAACATAGTTCCTTAGAACCAAGCATGATTTGGGACACAAATTTAGGGTTCATGAGCAACATAACATAGGGCTAGGATACTTGGAATCTTGGATCACTGAGGGACATTATTGGTTCTAGTTTGGAGGTCGGGACATGATATGAGTCACATAGAGTGGTCAAACCTTAGACATAAGTAGGAATTGAATACATAAAATATTGGTACAATGACCTCTTAAATTGATGTACGAGGAGCTTACTTGAATAGGAATTGATTTATCATGATTCTTACTTGAAACTTGACACCACAAGAAAATTTGGAAACAACTTTAATCCATTATCTCCCCTTTAGATCAACGTCACACTCCTAGACTTGCGAATACAAGCTCACATCAAAATTTATACCCACAACTCTCAACACAATAGAGACATCACCATATACTCAAAATCTAAACTCCCCCTGATAAACTATACTCTGAAGGCCTCACTTTCCAAAAATGTTATTCTTAACTTTGGCTATCCTCTATATCCATCACTCTATAACTCCCACTCTTATGAGCGCACACATTCAAACCCTTTATCACAAAAAGGGGTATCAATATATACAAATTCCTATATTCTTGGACATCCCCTTTCAGGGGCACTAACTGTAATTTCTTCTAAATCCCAAAGTCATCAACTTACCACTACTATAATCATGGGCATAGACATCCACTCTTCTAAACACTTAACACTCCATCTTTAATTCCTTAGAATACTAGTTTTACACCTCTAATCACAAAACTTACAACTTAACAAAATTTGTAAAACTATACCAAAGGCGCACATTGCCTACCTATATCTCCTTAATTCAACTATAAAGAAAACCATACAACAACTTTCCAGACTTTTCCCTACTACAAGATTCAAGAAAAAAATCTTGGTATGCGTGACACTCGCACACATAGTGCCTTATCTAATAACATGCTACTTTAGGATTCAACTTATTCCTATATACTCACGCTCTTATCCACTTAATGATTCAACCATAATTCATCGTTTTACTATTGTTCTCATGTACAAATATACATCACGATTGGCTACTTATTATTCCACAAGTTTCCAACCTAGGCTATTGCACACCTCACATCAATCCTATAAGTTCGTTCCCACAAAATACACATCATTAGTCTTAAGGTACTATTCTTATCACCATACTTCACATGTAACGTTCAAGCCTACAGTCTAATGTCAATCATGTACCACCAACGAAGTATGTCACATACTATACTAGTCCATCAAATTACACCTCAAAATCTACTGCATACCTTCTCACAAGAAGTGCTAGCTTACAACTACTAGAGTAAAGAAAATAAAAGGGCAGTAAAGTCACTAAATAAGAATAGACGATCTTAATCTTATGATATGACCTATTACAATATTATCAACATATTCCACCTCCCCACGTCATATTTACTTACCCATACATACATCCCCACTACTTTTAAATTCCATATACACCAATGAGTCTCTACCCATAACTTATTGACTAATCTACCCCTTTTCATTCACAACCTATAAATAATTTCTACAACCACCATAACTATCCATTCTGAGATCCTTCCCTATTTTGATAAATAATAATCATAACCATCCACTTTCTTCACAGACTACCATAAAATCTACAAATATTTCTACCACATTAGTCTATCACTATAAAATGGCAACCCATTCCTCAATCTACGGTTGTATAACTAAAACTATATATTTATGCAAAAGTCACCATCACTCTGACTGCTAACCTTGTGACTTCATGTCACCAACTTCTGGACTATATTACTACCAATAGGCCATAACACTTTAACATATAATACTACTCAAGTGGAAATACAGTTCTAATATTCTGCTACATATCATTAACCTTATGCAAGACATCTACAATAAAATTTTTAAAAGGGGACTGAATACACTTTGTACCTCAGGCTGAAAAGCATGATTTCATCAGAATAAAGGTATACACTAAAATCAATACACCTTGAATCACTAATGGACTTCTATCCAGTTCTTGTGCTATCTCATAACTGTATGGATAACTCAATCATAGAGAACCACATCATTGGGGAGCTAGACTCTTAGATTTGTATCATCTCGACAATGAGGCATGGCCCATGAAATTAGGAAAAGGATGGGATTTGGATAAATTTCTTATGGATGATGCTATTGCATGAACTGGAGTCTGAAAGAATAAGAAACAACTCCTTAATGGCTGGTAGCCTCCTTATTATAAATGTTGTTCACAACATACTCATAAGCAAGACTCTACTAGACACGATTTTGCAGACTCCCTGGGACCATGAACCATACTTTGATACCAAGTTTGTCATGACCCGAACTAAGGCCCAGGCCGCAATTAGCATCCCTAAACTGTGAAGGCCCAAGAGCCCTTCTCTAACTAGCAATTATATACACAATTCATATACTAAAAGGAAAATACAGAAAAATATGACAAAACAAAAATATGGTCATTCTTTTATTTTAACTGAATAATACAAAAATATTTAACTAGTCTGCGAAATCTCTAACAACTCAAAAATGCTACTATCTGAATATTGGGATAAGGCCCCCGGTTGGACCATAAACCAAAATGAAATATCAATGTCAAATTAACAAGGCCTTTCGAAATAAGGGAGGCTCACCAACTACATACTTCAAACAACCCAATCTACTGCTTAGCAGGACCCCAGAATTCTATCTCAGATCCTGAAATATAGGAGGGTCAATACAGATATACTGGTACGTAGAGCAATCCAAAATAATGTATTTATATATAACATAAGTGAGAGCAATTGATAAAATATTTTACATATAATATATGAAAACACATGGGAACACTTTAAATACTTTAAAATATTTCTTTGAATCCACAACTCACTCTTTATCTTACTTCTGAGCTAGGCGGTACACTCTATAAGTTTGATATTCCATGGGCTATATGGAATCCGTCGTTGTCACAGCGGCCAAGCCTCCAACCCAAGGTTGTCGCAAGGGTTGGAGTTTCTAAATATCTACTATGCCACAGGGCTGTCACCAGCGTACAATCCCTAATTTGGGAAAATAGTAAACCCATATTGGCAAAACATAATTTTTCCAGTGGTGAGACCTTACACTCAAATTCCTTATTTGGGTAACCACCTAACTCTTTTTATGCCTATTTTTATTCTGTTCTAAACATACACCTTTATTAGATCAAATTCTGAAAATCTGAGTAAAAATATTTATTTTAGTCTGTTCTAAATTTGTTATGATTTTCATCTATTTTGGTATCATCATACCAAGACTTACAAGTCGTATGCCTAATCCATATAATAATATGCATTAGTTCCTTCAATCCAATATATTTAGTTGAGCACCAAAAACATTTAACAATATAAGAGAGTTCTTATTTTCAAAACATATTTCAAACTATGCAGGGATTCTCTCTTTTCAACATTTTAACAAATATGTGGCGGTCAAGTATTTTGTAACAAACCATGCAATCTCTTTGAATCACCACTTTTCATTTATATTAACAAAAATCACCCTCTCTTTAGTTCATATCCAAAATCAAGGCTTAAATAATAATAAAGACATTTGAATCATGCTTCTTAATATGCAATTGAATAATTCATAACATATGAAAACAAGAGGCTTTACAACAAGAGAGGGATTTTAATTGGTCATACTCTCAATTCAGCATTAGAACTTAAAAATTCATACATACTTATATACGAGTATAATTATAATTTAGGGGAAGGTCTCAACACCAAAACATTATCATAAAAACTGTTTCACAATGCATAATTGTAAATATAAATTCAAAACCCATTGCCAATTTATGATTTCTCAATATTTTAACTTATCAAAACGATTTCACCATGCCTATGTAGTTTAGGAAAACCATACGTACCTTAGATTATTATTTCAAAAAGTAGAATCCAAATCTTAATTTGTTTCTTGGAAATCTTAAACTTAAGTATTGATTCTTGATCTTTGATGGAAACCCTAATTCCTCTTATTTTTGAGAGTAGAGAGGATTGATATATTGTAAAACTGATAAAATATGGATTATAATGCTTAGTGTATGATTTAAACTCATGGGGAAAGAGTTTGGGATGAGAAATTACAAAAATATCCCTTTAAAATAAAACCTTAATGTTGTTTGGCCCTCACTGACGGCCTGGGTGACAGACCGTCACCCCCGTGACTTATCATTACTTAAACCATCATAAAAAAACTAGTTTTTAAGCTTGATATTTCAAGTTGATGGCCTAATTGATGGGCCATCACTGGCTTGATGGTCCGTCAATTCGGCCGTCATATTTTGGCAGACTGACACCTCTTTGTAAAATGGGCATAACATTTTACTCTGATATCAAATTAAGGTAAAACTGGTGGCGTTGGAAATAAGACTCAAAGACCTTTCATTTGATATATAGTAGCCCTCTAAATTGTTATATATAAGAAGTTCTATTCAATAAAAGTTGACCCAAGTTTAGACATTTACCAAAACTTAATCGATAGAAGAGTTTTCAACTCGTCTTTGAGTTAGGGGATTTTTGTGACCTCAATTCATATTCAAAGGAATTCACACCCTACAAGATTGATCATAACATATTTATTAACAAAGAATCATTGGGTTTGGGTCTATATGTGTAGAAAAGGTGGTTCAAACCTTAGCCTAAAAGTGCGGGGTATTACAAGGAGACAGTTAAAGATTAGAAAGTAGAGGTTTTCTCCCAAGAGGGAGATGGTGTAATTCATTATCAGGGAAGGTTATGTGTTTCGTGTGTTAATGATTTGAGATAGTGCATACTTGGAGAAGCACATGGTGTGTGATACTCTATCTATCTAGGATCCTCTATGATGTATCGTGATTTGTAGAAAATCTATTGGTGGAGTGGTATAAAGAAGGATATTGCAGAGTTTGTGGTTAAGTTCCTAAATTATCAGTAGGTCAAGGTTGAGCACCAAATGCCTAGTGATGCATTACAGGATTTTAGTATCCCTACTTGGAAGTGGGAAGTAGTGAACATGGATTTTATTATAGGGTTGCCTCGTACGGGTCGTCAGTATAATTCAATTTGGGTCATTATGGATAAAATGACCAATTTAGCTCAATTCTTGCCAGTTCAAACATCGTATTTAGCTGAGGATTATGCTAAACTCTATCTTAGAGAGTTGGTTAAATTTCATAGGTTCCATTGTGTATCATTTTAGATAGAGGTACTCAGTTTACCTATCACTTTTGGAAATCTTTTCAGAGGGGTCTTGGTATCCAAGTTCATCCCAGTATAACTTTTCATCCTCAGACAGATGGTCAGGCAGAGAGGACCATTCATACCTTAGAGTACATATTGAGAGAATATGTTATTGACTTTAAAGGTAGTTGGGATGACCGCTTACCTTTGATTGAGTTTGCTTACAACAATAATTATCACTCCAGTATTCAAATGGCTTCATTTGAGGCTCTTTATGGAAGGAGATGTTGATCTTCTATTGGTTGTTTTGAAGTAAGTGAGGCTATAGTGATAGGGCCAAATTCAGTATTTGAGGTGATGTAGAAGGTTCAGTTGATTTAGAAAAGGATAAAGATAGCCCAAAGCCGTTAGAAATCTTATGCAAATATGAGGAGAAAATATCTTGAGTTTAAGGTTGGTTATTTGGTCTATTTTAAAATTTTTCCTATAAAAAGAGTGAAGAGTTTTGGCAAGAAGGGGAAGCTCAGTCCCTGCTATGTTGGCCCATATAGTATCTTGAGTCATTTTAGGAAAGTAGCTTATGAGCTAGAGTTGCCTATAAATTTGGCGTCAGTACATCTAGTGTTTCATATTTCTTTATTAAAGAAGTGTATTGGTGATTCAGTTGTAGTTGTTTTTTTAGAAGATATGGACGTTAAGGATAGCCTTTCTTACGAAGATGTCCCAATTGAGATCGTTGAACATCAGATTCGTAGGCTAAAGAATAAAGAAGTTCCTTTGGTTAAGGTCTTTTGGTAGAATCAGTCTGTTGAGGAAGCAACTTGAGAAGCAGAAGAAGATATGTGAACCAACTACCCTCATTTTTTCTCCGCAAACTCAGTTTCAACTTGAGGTAACAATTCTTCCTTAGATTGACTCTTTTCCATACTCAGTTTCAGCTATGCAACCATTCCCATGTCATCTCATGCATTCACAAAAATTAGTTCAGTTTGTGTATCATATTTCAAACTCAGTTATATAATCATGTTTCCAGTCATGTATGATTAGTATGTGATCTCAGTTTCCTTAGTGCTCTCTTTCTAACCAGTCTTATTCGGGGATGAATGTTCCCAAGGGAGAGATATTGTAATACCCCATACTAATCTTAGCTCGATTCAGCTTTCAGTTGCATGTTAAGGGGTCCAAGCCTTGGAATTTTCACTAAATGTTAAGGACTTAGTCATTTTCAAGACTCCTACACTTTGATGATTTTATTTAAACCATCCCTACCTTAGGATATCAATTTTTGAGTTGATTCATGGTTAGGGTGGTTCAAAGTATGTCTCGGGTAAGTTTTAAAATTTTTGGATGAGTGTAGGAACATGTTAGGAAAACCAAAGCAGTAGCCCCACCGGGATAAACGAGTGCCACCCCCTCCAGTCTATTGGGATAAAATGGGCACCGCTTCTTCAGTCTATCAGGATAAAATGAGCGCCGCCCCCTCCAGTCCATCGGGGTAAGACGGGAACCGCCCCCTCCAGTCACCGCTCTAGAGCACGCGCCAACCCTCCTTATTCTGTCCAGCTCTTGTTGTTGAAATTTTAGGGGTATTTGGGTTATTTCCCTTCATCTAATTCGACCATAACACATAATTGAGGCCTCCAAGGGGCATTATTTGCCCTTTTATTCTCAAATTTCTCTGATGAAATCCTCTCTTTCCGCAAGAACAATTACAAACTCAAGATTTTATCTAGTGAGGTATGTGGGATGTTCATCCATGAGTTCTTTTCACCCATGGAGCCCAAACCCCTCTTTTTGTTTAACTTATGAGTTTATACATGTTCAAGATGAAATAAATCCATGAATCTCTTGTTAATTCAAATATAAGTTATATTTTCAGGTGGAATGAGTCATACCATGTTTGAGTGTTGCAATTCAGATGTCATGTTCAAATGAATTTCATGTTAAATCCCTAATTTATGAATTTAGCCGTGTAATCATATTGTTTCCGTATGTTTATGACATTCTTATGTTCAAGTTTATGATTTTCACATATTTGATGAAATGTCTATGCTTTTGGCTTTGAACCATGATCCTATATTATTGTTTTAAAAACTTATTGTCTTAAATATGGTAAATCAGCACTAGCAAGCGATGAATACCCGATACCTACGTGTTTTACATGATTTCATATTTTCAAGTAATAATTAAGTGAAACCATGAATCTTGTTATTTACTCTGATATTTATGATCATGATGAGCACTCTAAGTTATTAGAAATAATGTTCAGTTAAACTTAGTTCAGTTCAATACCAGTGTCAGTTCAGTTGGGAGTAGGATTTAGCACAGAGAGAATGTAGGGATGGTGTTTTCCCCATCAATTAGGCAAAATCAGTATTAGCAGCCCCTGTATTTCTGAACTATGTAGACAATGAAGGATATAAGGGCTCACCCATCATTTTAGGCTTGACTTCCGCTAAGGGGTCACCTATCTTTTTATGCTTGACACCGTAGTCCTTCGGGACATCAGATTAGTGGATCCACATAGCTAATATTAGTACCCATGGCATGATACTGACACCCTTCTAACTGGGGTTGTAGGTTGGACCTCCATTAGCTCAGATTGTGGCATATCGGGTTATACTCCAGCTCAGGTTTCCTTGACCAAGTGTACAGATTTTTCAGTTATTCAGTTATACAGATTTCAGTCTTTCATATTACATATTATCTTAGTAACATATTTATAATTGGTCTTGTATTCTTAGATGTTTACATATTTATGTATTTATACGCAGTTATCTCATCCATTTCAGTTAGTCCTTATTTCACGTACCTGTATATTAAAAGTACTTAACATATACTTTTCTTTGTGCTATGTTTTCTAATAACATAGGTTCAAATGCTCAGTTTCCTGATTGCCCTTAGACAGTTCAGCGTACTCAGCAACAGTAGTGGTAAGTCCTCATCCATCGAGGACATAATTTGTTGACTTTTAGTTATTTCAGTATCTTTATGTTCAGTTAGTTGGATTTAGTTAGGGGTTTATCCCATCGACTACTCTGTTAGTTTAGAGGCTTTCAGATACTTAGATAGCCAGTCAGTCATTTCAGTATTACCAGTTGTTATCAGAGATTTCAGACATGTTTTGATTTGTAGTTTACAATATATTATCAGCTTATCTTCTGCTTACTATACATTAGTGCTATTATATTTAGAGCTCACAACAGGTACCAGCTCATGGGTTAGCTTATGGTCACTTGTGATCGTAAGCACTGTTGTCATAATTAGGGGTAGTCTCAGGTCGTGACACATCCCAAATTATTATTTTCATGAGTATGAGAAGTGGTTATGAGACATTAAGTGTTGTTACGAGTCAGCGGTGTGAATTGTAGCCTGTAACGCCCCAAAAATGGGTTTCGAGACGTCACACGGTGCTTAGGGTCACAAGTGACCCCAAGCTAACCCTCCTACTTGCATAACTCATAAGCAACTGAATAAAATGCATAAATCTGAAAGAATAATGTGGAATATAAATCTTTTATGAATTTGCTCAATACAACATGAACTTACAAATTACAACTTTGCTTTTTCCAACAAACTGAAACAAAATACATCAACTTCTGCTGACTATCTATGAAGCCTCTACTAGTACTGACTATAGGTAGTCGGGTCATGACTCCCAACTACCCCTACTCAATACGACTGAATATAGAAAATACAATACACCTCAAAGCTGAACAACTCAAATCCCTTGTAACGCCCCAGAAAATGCGTCCCAGAGTGTCACATGGTACTTGAGGCTACGAGTAGCCCTAAGCTAAACCTTTGAGCCATTTTCATTCAGTTTAACACAAATCAATGGGGTTTCCATAAATAACCCTCAAATATCAACAGAGTAATCATCATCCGAGAATAAAAGAATTTCAGAAAGATAACAAAATATGACTTATTAGTCAACTCCAAACATCTATACTAGTCTGACAAGCCTCTAAGAAAATCAATAAAACCAGCGAGCCATTGAGACATGCCCCAACTGAATCATACTCAGTTATCAAATGTAAACAATTTTGTGAAACCAACATCAGACATCACGTCCTTGGAACATGAGGACTCACTACAACAGAGGATGTAGAAGAGCGTGCCCAAAGAATCACGGTCGAACCTGGAACTGAGTACCTGAACCTATATTCTGAGAAAATGCAGTCCACATCCAAAGATATGGGTCACTACCATGGAATGGAACTGAGTATATGGAGGTGTATGCAGTTTTATAAACATCATCATCATAAATATTTATAAGAAATATGCAGGATGTATGAAAGACTCACATTGCCTGAAGAAAATCATCATAATCATGAGAGGATGAAATAAGTACAATAACACATGTGAGTCATCATATAATTTGTCAATCACTTTCAGTTCATCAAGAATATCAATTCTCATAATGTAGATATCATTTAAATCTTTCGAAATAATAACTTTCACAATTCCACTTTCAAATCAGTTCACCATTCACCATAGACACAAGGAAACACACACACACTGGGAGATCCTATAACCGACATAAACCATGTGAGCTACATAGAGTCCAACGTACAACCCACATTGAGGAGAGTCGTCCTATCCTTGCCATCTGAGTAGGACTATCGATATCAAATTCACACAAACTAGTGATCACTATATAAATCAGCCTCATGTTTACTCCTACGGAGGCACGTAGTTTGAGAGAAGTAAGGTTGCTTTATACCTCCCACTCGGTGCTAAAGATTTCTCCCAAACTTAGCTCAAATCATTTTAAAGACAATTTACAACAAAACAATTTTAGTAATATATAAATTTACATCCGGAGCCATTATGCTTCCCATCTATAAAAATCAACCACGTTGTGGATTTCTTTCACACGAGTTCAAAACAACTCCATTAAGACCAAAAGGTCAAATCATTCAAAATATCTCAAATATTCAACATCAACATGCTTATAACACACACTTTCTCAAAAAAATACAATTTCCAATGGGGATTCACAACCCAAATATCAAAATCATGATAAATATCATTCAAGATTCATGCTTTATATCTCCACACATGTAAATTTATCTTTAAAAATCATAAACATCAAAATTTAATAATAATCATCATAAGATATGGGTTCATGATTCAAATTCGTAAAAAAAAATCAAATAAAAATCATGACTTTGTAAAGAAAATTACTTTTTGGCACAAGAACAAAAGAGAGTTCTTATTGAAAAACCCCACATACCTTGAATGATGAACTTTAAATCGATACTCATTTTTGAGATGTTAATCGTGCCTTTGAATGATGTTTCTTGGAGTTCTTGAACTAGGAACTTGAATTAATGAATAAATTTGCAGAATTAATGGTGAAATTTGGAGGTTCTTGAAGTTCTTGAACTAGGAACTTGGAATCTTGAAAAAATTTGCAGAATTAATGGTGAACTTTGGAGTTTCTTGAAGTTGGATATAGGAGCTTAGAGTTTTATTTTTGAGGTAATTTGATGAAATATAACATATAATGGTTCTAATAGGCTTTAATATAGGGTTTGGATGGACTTTGGGTGAGGGTGAATGACCAAAACGCCCCTAAAAATCAAATCATTCTTGAATCTGTCCTTTGGTAGACTGTTTTGATAGTCTGAAGTAGATCAACCATAACGTTTTACTCCGATATCAAAATTGTATGAAACTAATTTCATTAGAAAGAGGACTCTCATATCTTTTCCTTGATATATAGTATCTCACCCAGATCATTGTGTACGAGGATTTATGATCGTTTGAAGTTCACCCAAAAATTTATTTTTGATAGGCTGAAGTTGATCGACCATAACTTTTTGCTCCCATGGACAAATTGGATGAAACCATTTTCATTGGAAAGAGGACTCGCAGAACTTTCTGTTGATATATAGTGTATCATATAGATCATTATGTACAACGAGTTATGATCATTTAAAGTTGGAGCAAAAATACGCCAGGCCTCAGTACTTTTTTCCTGCACGTTTTACTGTTCACTACTATTCATAATTCGATTGGAATGTTCATAACTCGTCGCTCGGGTGTCCATTTTGGATGATCCATATATCGTTGGAAACCTTATTTGATACTCTACGCAATGGTATGTCATAATCTAAGACATTCCATACGAAAAATTTATAATTCATTCTAGAAGATAGAATCCAACACATTTATGCACAAAATTTCAACAAAAAATTTCTCGGGGTATTACATCATCCCCCCCTTGGAAAAATTCGTCATCGAATGATGCTAGACATGCCAAGATTAGATAGGGAATAGAGAATACAGTTGAAACCATATTTTAGACTCATCACCACATCGTTTCTCACTATGAATGCAGCATAGAATGCATAAATTCAAGAAAGTACAGCTGAACACATAATAAATGACAGCTGAACTATTGCAACTTTTATCAAAAGTGAATGATTTAGGAAAGAACAGTACCTTCAGCTTGATTGGAGTTTGCAAAAAATAGGTGTGGGTACTTGGATCGCATATCCGCCTCAGCTTCCCAAGTTGTACCCTCAATAGATTAGTTTCGCCACAATACCTTGACCTAGGGAACTTCTTTGTTCCTTAGTCTTTGGACACTGAAATCAAGAATCTCAACAGAAATCTCATCAAAAGAAAGATTTTCTTGAATGTCAGCACTCACAGAGGAATCCACTGTCAAAGCATCGCTAATATGCTTTCTAAGCATGGAGACATGGAATATTGGATGAACAAAGGACAACTCGGAAGGCAACTCGACCTCATAAGCTACCTTACCAACACGACTAAGAATTTTGTAACGACCAACATAATGGGGACTAAGCTTCCCCTTCTTTCTGAATCTATTCACCCCCCTCATGGGTGAAATTTTCAGATACACTAGGTCACCAACTTCAAACTCAAGGTCTCTCCTTCTAACATCCGCATATGACTTCTGATGACTCTGCGCAGTTTTCAACCTTTCCCTAATCAACTTAACTTTTTCCATAGCCTCAAATACCGAATTAGGACCACTCACAGCCTCTTCACCCACCTCAAACCAACCTATAGGTGATCTACAGTTCCTTTCATATAAGGCTTCAAACGGAGCCATGCCAATACTAGAGTGGAAACTATTATTGTAAGCAAACTCTATCAACGGTAAGTGATCATTCCAACTTCCCTTAAAGTCAAGTGCACAAGATCTCAACATATCCTCTAAGGTCTGGATGGTCCGCGCAGCCTGACCATCGGTCTATGGATGAAAAGCAGAACTCAAAAGCACTTGGGTACCAAGACCCTTCTGACAAGCTTTCCAAAATTGCGAAGTGAACTGAGTACCTCTATCCGAAATGATAGACAAGGGAACTCCATACAATCTGACTAGCTCTCAGATATACAATCTAGTGTAATCCTCAGCAGTATATGAAGTAAGAACAGGCAAGAAATGAGAAGACTTAGTCAACCTATCAACCACAACCCAAATGGAATCATGATGGCGTCGGGAAGGAGCTAAACCAATCACGAAGTCCATATTTATCTCTTCACACTTCCAGGTAGGAATACTAAACTCTTGCATCATACCACCAGGTCTTTGGTGTTCAACCTTAACCTGTTGGCATGTTGCACACTTAGCTACAAATACTGCTATATCTTTCTTTATGTCACTCCACCAATAGATTTCCCGTAAGTCTCGGCACATCTTGGTGGCACCAGGATGAATAGAATATCGCGCCCCGTGTGCTTTCTCCATAATCCTCTATCTTAGATCATCAACATTTGGGACACACAATCTACCCTGCAATGTCAACACACCATCTCCCCCTTGGGAGAAAACCTCTACTTTTTGGTCCTTGACTGACTCCTTCAGTCTGACCAAACTAGCATCTAAGTATTGCTTTTCCTTCACTTCCGAAACCAAGGAGGATTCGGAACTATTCTGAACCCCTATACTATTTTCAGCAGAGCCAAACAACCTAACCCCAATCTAGCCAAATGATGTACATCACGAGCCAACTCTTTCTTATCTTCTACCACATACGAAAAACTACCCATGGACACTCTACTTAGGGCATCTGCCACAACATTGGCCTTGCTTGGATGGTACAACACACTAATATCATAGTCCTTTAACAATTCTAACCATCGTCTCTGCCTAAGATTCAATTCTCTCTGGGTAAACACATACTGCAGACTCTTATGATCAGTGAAAACATCAACATGGACACCATACAAATAGTGTCTCCAGATTTTCAAAGCAAAAACAACAGCAGCCAAGTCAAGGTCATGGGTGAGGTAATTTTTCTCATGGGGTTTCAACTATCTAAAAGCATAAGCTATCACCATACCCTTCTGAATCAATATGCAACCCAACCCAACTCTCGAAGCATCATAGTACACCACAAAACTATCAACACCATCAGGCAAAGTCAAAATAGGGGTTAAAGTGAGTCGAGTCTTCAACTCCTGAAAACTCTTCTCACAAGATTCAGACCATAAGAACTTCACTTTCTTTTGGGTCAACCGAGTCATAAAAGACGCTATAAAGTAGAAACCCTCAACAAAATAGCGGTAATAACCAGCTAAACCCAAGAAACTTCAGATATTAGTCGGAGAAATAGGTCTAGGCCAATTTCTAACAGCTTTGGTCTTTTGGGGATCAACTCTATTACCCTCGGAAGAAATGATATGACCTAGAAAAGCAACTGACCTTAGCCAAAACTCATACTTACTGAACTTGGCAAACAACTTGTGATCTCTAAGGGTTTGCAAGACAGTTCAGAGATGATTAGAATGTTCATGCTCACTACGGGAGTACACTAGTATATCATCGATGAACACTATGACAAACATATCTAGATATGGTCTAAACACTCGATTCATGAGGTCCATGAAAGATGCTGGGGCATTAGTAAACTCAAAATGGCCATAACAAGTTCGGAAAGCGATTTTTAGGATGTCACACTCCCTAACTTTGAGTTGATGATAGCCGGAATGAAGGTCTATCTTTGAGAAATAACTTGCACCTTGCAATTGGTCAAACAAATCATCTATTCTCAGAAGGGGGTACTTATTTTTACGGTGACTTTATTCAGTTGGCGGTAATCAATGCACATACGCAAAGAGCCATCTTTCTTTCTCAGAAACAGCACAGGAGCACACCAAGGAGAAACACTGGACCTTATGAAACCCTTATCTAGTAGATCTTTGAGTTTCTCTTTCAACTCCTTAAGTTCTGCAGGGGCCATACAGTAAGGAGGAATAGAAATGGGCTGAGTATCAGGAAGAAGATCAATCCAAACTCTTTCTCTCTATCAGGAGGTATCCCTGGGAGATCATTCGGAAAGACATCAGAAAACTCATTGACAGTGTTAACTGATTGGAGAGTTGGAGTCTCAGACTTAGTGTCTTTGACTCTAACCAAATGGTAAATACACCCCTTGGAAATAATCTTTCTAGCTTTGAGGTAAGAGATAAAATGACTCTTGGGTTTTCATTCAATGGGCCAGCGAGTTGAGGTTGTTGACCATCATTATTTCTTCTCGCTCAACGTGGAGGCATATTTCCGAAAAAGCAGAGCACGGATTAATAGAAAAGAGAGACACTTTAAGCACGATAGACTTCTGAAAGAAGGAATCACATTTTTTTCCTAAAAGTCTTGTAGCCTCTTGCTCATAGATGTGGCGCACTACACACCGATGATCAAGACTCTACTTAAAGCGGCTTGTTGGACTCCCTAGGACACCTTAAAACCTTAGTCTCTGATATCAAGTTTGTAACGCCTTAGAAAACGGGTCCGGGAGCATCACATGGTGCTTGAGACTACGAATATCCCTAAGCTAAACCTTTGAGCAATTTTCATTCAGTTCGACACAACTCAATGGGTTTTCCATAAACAACTCTCAAATATCAACAGAGTAATCATCATCCAAGAATAAAAGAATTTCAGAAAGATAACAAAATACGACTTATTAGTCAACTCCCAACATCTATACTAGTCTGACAAGCCTCTAAGAAAATCAATAAAACTAGCGAGCCATTGAGATATACCCCACTGACTCATACTCAGTTATCAAATATAAATAATTCTGTGAAACCAACATCAGACATCATATCCTCAGAACATGAGGACTCACCACAACAGAGGATGTAGAACAGCGTGCCCGAAGAATCACTGTCGAACCTGGAACTAAGCACCTGGACCTACATTCTGAGAAAATATAGCCCACATCCGAAGATGTGGGTCAGTACAATGGAAAGGAACCGAGTATATGGGGGGGTGTATGTAGTTTTATAAACATCATCATCATAAATATTTATAAGAAATATGCAGGATGTATCAAAGACTCACATAGCCTGAAGAAAATCATCATAATCATGAGAGGATGAAATAAGTACAATAGCACATGTGAGTCATCATATAATTTTTCAATCACTTTCAGTTCATCAAGAATATCAATTATCATAATGTAGATATCATTTAAATCTTTCGAAAGAATAACTTTCACAATTTCACTTTCAAATCACTTCACCATTCACCATAGACACAAGGAAACACACACACACTGGGAGATCCTATAATCGACATAAACCATGTGAGCTACATAGAGTCCAATGTACAACCCACGTTGGGGAGAGCCGTCCAATCCTTTCCATCAGAGTAGGACTATCGATATCAAATCCACACAAACTAGTGATCACTATATAAATCAACCTCAGCCTTACTCCTACGGGGGCACATAGTTTTAGGGAAGTAAGGTCATTTTATACCTCCCACTCGGTGCTAAAGATTCCTCCCGGACTTAGCTCAGATCATTTCAAAGACAATCCACAACAAAATAATTTCAGTAATATATAAATACACATCGGGAGCCATCATGCTTCCCATCTATCAAAATCAACCACGTTGTGGATTTCTGTAACACTCGAGTTCAAAACAACTCCATTAAGACCAAAAGGTAAAATCATTCAAAATATCTCAAATATTCAACATCAATGTGCTTATAACACACACTTTCTCAAAAACACACAATTTCCAATAGGGATTCATGACCCAAATATCAAAATCATGATAAACATCGTTCAATATTCATACTTTATATCTCCACACATGTAAATTCATCTTTCAAAATCATAAATATCAAGATTTCATAATAATCATCATAAGATATGTGTTCATGCTTCAAATTTGTAAAAAATCAAACAAAAATCATGCCTTTGTAAAGAAAATTACTTTTGGCACAAGAACGAAAGAGAGTTCTTGTTGAAAAACCCCACATACCTTGAATGATGAACTTTAGATCGATACTCATTTTTGAGATATTAATCATGCCTTTGAATGACTTATGTGGACACGGGAGTTTCCTATAACCGACAATCCCACGTGAGCTACCTGGAATACCAACATTTGAAACTCCCATTGGCGGGAGCATCATACTCTTTGCCAGGGAGTACGACCTTAAAACTGCAATAATCATAAGCAGGCTCTATAGACAATAATATCAACATCAAACAGCCCTACGGTGGCACATAGGTTTGGGGAAATACCAAATTTCCCTCTCGGTGCTAAGTACTACTCCCCGACAAGCTCAAAACGCGTTAGAAAATCCACCACAACATCACAAAGGTCTATCATAAAGACCAAATCAAATCTCTTTCTCATTTATCAAATCATATCAATTTGTGGATTTCTAACTCAACACATTTTAGCTCAAAACATTTTAATCTTCCTCAACATCAACAAGGTATCAATGCGTTGAACCATAATTGACTCGACATTTGGACAAGGATATGAATACTCAGAACATAATATTTTTAATAATTTAACTCATCAAAACTATTCAGAAAATACCAAGACTCATTGCAACTTCAATATCAACATTTCTCAATAACTCAAATCGTCATAAGAAAGCTCAAAATTTGACACATGACTCGAAAACACTTGGAAATACCAATAATTCATTCTTGAACTTAAAACGTGGATACATGTTCAAAATATATCAATTCTTGATAGAAATACCAAGAATCCCAATATTAAATTTCAATTCATAGAACAAAAATAGTCAAATACTCATGTGATTCAAAACTTACAATTCAACTCTTTATAAGTTCATAATCGAATCATTTAGACATAATTTAACTTACAGAACCATATGAATCCATTAAATAATCATAATTGACAAGCTTGAACAATTTACATATATACATAATCAAAATCTCATGGTAGGATATCTTGGAAATAAATTCATTTGCCAAACTCATAATAATCCATAATAAAAATTAAAGATACGGGCACAAGAACGGAAGAATTATTCATGTTCAAAGCCCCACATACCTAAAAATGAAAGATGAATATGAACTTCTGACTCCCAAACTTTATTCACGAAAATTAAGGGTGCTTCTAGAAGCCCTTAACATGATCAATTCGAATCCCAAATCAATTTAAAATTTATACGGTTCAATCAAGAGACATAGAAGGATGAAATATGGAGTAGAAGGATTGGGGTTTAAGCCTGAGGAAATTTTGGAGAAAAATGAGTTATTGAATGCTCTTAATGGACTTAAATCCATGGTTTACCCGGATGGATTGGAGTGGGAATGACCAAAATACCCTTAAAAATCAAATAATGTCAAATCTGTCCTTTGGTGGACTGTTTTGATAGGTTGAAGTAGATTGACCATAAATTTTTGCTCCGATAGACAAATTGGATGAAACCAATTTCATTGGAAAGAGGACTCTCAGATATTTCTGTTGATATATAGTAGCTCTCCCAGATCATTATGTACAAGGAGTTATGATCATTTAAAGGTGACATTAAAATTCGCCTGGCCTTAGTATTTTTTTCCTTCATATTTACTGTTCACCACAATTCACAGTTAGATCGGAATGATCATAACTCATCGCTCGAGTGTCCGTTTCGGATGATCCACATATTGTTGGAAAGCTTATTCGATGCTCTACATGATGATGGGTCGCATATCCAGAAATTCCACACCAAAAAATTATTAAACACAATAAAGAACAAAATTCAACATATTTTTGTTTGAGATCTTAACGAACTCCTGGAAAGATAAAAAGGATTTAATGACTCGACATATTTGGGAGCAAAATATTTAACGGAAAAACTCGGGGTATCACATCATCTCTCCCTTGGAAACACTTTTCCCCGAATGTCGCTCGTTGGGTTAGGAAGACAATAAAAATTGAGGATATGCAACTAAAATAGCTTGATGAACAAGTTTATATTTTTCTAAGCTTTGGAGTACTTTCCGACGCATAAGCTCATGATAATCACAACGACATAGTTGAGTCTATTACTAAAAGAGTTGGATGAAGGAAAAATTATTAACTTCTATTTAAATCCGCATTCACAAAGAAAGAGATGAAAGATCTAGGATATGAAAACTTGGCATATCACAATATCTCCCTCTTGGGATTGGTTCTCCCCAAATAATACTAATTAATACATGGGACACTTTATGATCAACCCATGGCTTAATACTTGGGTCGGGAACAAAAGCAAAGGCTAAATAGAATTTGCAATCTTGGCTATTCAAATCTAACTAAGCCAAACTCTCTCTCCTTATTTTCAAGCTTAATTTGGAGTCACCAATTCCTCCACCTAACACCGTAACATAGCACCATTTCAAATTATAATTTACACACATCCACATTGTTACAGTTCCTCATCTCACAGATAATTCTTATTACCACTCAATCAACTTTAATCCACTTAATACTCACCATTTTCAACCATCATATTCATATCAACAAGTCTTAAAGCTTAGGGAACTATTCATAGGCATATACGCAATTCAACTTATAGTAAGGCCAAGGCTTGCAACTAATATCCTCAGACAGGAGATATATTCACAATACATGAGTGCTATGCAAGATCAATTTACAAGAGCTTTTAGCTTAGACTTCTAAATCAACATAGACACCAAAACTTATCGATAATATAAACTTTAATCTCCGTCCATATATATACACATGATGTTCAAGCCTATCTTTATAATTACGTATACACTCCTAATCAACACCCATAAAACACCTTTTTCAAATTCTACAATCCTTTATTAAGACAACTTCCGGGCACTATTCTTAAGAAAACACTCACTAACTTTTTCAATTAACTAAGCCATGCACAAAACTTCACTTCAACAATTCCCCACCTACAAACCTAGATAAACCATCACACAACCACTTCCACAAACACAACATGAAATACTCCAAATAACCATGACATCCATCAAAAGCCTAGCCTTAAGCTTACTCCACACTTGCCACCTTAGCTAAAATGAACCTACCACAATCTTTAGCAACAAAAACCCGCTCACTCTCTCTGATCGTCACCACTGTTCATTCACACTCCCTTGACTAATGGAAAGTCATGAAAGGGTAGAATATGAAGGGATATTATGTATGACTTGGTGCGGTTATTGAGGCCGGAGAACTAGGGAATCAAATGCATGAATTCAACTAGAATAAAGATTAAAGATTAAGGACACCCAGGACATAAATTGAATCTTATTGGTCGCTAAGGGTGTTACCTGTGGACAAAACTTGAACATACAATAAAACTTAAGCACATGCATTATGAACCACGCAACTTAAGTTTGGAGTTTATAGCTTATGGAATGTCGATTTTGCCTACTAGAAAAATTGGGACTCCATATTTCGATAGTTAGGAGAATACATGATTTCCTATGATATGAATGAACATATATTATGATCGGTGGAATGAAACATAAGGCATGAGAAAATATCGAAGTCATTGAAAAGGATGGGGTAAAATAGGATCAACACCACTCCTTCTCACCACCAACTTGCAACCCACTGATATACCTACCTGAATCCCACAATCTTAACTTAGTTAATTTTTTTTCTACTATCTCTCCCTTAGACTTAAGCCAACACTCCAAGTCAATGAATCACCATACAAACTCTAGTACATGGCATTCACTTTACTCTAGGGTCCCCGGATATACCCATACACAAGATCCATAACATAACCCACATAACTACACCCACGAGTACAAAAACCAATCTTAACATAACTCCCAAATACCCACCAACTTAGACAACTTTAAAAGTTATCATACAATAATTCATGCACTCCGCATCTTAGGTTCTAGCACTTACCATGGATACATCAAACCTTCACTAAACCATACTAACTTTTTTGTGCTTTACTAACATCACATCTCAAGCTAACACCCTCGTCAACCTCTAATGCCTAAGTTAACTCACAATTACATCGTATACCACATATCATCATTCATACTTACCCGATCAAGGATAACACTAACCGCTTAACATTTAATAACTTAAAAAAAATTCCTCATAACACCTTGATCATACTACTACCTCAACACACAATATCATACTTGATCACAAACAAATAGACTTAAGCTCTCGTACATACGGTTCAAATCTACTAAATCTCCTTCCTATCACTAGCGTCGTAGCAATTCTATCATTAAATTCATTTTTCTCATCACCCGTTATACAAACTTAACAACTCACTCTGACTACGATTAACAACAATCTCAACAACCATTTCCATCTATCAAACACCCCAAATATACTAGTCCACCAAAACCTTATAACGATAATAATCATCCACAATTATATGGCCTATGCCATAATAATTTATTAACACTGCCTTCCACCACGTTTCCACCCCCCCCCCCAGTTCCAACCTATGCAAGATGATGATAGGCGAATTTACGCGCCTATATCAATATATTTTGCCCATATTTTAGCCTAGTTTTGAGAACTAATTATCTATTTCATACACTTTTAGTCCTTTTTCCTGTAAATGAGCTAACAAATGTGATTAGGAAAGTTTCAGGTATAAATGATGCAAAATACAGCAATTTATGGCTTACTTGACGCAAAAGAAAGCTCACAAACGAGATGGAAAGGAGCTGGACGCATAAAGGACTAAATCTGCTGCATGGAAAATCTGTCCCGGGCTAAAACAGCATTTCTGAAGACTTTGGGGACTTACAGACACAAAGCTGGATTTTTGCCATAATACATTAACCTAGTGCAATTAGGTTATGTGTTTCATTATTCTATTTGGATTATAATTTTGTAACCTTACCCTAGTATATTTGGGTCAAGGATTTCATTAGTATATTAGGATTTGGTTATTTATTTCATTAGATTGGTAGGAGTAGGATAGGAGTATTATAAATACCCTATCATGCTAGAGATTTAGACATTCCGCATTCAATACATTCTTCACTTAATTCAACAATTAATTTTCTTCCATCCCTCTCATCTTCCGCCACAAACATTCTATTCTTAAAATCCACAACAAGAGAATCGTTACTTGCTAAGGAATCACTAAAACCACACGCCAAACACCCACTATTCACGCCATTCACCATGCAAACCGTGATATCCTTCGCATTCATGGGTAACTAAACCTCTTAGTTGGGGTTATGGAAGCCGAATGAGTTACTATCTATTGCTATGAGCTTGTGAGTTCAAGACACGTATATTGCTTATATCATTATTCTCTTCATCTTAAATCCACATTCTTTGCGGTTCAAACACAAGAACACGCCATTCTAGCATCTAACCTGTTCGAGAGAAAGGTTATTTGTCTAGAAAAGAAGACGCATAGACCAACGCCAGGCTAACATTTAACTTGTTCGAGAGAAAAGTTATTTGTCTGGAAAAGAGATAATGTCAAGGTAGTAGGACACCCGTTCCTATTAAAAAGCTAGTGCCGTACCTGGACTAACTTCTTGGAGAATTCGTACCGTTAGACACGCTTTAAGCTCGAGAGAGTTAAAGTGAAATAGTCCTTGTTTAGGTCGAGAGACGCTTGGATTTACCATCGACTACAATTCTCTATAAGCAATTGCATGTCAAGACTCTACACACTCATAGCCAATAGAGACGTATACTTCTGAAGGTGGACATAACCCCAACGCTTCAATTCTCATTGTTTACAACCAACGTGACAATCTTTCTCTTTTTACTTTATTATTTTCAGCTTTTATTTCATTACTTTGGTTACTTATTACAATCCCCCCTTCTTACGAGACTTGCACCAAAAGTCTATTAATTTTGCTTACTTGTTGACCAAGCTATTCTCTGTGGGATCGATACCCAACCCAGTTGGGTTCTATATTTGCTAACGACCGCTTTACACTCAAACGAGAGCTGTAGATTGAGCGTTATCAAAAATTGGCGCCGTTGCCGGGGAATACAAGTGTCAATCAAGTTCGCAAAAATTACTAGACCCTTTGGTCAAAGATTCTCGTACTTTTACGTTTAGTTTTTGTTTTTGTTGACTGCAGGTTTTCCTTTTAGTGCATGCCCCATACTAGAAGTTCTGGTCAACCGTTATTACCAATCAATCCGGAACCGCAACGAATCCGAAGAATGGAAGCACAAGCGGAAATCGACAGGATGGCTGCTCAACACGAGCAAGCAAGATTAGCTGCTCTTGCCGCTGCTCAAGTCCAACAACAAAACATTGATAATCCTGGACGAGCAACAAATCCTGAAGATGAAGATTTAGGAGATGACGAGTTGATCAACCCAAGGCATGGCGCTGAAATGGCAACACCTGCCAACAGACGAGGTCGACAAGCTCGGTACAGATATGATCGCCAACCTTTGCAACCAGCTTTCGACGATGATGATGATGATCTTGATGGTGCCGGAGCCACTGGAGCTATAATTCCACCACCATTAGCGCCCGGAGCCAAGTTCAACATCACTAGCACCATGATTCAGTTATTGCAACTCAAGGGTTTATTTGGTGGACTAGCAGGCGATGATCCGAATATGCATCTCATCAACTTTATTTCTACATGCAAGTCTTTTGACAATCCTGGAGTTGGTCAGAATGCTATTCGATTACGTCTATTTCCATTGTCTCTGTCTGGGGAGGCAACATTATGGTTGAATGGGCTGACTCCTGATTCTATTACAAATTGGAGGCAATTGAGAGACGCTTTCCTAGAAAGATTCTTTCCGCCATCCAAGAGGGCTCAATTGAGAGATGAAATCAGCAACTTTCGTCAGCTTCCCTCGGAAGCTCTTCACGAAACATGGGAGAGGTTCAAGACAAAGCTAGCGAGATGCCCAAACCATCACATGACTAATGTTCACCTCATGGAGATCTTATATAGAGCCTTGAATTCAGTAACTAAACCAGTGGTGGACAACGCAGCTGGAGGTTCTTTTATGGACCTCACCTTTGGTCAAGCAAGTAACATGCTAGATCGTATGACGAAACAAAGTAGAGCTTGGCATACCAGGGATTCTGAGGTAGCAAGCCCCACTTTATCTATTGGCATGTCTGCAGATCAAAGAAGAAGAGAAGAAGAACGTGATCAAGATATGGCGCACATGAAAACCCAAATGGATCTTCTTACAAAGCATCTATTAGGGAAGACTGAAAAAGTGAAAGCTATTGCGTCAAAAGGAAGAGACGAATCTGATTCGGAAGAGGAGGCCAACTACGTGAACAATCAGGGGGGTTTCCGTGGGAATGCCCAAGGAAACCAAGGTCGGAACTACTATGATAAATCTGGAGGTAAAGACCAAGGTAGTTGGAAGAAAAATAATGAAAATAGTGGTTTGTACGTTCCCCCTGGTAGACGTGATACCACCACATCTAATTCTATGGAAGACATGATGGCTAAGTTATTGAAAGGAGTGGAAGCGACGAGCGCGGGAGTTAAGGAGGTGATTGACGATTTGGCCTCCATGAAGCAATTAGTTGATTCTCATTCCACTTCTATCAAGCAACTAGAGCAGCAATTCAGTCAACTTTCAGCAACACTCAACCAAAGAAAAGCCGGCACCTTGCCTAGCGATACTGTGCAAAACCCAAGGAATGATGGGTCATGCATGGCCATCACTACGAGGAGTGGTAAGGTGCTGGAAACTTCAGCAGAAGGCAAGCAAGTAGTTGACAGAACAGCAGACATGGACGCCACACCTAGTGACGCCACTAGGGAAGACGCTGCAATATCCACTTCCAACGTCAAGGACGTGTTGCCTAGTGACGTGCAGCCTGAAAAAAATAATAAACGGAAGCAAGAGGAGAAGAAAGCCATGGAGAGAACACTTCCATACCCACCACCACCTTTTCCACAAAGATTGAAGAAGGTGGCCGATGACACTAAGTTCAGCAAATTTATGACCATGTTGAAGCAGCTGACTATTAATGTCCCTTTGGTAGAGGCACTTGAACAAATGCCTGGGTATGCGAAGTTTATGAAAGATCTTTTGACTAAAAAGAGGGCAGCAAGCTATGAGCTGAAAGAAGATGTGCATCATTGTAGTGCAATAGCTACCCGATCTATAGTTCAGAAGAAGGCCGACCCCGGAGCTTTCACTATTCCTTGCACCGTCGGATCTTTGGACTTTGCTAAAGCATTATGTGACTTAGGAGCCAGCATCAACTTGATGCCATTATCAATCTACAAGAAGTTGGGGTTAGGAGATCCTACACCAACTAATATGAAGCTTGTTATGGCGGATAGGTCGGTAAAACGACCGGTTGGTATTCTATGCGATGTCTTGGTGAAGGTATCTTCATTCATATTTCCAGCAGACTTTGTCATCTTGGATTGCGAAGCAGATTCAGAGGTTCCCATAATCTTGGGCCGCCCTTTCCTTGCTACGGGAAGTGTGCTCATAGATTTGAGAGCTAATGAGCTTTCATTCCGAATAAATGATGAAGTAGTGCGCTTTGATGTTTGCAAATCAATGAAGCAACCCAAAGATCTAAGTGTATTTTCTGTGGCTGATGTTGTCGTTGATGACGAGGATGAGTTACTTGCTGAAGAGCAAATTCTTGATGATCCTTTGGAGGTTTTGCTCATGGAAGAAGATGATGATGATGCTGAAATTTCTGAAGATGATATTTGTGCTCTATCGGGATTAGGAGCATATCGCTGTCCTCCTAAGAAGCTGGATCTTGATCTCAAGAATCGACCCACACCACCAGCTAAGCCATCTATTGAAGAACCACCCACATTAGAATTAAAGGAGCTGCCAAGCCATTTGAAGTATGCATTCTTAGGAAGCGGAAACACTCTTCCAGTCATAGTGGCAGCCGATTTAGGTGAGCAACAAGTTGCAGCTCTTATTGCAATTTTACGCAAGTATATTAAAGCTATTGGATGGACCATTGCGGATATCCTTGGTATTCCACCTGGGATTTGCACTCATAAAATTCAGCTCCAAGAAAAGTGCACACCCACCATCGAACACCAAAGACGTCTAAACCCACCAATGCAAGAGGTGGTGAAGAAGGAGATTATCAAGTGGTTAGACGCAGGAGTTGTGTATCCTATTTCTGATAGTACATGGGTAAGCCCAGTACAATGTGTTCCCAAGAAAGGAGGTATGACGGTGGTTGCGAATGCAAAGAATGAGCTTATTCCAGTCAGGCCCGTCACTGGATGGAGAGTATGCATGGACTACCGCAAGCTGAATTCTTGGACTCTCAAGGATCACTTCCCCATGCCATTTATGGACCAAATGCTAGATCGATTAGCGGGAAAAGGATGGTTTTGCTTTCTTGATGGTTATTCAGGTTATAATCAGATTTTTATTGCACCAGAAGACCAAGAGAAGACAACGTTTACATGCCCATATGGTACGTTTGCCTTCAAACGTATGCCATTCGGGTTATGTAATGCACCAGCCACCTTTCAGCGATGTATGATGTCTATTTTCTCTGATATGGTAGAAGACACTTTGGAGGTATTTATGGACGACTTTTCAGTTGTTGGGGAGTCTTTCGAAGCATGTTTGGTGAATTTAAGCATGGCATTACAAAGATGTGTAGAGTTCAACCTTGTGCTGAATTGGGAGAAGTGCCACTTCATGGTAAAAGAAGGAATTGTTCTTGGGCACAAGATCTCCGAAAGAGGGATAGAGGTTGATCGCGCCAAAATAGAGGTAATTGAGAAGCTACCACCTCCAATTTCGGTGAAGGGAGTTCGTAGTTTTCTTGGCCATGCTGGGTTTTATCGAAGATTCATCAAAGACTTCTCCAAAATTTCTAGTCCATTATGCAAGCTATTGGAGAAAGATGCGAAGTTTGACTTTAATGATGATTGCTTAAAGGCATTTGAATGCCTTAAAGAAAAACTCGTTGAAGCCCCTATCATGGTAACACCAGATTGGACGCTCCCGTTCGAAGTCATGTGTGATGCTAGTGGTGTAGCCGTTGGTGCTGTTCTTGGACAGAGAAGGGAGAAATTATTTCATCCTATCTACTATGCGAGTAAGGTCCTCAATGAAGCCCAAAGGAACTACACCGTCACTGAACAAGAGCTATTAGCGGTTGTGTATGCGTTTGAGAAGTTTCGCGCCTACCTATTAGGTACTAAAGTGATCGTTCATACAGACCATGCAGCTCTTAGGTATCTAATGACAAAGAAGGATGCAAAACCAAGGCTGATTCGATGGGTGTTGCTGCTGCAAGAGTTTGATTTCGAAGTCAAAGATAGAAGAGGTTGCGAGAACCAAGTGGCTGATCACCTATCTAGACTTGAGAATGAGTATGTGGCACAATCAGAAAATCAGATTGGTGATGCATTCCCTGACGAGGAGATACTAGCGACAACAATGGAGAACTTACCATGGTATGCCGACTTTGCAAATTTCGTGGTGAGTAATGTGTTACCTTCCAATTTATCTTACCACCAGAGGAGGAAGTTTATGCATGACGTTCAGCACTATTATTGGGATGAGCCTTATTTGTTTCGAAGATGCGCGGATGGTATCATTCGACGATGTATATCCCATGAAGAAGTGCCCACTATATTAGAAGCATGCCACACTTCGCAAGTTGGAGGCCATCATGCAGGGAATCGAACAGCAAGAAAAGTCTTGCAAAGTGGTTATTATTGGCCTACAATATTCAGAGATGCACACGACTATGTGAGAAGGTGTGACCAATGCCAACGTCAAGGTGCTATTTCAAAACACCATGAAATGCCCATGTCCACAATTCTGGAGGTAGAACTCTTTGATGTATGGGGTATTGATTTCATGGGACCATTCGTGAATTCGTTTGGAATGAAGTACATCTTGGTTGCTGTGGATTATGTGTCGAAATGGGTTGAAGCTGTAGCATTGGCTGATAACGAAGGAAAGCGTGTTGTAGCGTTCTTAAAGAAGAATATCTTCTCTCGCTTTGGGGTACCTCGTACTATCATAAGTGATGGAGGATCTCACTTCTGCAACAAGCTATTCAAATCTGTATTGGCCAAGTATGGAGTCAAGCAACACAAGGTAGCTACGCCTTATCATCCCCAAACTAGTGGACAAGTAGAGGTTTCCAATCGTGAGATCAAGCAAATCCTTGCCAAGACAGTCAATGCGAATCGGAAGGATTGGTCTCGGAAGCTAGATGATGCACTATGGGCGTATAGGACTGCATTCAAGACACCCATTGGCATGTCACCTTATCAGCTAGTTTATGGGAAGGCTTGTCATCTACCCATCGAGCTTGAATACAAGGCATTATGGGCATTGAAGCACTTGAATCTGAATTGGGATGATGTGAAGAACCTGAGGTTGGAGCAGCTGAACGAGCTAGATGAATTCCGTCTCCATGCATATGAAAGATCAGATTTATACAAGGAGCGGATGAAGAAGTATCACGATCAGCGGATTGTTCGACGACACTTCCAAAAAGGTGACATGGTGCTACTCTTTAACTCCAGATTCAAGCTCTTCCCAGGTAAGTTAAAATCAAAGTGGTCTGGTCCATTTAAACTCACCCACGTCTACTCGTCTGGAGTAGTCGAACTGGAAAATAATGAGGGTGTTATCTTCAAGGTGAATGGCCAACGTGTTAAGCCATATATCGGTCCTCTTGACTCGATGAATGACATGGCCATCACTTATCTCGACGAAGTCTAAGTACTCGAGATTACTACGTCGAGCCACGACAATAAATAAGGCGCTAGATGGGAGGCAACCCTTCGTTTTATTGTTTTATCGTTTTGTCGTTTTAGTATTTTTTTCTTTTTGATAAATGAAAATCCAAAAATAAGAGTCGTGCCACGACCAAAACTAAGGCGCTTGGTGGGAGGCAACCCATCGTACTAATCGTTTTCATTTGTTTGAGCAAATATAGGTGTAAGAAGTATGCAACGAGGTGATTGATTTCAATTGACGATTTGGTCGCATTGTATGGGAAAGTCGGTAAGTTAGGAATGGTGATGCATAAGGCCATGAATTGAGCCTTTCTCACGTCATAATAGGCTTCGAGGAAGGCTAGGCCTTGGTAAAAATAGGCCACGAACGATGCACAATCTATTCTATAGCCTAAGGACTCGGAATCTAGTGTGCTATACCCTATGCGCCGCCTATTCCTAGGTGTGCTTTTGACTATGCGCCGCCTATGCTATGGCATTTGAGATACTGAGACCAAATGCCATACCATATGCCATGGACAATGCGCCGCATATACATGTGATATGCCGAGGGATATGCGCCGCATATAGGGTGATTTTGTCCCCAAATCCGATTGTAAATGGGTCATAACCCGACCCATACTCCTCCTATATAAAGGGGACTTGTTTTTATTTCACAAACACATTAGAATCAAACCTAAAGGCGCCGCATATCATCCCAAATCCTCTCAAATTTTTCTTCCTTTGTTCTTCCAATCCACAACAACTTCTCCACAATCTTCAAACAAGTAAGTGCTCTCTTATTCTTCATCTATTTATCGTAAGTACTACTTTACTATGCTTATTATTAAATGCTAAATCATGTGAGATTAGTGGTGATGTTCATGTGATTGGATAATTGTTGCAAAAATCGTGTGATCGAATGAATACGAATGCAATTCTTGACTTGTTTCCGACTTGAATTTTGTTTCAATGGCATTGTTATGATACTTGCTGAACATATATGGCTATGAATATTGCTTGAAAGTGTTGTTTGGATGCTTGCATGATTCACCATCCCGGCCATCGGGATAAGGTTATAGTGACTATCGACGTAGGAGGTAGTGTTGGTTGTTTGAATAGCAATTCCATGTGGTAACTCCTATGTTATAGTATCGCTATATGCACCATGAAAGACGTCCAAATGGCTGTTCATAAGTGATGTCATGCTGATTTTCTTGTCGGAATACAATCCTAAGACGTATGTCGACGAAGTCTGAGTACTCGACCACGTTCACTTCACTGATTTGTGCTAACAAGATTAAGTGTGGGGTGGTACCCCTAATGCTTGCATATAAATTGTATAAAGTGCGATTGTGCTGCATCTAACATTATTTCTAGTCTCAGGTTCAATGGCACCGAAAGCAAGGCAAGGCAAGGAGAAGGCTACCACAACCCGCAAGGACAAAAAGAGAAGCCGAAAAGACCAAGGCGAATCATCTTCAGCACACCTACCACGCAGAATGTTCGGAATCAAATGGGTTCTTGAGGACGAAGCCAAGGCATGGTACAGCAGCAACAAAGAAAAGAAATATGTGCACGTCGACTTAATCAACAAGGAGACCTTAGCAAAGAAGGAGCCGCAAATGTTGGCTACGATAATGGCTTTGAAGTTGGATTTCATCTTCCGTGACATGGGAGAGTGCAATCTTGACTTGACAAGAGAGTTTTATGCCAACTGGTCGCCAAACACAACAGGCAACGAAGTCAAAATTCGGGGCCAAGTGTTACAGCTTACAGCGGATTGGATCAACTCGTTTCTAGGCCTACCTTCGGTCGACACTGCCCCATACAAAGAGCTGTACAGCAGGCCTCCTTACAGAGCAATAAGACACACGCTTTGTGGAAGCAGATCAATGGCAAGATGGGGCAGACATAAGGAAACAGGCCGTCACAACACATTCCCCTATGCTCCACTAAATAGGGAAGCAAGAATCTGGATGCGCATTGTCAACTCATGCCTTATTCCTGGGACGCAATACACAAAGATATCGAGAGATAGAGTGTGTCTGGTTTATGCATTGATGACAAATGTCCCTATCAACTTTGGGGCAATCATTCGATCCACCATGAGGAAAGCCAGACTCCACAGCAGGTCCCATTTCACATTCGGCAATTTGTTGACAGCAATGTTGCGGAAGGAGGATATAGAAGAGGAACCAGCTGACCACAAACTCCCACATACCCCAAAGAAGGTTGACCTCACCAAGGTCAAAGATGCTGAAACAACGCATGGAGTCAACCTTACCACTGCGGAGAGACACGCTCGTGACGAGAGTTTCTTCCGTCATCTCTATGGCATGACACGATTCACTATGATGAGTGGTGGACGTATTCCAACTGCTGAAGAGCTCCAACAGCTGGACCACGACTACCCAATGAACAGACATGCCCGGGAGATGTGTGGAGTGGGAGTCTATTTCGAGGAACCTCTTGATGATGACGTGCCAACTGATGATGATAGACGCCTGCCTGATTCTGATGCTGAGGAGAACTCTGACGATGACTCTTACGATGATTCGGACGAAGGGGGTATGACCCCCGACATTGAGGAAGAGTCCGACTAATCAGGTTCTTCGACTTTATTTTCCACTGAGGGCAGTGTCTAGTCTAAGTGTGGGGTGTCGGCAGAATCTGCATGCTATGTTTGTATGTTTGCTCTTGTTTATTTTGTTTTGATTTTTTTTTTTTTTTCGTGTTTTTTCGTGTGACGTTTTTTTTTTATTTTTTAGGAGTAAAATTTTTCTAGCTACGCATGAAATTATTTTGATAGGCAGCATGAGATTAGAACAAGAGTATGTGCTACAATTGTGACTATTGAGACATTTAGGCTCTAGTTGTGACTCATTATGTGATAGTGTGTGATTCAATTCCTTCACTTGTTGGGTCGAGAGTCTATATTACTACCAATCAAGTCGACCATGTGCCTTGTGTGTGTGAGATTAATAGTATATTCTATGTTTGTGGCTGATGCTAGAACTTGCCCGGTATGTATGCAAAGCGAAAATAAGGAGTGTGAGTTTAGGAGATGATTTAGGCATTTCTTTGGCAACCTATACATGTTTACCTTCAGTTTTTCCTACCCATGTACATTATCCTAGTTAAACCCTTTTGAGCCTTTAGCCTATTTCTTTGACAGCCTTGTATGTAAGCCTAATCCATTTTTTCAAGACCATAATTTGATCCAAATTCCTAAGTGCTTTAAAGTGAAAAAGTCATGTGACAACATAAGAGGAAATTGGGTGAGTATGATGCTTTAAATTGTAATGGTGCTTGAATATGTTATGAAAAAGAAAGTGCTATCATAAGAGGTATGTTGTGAGAAGAAAAAGGAAAAGAAAGCTGAAAAGTGAGTTGTGCTTAAAATTGGAAAACAAAAGATGAAAACAAGGGTGGAAGAATAAAATAAAGAAAGGTTGAAAGAAAAAAGTGTCATAGATACAAAGTGATGTATTAAAGTGCTTAGGAACTTAGTCACTATTTCTGGCCAAAATAGTCCTACCCGTCCCTTAGCCTACATTACAACCATCTAAAGACCTACTTGATCCTAATCTTAACATTCTGACATTTAGTAGAGTACTACATTAAGGGCAAGCCTATGGTCATCAGTTGCAACATATGAATTCTTTGTGAGAGCGAGAGCAAGGACACTTTGACACCCATGTTTGAAAAATATGCTATATTTGTGAGTGATTATGGGTACTATATTGTGAGACACACATGGTTGATGAGTCTTGGATAGTTGTATATGATTCTATGCACCTTAACGTTTGCATGCGAGTTGATCACCATCACGAGTCTATGCTTGAGGTTAAATTGTTTCTACTTATAATCGGAAAGCTACTCTTTGTTGATAATCTTTGTGCTTGTCTTGAAGAATGTTTTGTGTTGTTTCTGTAAAAACCTTAAGTCGATGCTTAGAAGGACATGATATGTTGTTCGAGGACGAACAAAGCTCTAAGTGTGGGGTGTTGATGATAGGCGAATTTACGCGCCTATATCAATATATTTTGCCCATATTTTAGCCTAGTTTTGAGAACTAATTATCTATTTCATACACTTTTAGTCCTTTTTCCTGTAAATGAGCTAACAAATGTGATTAGGAAAGTTTCAGGTATAAATGATGCAAAATACAGCAATTTATGGCTTACTTGACGCAAAAGAAAGCTCACAAACGAGATGGAAAGGAGCTGGACGCATAAAGGACTAAATCTGCTGCATGGAAAATCTGTCCCGGGCTAAAACAGCATTTCTGAAGACTTTGGGGACTTACAGACACAAAGCTGGATTTTTGCCATAATACATTAACCTAGTGCAATTAGGTTATGTGTTTCATTATTCTATTTGGATTATAATTTTGTAACCTTACCCTAGTATATTTGGGTCAAGGATTTCATTAGTATATTAGGATTTGGTTATTTATTTCATTAGATTGGTAGGAGTAGGATAGGAGTATTATAAATACCCTATCATGCTAGAGATTTAGACATTCCGCATTCAATACATTCTTCACTTAATTCAACAATTAATTTTCTTCCATCCCTCTCATCTTCCGCCACAAACATTCTATTCTTAAAATCCACAACAAGAGAATCGTTACTTGCTAAGGAATCACTAAAACCACACGCCAAACACCCACTATTCACGCCATTCACCATGCAAACCGTGATATCCTTCGCATTCATGGGTAACTAAACCTCTTAGTTGGGGTTATGGAAGCCGAATGAGTTACTATCTATTGCTATGAGCTTGTGAGTTCAAGACACGTATATTGCTTATATCATTATTCTCTTCATCTTAAATCCACATTCTTTGCGGTTCAAACACAAGAACACGCCATTCTAGCATCTAACCTGTTCGAGAGAAAGGTTATTTGTCTAGAAAAGAAGACGCATAGACCAACGCCAGGCTAACATTTAACTTGTTCGAGAGAAAAGTTATTTGTCTGGAAAAGAGATAATGTCAAGGTAGTAGGACACCCGTTCCTATTAAAAAGCTAGTGCCGTACCTGGACTAACTTCTTGGAGAATTCGTACCGTTAGACACGCTTTAAGCTCGAGAGAGTTAAAGTGAAATAGTCCTTGTTTAGGTCGAGAGACGCTTGGATTTACCATCGACTACAATTCTCTATAAGCAATTGCATGTCAAGACTCTACACACTCATAGCCAATAGAGACGTATACTTCTGAAGGTGGACATAACCCCAACGCTTCAATTCTCATTGTTTACAACCAACGTGACAATCTTTCTCTTTTTACTTTATTATTTTCAGCTTTTATTTCATTACTTTGGTTACTTATTACAATCCCCCCTTCTTACGAGACTTGCACCAAAAGTCTATTAATTTTGCTTACTTGTTGACCAAGCTATTCTCTGTGGGATCGATACCCAACCCAGTTGGGTTCTATATTTGCTAACGACCGCTTTACACTCAAACGAGAGCTGTAGATTGAGCGTTATCACAAGAACAACAGAGTAAACAGCCAGCTGCTAGTGAATCAAAATAGGCCTCACACAGCATCACTAGACTTTAGTTTCGTCTTTTGAAAAAGGAAATAAATATCAAAACAATTATGCTAGTGAATCGAAATAAGCCCCACACGGCTTCACTAGACTTCAAGTTTTCATCAAAAGATAATCAGAAAATATTTTCAAGAAATAAAAGTCTGGTACACCATAATCAAGGATCCGAGAACATGTGTCTCGCTTTACCTCAACTGAACGACTCAAGAGGGATGAGGGTATATCTTGAAAGCTATGGAACCTTTGCTAGTAAGCCCAGGAATATAATCAAGAGATTAAATTGGAACTAGTTAATCACCCTGTCTCAACATTAGTACACGGATAAGGAAAATATGAAATCACATCATGAATTATAGGGACAAATCCAAAAACACTTCCGACATAGGCTTAATGCACAACCTTCAAGGACGTACATATGACACCTCAATTTTTCGGAACTCAAGAGCACTAATGAAATCATTTTTTTCTAGCTCGCTTACAAGACCGTAATATCAGAGGAGATTATCTAAGAAAGCACTATCTATAAGGATTTATGCTTGACTATATCCGGTATTTTAGAACAAGGTGAAATGGCCCAATTTATGCAAGATATGAAACCATATGAATTTCTTAAGGAACCTTTCCACAGCACGATCTACGACTTGAAAGAAAGGAAATATTTTTGTAAATGCCTCGTAGCCTCTAGAAGAAAAGTACAGACGTCTCTGTACCGGTCCGTAAGACTTTACTAGACACCCAAGGACACTTGAAATCTGTGCTCTGATACCAAGTTTGTAATGCCCCAAAAATAGGTCCCGAGACATCACACGGTGCTTAGGGTCACAAGTGACCCCAAGCTAACCCTCCTACTGGTATAACTCGTAAGTAATTGAATAAAATGCATAGATCTGAAAGAATAATGCGGAATATAAATCTTTTATGAATTTACTCAATACAATATGAATTTAGAAATTACAACTCTACTTTTTCCAACAAACTGAAACTGAAAACATCAACTTGTACTAACTGTCTATGAAGCCTCTACTAGTACTGACTATAGGTAGTCGGGTCATGACTCCCAACTACCTCTACTCAATACGACTGAATACAGAAAATACAATACACCTCAAATCTGAACAACTCAAGTCCCTAAATCAAAACGACTAATCACTTGCCGATCGAGAGCTGTGACCCAGTTGAACTTGATATGTGTGCTACAACTTATACCTACATTTTGGTAAGAATGTAGCCCATGGAAATATGTGGGCCAGCACATTGAAATGTACTAAGTATGTGGGGGTGCATGCAACAATATAAATAGTATAATCAATTTCATGAAAACATGCATACGGACAATGATGACTCACTTGGCTTGAGTTATATCAAATCATACTTTTCATAATTTCATAATAAATAGTTCATATGATAAAATTTTGTAATCCACGTAAATCATTATAAATCATAAATTATGATAAATTATCCTAAATCATCATAAATTATCATATCATCAAAAATCATCATAGGTAATTATAAATCATCATAAATGATCATAAAACAACATAAACATCTCAACTCTTTAACTCAAATCTCAAAGTGACTCGGTAATTCAAGAAACTTAATCTTATGGACAGGGGAGATTCCTATAACCGACAATCCCACGTGAGCTACATGGAATACCAACATTTGAAACTCCCATTGGCGGGAGCGTCATACTCTTTGCCAGGGAGTACGACCTTAAAACTGCAATAATCACAATCAGGCTCTATGGACAATAATATCAACATCAAACAGCCCTACGGTGGCACATAGGTTTGGGCAAATACTAAATTTCCCTCTCGGTGCTAAGTATTACTCCCCGATAAGCTCAAAACGCGTTAGAAAATCCACCACAACATCACAAAGGTCTATCATAAAGACCAAATCAAATCTCTTTCTCATTTATCAAATCATATCAATTTGTGGATTCCTAACTCAACACATTTTAGCTCAAAACATTTTAATCTTCCTCAACATCAATAAGGTATCAATGCGTTGAACCATAATTGACTCGACATTTGGACAAGGATATGAATACTCAATACATAATATTTTTAATAATTTAACTCATCAAAACTATTCAGAAAATACCAAGACTCATTGCAACTTCAATATCAACATTTCTCAATAACTCAAATCGTCATAAGGAAGCTCAAAATTTGACACATGACTCGAAAACACTTGGAAATACCAATAATTCATTCTTGAACTTAAAATGTGGATACATGTTCAAAATATATCAATTCTTGATAGAAATACCAAGAATCCTAGTATTAAATTTCAATTCATAGAACAAAAATAGTCAAATACTCATGTGATTCAAAACTTACAATTCAACTCTTTATAAGTTCATAATCGAATCATTTAGACATAATTTAACTTACAGAACCATATGAATCCATTAAATAATCATAATTGACAAGCTTGAACAATTTACATATATACATAATCAAAATCTCATGGTAGGATATCTTGAAAATAAATTCATTTGCCAAACACATAATAATCCATAACAAAAATTAAAGATACGGGCAAAATAACGGAAGAATTATTCTTATTCAAAGACCCGCATACCTAAAAATGGAAGATGAATATGAACTTCCGACTCCGAAACTTTATTCACAAAAATTAAGGGTGCTTCTAGAAGCCCTTAACATGATCAACTCGAATCCCAAATTAATATAAAATTTCTACGGTTCAATCAAGAGACATAGAAGGATGAAATTTTGTATAGTAGGGTTGGGGTTGACCTTAAAATTCGCCTGGCCTCAGTATTTTTTTCCTGCACATTTACTGTTCACCACTATTCACGGTTAGATCGGAATGATCATAACTCATCGCTCGAGTTTCTGTTTTGGATGATCCTCATATCATTGGAAAGCTTATTCAATGATATACGC
Organism: Capsicum baccatum var. pendulum; assembly: GCA_030864225.1. Lineage (NCBI taxonomy): Eukaryota > Viridiplantae > Streptophyta > Magnoliopsida > Solanales > Solanaceae > Capsicum > Capsicum baccatum. Next base: position 77,137,923 of record CM061558.1, on the reverse strand, counting down.
AATGACGGGTTGCATATCCAGAAATTCCACACAAAAAATTATTAATCACGATAAAGAACAGAATTCAACACATTTTCGTCTGAGATCTTAACTGACTCTTGGAAAGATAAAAAGGCTTTAACGACTCGGCACATGTGGGAGCGAAATATTTAATAGAAAAACTCGGGGTATCACCTAGCCAGACCAGTATGGTGCCTTAGTGGTTGTGTCTTGACGACGTCTCTTTGTTATAAGTCGTAATGTATCGTTATGGGTCGTATAGTGACCCATAGTCACTAACAACCAAATTTCAGTTTTTAAATTAAGGGTACTTTGGACAATTTCCTTCTCACCCAATTAAAACCCCACTTTCATAAAGAATTTAAGAGTGTTATATTTTATCCTTAACGTACTCAAACACTTCCAAAGCTCTCTTAAATTCTCTCAAGCAGCCATACTTAGGGTTTCTAAGATGTAGGCCATCCAAGGGCTCAAGGGTTGAATTTTTTTTGTGAAACTTGATATTTTAGGCATGTTACTCTTCCCTCATCAATAATTTTTTAAATGAATATATTTTAAAGTATTGTTCATGAGATATTTGTGTTGATTTGAAATCAAGGGTTGATGGTTTAGAATGTTTGTTGTTGAATAAGGTTTTTTTGTAGTTTACATATGATTATTCATGTTTTAATTATGGTTATGAACTTGTGGGTGCATGGGTATGGTGATTGAACTAAAGAATTGTGATTTTCCCAAAATTATGACTTTAGAAGTAGTTATGACCCCAACCCCATATTGTGAAATTGGTTTTAATTATGAGAAATGTGGGAATTTCAACTATTCTTGAACTATTGCATTATGATTTTGAATTGAACCTTATGGAGTTATGTAATTCCCCAAGCTAATGTAAAATTGAACCAAAGGGGTCGTGAATTCACCCAAGTGAAGATAATTAGTGTGACATGTTGATGTTGCATTACAAGTGTAGTTGGTATAACGATACCAACAATGCATCCCTAAACATGTATTGTAGTTCAATGAATGGGATTGTGTGATAAATCTTTTTAATTGGGATTTAATGAGGGTTGTGTAGTTAAGTCATGAAAGTGGTGGTCTCGAGGGTCCCACAATGGACACCACGGTTGCCGACATGGGGGTCTATACGATCGGGTGGTTTGAGTCCCCCTTATTAAAATCATTTGATTAGGTGGTTGAGTCCCCCACATCTTATTACATTATTTGGTTCTCGTGTCAACTTGATACTCAGGGAGGTTTGAGTCCCTCATAGTGCATATATTTATACACTCTGGTCTATGCGACTATACGCACTGGGGCCCTGCCAGCTGGGTGAGAGCTGGGCCCACATAGCCCGTGTGTGCCTTGTATGTTATGACGATTGAGCTACACAATTCAAGCTAAAGTTTTAAAGTGCATGTTAAGCCTTATTCCCTAACCCGACATATGATATATATATATATATATATATGTATATGAATTTGATTATGTGCATTGGTTTTGAATGATTCTGTCGATCATGGCATTATGTTATCCTTATCCCTGTGTTACATGCTAGTGTTCACCCCACTAACCATCTTTGGATGTTGTATCTCCATGCAATGCAGGCACCGAAGCAACTTTTTCTTTTCTTATGCAGAGTTAAGTGGATGAACTAGTTCATTGGTTCATTGTGGTGAAATAATGAGCTTTCATACTTCAAAAGACTTAGATATTCATTAGCTATTATCATAGACTAGAGTTATGAGTCTCATTAACATTATCATTCTCATTATTATCTGTCAGAGTCGGGGACATGTCCCACCAAGAAAATTTTGGTTGTTTGTTTAGAAGGCTTTGTTAGGATTACTGTGGATATTGGGTGATATTGGTCGATTGTTTGGCCAGTCATCAATCGTTGGTTATTAACATGTTTAGAATTTCTTTAAGCTTGTTGCATTCTATCTTGTTATATGTTTGAAATTTATCCGACATTGGGAGATGTTGTGTTGGTTTACTTATGTTCAGGGGGTGATCTCCGGTCCACGTGGGACTTGACATAATCGTCACGTCCAGAAAATGGTTTGGATCATGACAAGTTCCTATTTCGTTAATCTCATGAATGGTTGACCCACGACACTATTTTGAACATAAGATGTTTAATTAAGTAATGTCACTTAAAAATACTACTAGAAATAGAGGTTTTTTCCAACGTGAATCAATGAAAATTTGTGTTGTGAAACATAATTTGCCACCCAACTATAGTTCACTCGAAAAATGCATGGTAGGAGAAGCGGATCTAAGATTTAAAGATTGTGGGTTCCTATAGAAAAAATAAAGTGGTTGATAGGGTTTAAACCCATAAACAAGAAGCTTACTAAACTTTAGCAATCTCTATTTATCCACTAGACCAATAACACACTTTGTTTGTGGGTTCCCAACTTATTATTCTTATATGTTTACTAAATTTCTAAATATATATACGAAATCTACATGAAAGTTACTGGGTTTCCAAAAACCCCACTTATACCCCTAAATCTGCCCCTCCATGGTGGAAAATAGATTTCCATTGAAACTATGGGAAACTTCGTAACTTTTTCCTATGAAAATACTATACTATTTTTTCTTTTTTCCACTGATTCAATCAAAATATCTTTGAAACTAATCAAAGAATATTTTTCATTGGGTATATAGGGATATTTTAGTAGTATAAGATGTAAGAATATTACATATTAATCACCCACATATTTTTTGTAATAAATTTACCCTTCCTCTAGAGTAAGGTAATAAATTAATCAATTAATTTTCCTTCAAGTTATGTATATATTGTATTTCTTTGAAGGTAAGGAATAACTACAAAGATCTCTAGGCTTAAAGTTATTTGCCTAAGAGTCCATGACCTACCTATAAATACGCTTGTAACTTCATGCATCTAGAATACTCTTTGATAGACATAGGCTAGAAGATTTTTAAGATTTTTTCGTTGAAAAATTTTTATAAAAGCACAGCTTTAGTTACTAAAATTATTAAAAACCCCTTCTGTTTAAAATTACTAATATCCCAATTTTTATTAATTTGGGTTAAAAGATTCTAGAATACCCCTTTTATCTAATTTTAACTTTACCAACTGTAGTTTCTTCCAAAATCAACGGCGAAATTTTGTAGAGGTTTCATTCCAAAATCAATGGCGAAATTTTAGTTCGAGATACATATTTGATTACGTTTGATACATTTTTTCATATCGTATCTCTGAGTATCTAACACTGTATAAGTATGTATCTCTCATATTATTTTATTTTGTGTGAAAAATACATAAGAGAAAGATATATTAGTAGAGCAAGAGATACATATATAATACTTATATCTATATATAGTATGCATCTCTCGGTATATATTTTTTTGGCTTAATTATGTATATGAGAGATACATGTTATTACAGGAAGAGATACATTTAAGGTATTACTTGTTTAGTATATATCTCTTATAAGATGTGTTAATGTAGATATTACTGTAGATACATGTATATTCCAAATATTATATATCTCTTATAAGAGATAAGAGTAGTACAATGTGAATGTTATGTCATTTTTCTGTGTCAATAACACCATATGCGATCGACATTATGCTTCCTAACGTTACAAAATAAAAATATTCTGTCACCGTAATAATTAAATTTGATTGAAAAAAAAAGTATATATATATAATAGTGCAAATTGGATAAAAAAGAAGAGAAGAAGAATGAATCAATAGCATGAAAAAAAAAAGAAGAAAAATGAATCTTCAAATTGATTATGAAGATGAATATGTAAAAAAAAAAATTAAATTGGTAACAATATACCGTCTTTTAGGGTATTTATTTTAATTAACTAGATGATTGGATGAGTTAATTGCTAATTAAATGTTGCACTAACCATTACATTCCTTAATTTAAGTTAATCTGTTAAATAATAAGATGTATCATTAACGTGAATCTCACTTAACTTATATGTATCTGAAAACCAAAAAAGAAAATTTTATGAGATTTTAAAAAAAGTCGAGATAAGATGTAAATATGGATAAACTTGTCGAGATTTACGTAAACTTTCCTTTTTCTTTTTTACTTTCTTGTTAGAGTTCTTGACAAGACGAAAATAATTTTTCAAAATACTTGAATGATAATAGTTGAAGGTTCATTTCTGTTTAACGTTTCCATTGCTAAAGGCGAATCCAAGATTTAATAACTATGGGCGCCACCATCCCTATAAAGCCACATTTTTAAGATAGAAAATTTATACACACCATCAGTCCATTATTTTGTTAAACTAACTAACAAACACTATAGAAAAATCAATGAAATTATTTTTTGTTCCTTGATGAAATCAACAGATTGAACAGAATTAAATACATAAATAAAATAACAAATAGGCTCATGAAGAGAAAAGAAAATGAACAATAATAAATTAAGAAGAAGAGTTGAAAGAAAAAGGGAAAGGGATTGGGCCCCAAAGAAAAAATGCAAAAAGAGGATTTAAAACTCCTACAGAGTTTCGATATCACGTTCAACAACTTCAAAATCGACAACTAGGCACACCAACAATCAACTTGTTACTATGGGTGCCACTCTTCCTATATATCATATATTTCTATATAAATTATGAATACATATATTAAGTTTTACCCAGCACCCCCAATTCTCTACATAGATCCGCCCCAGTCCGCTATGTTGGCTTTGTAATATGTATTGAAATTGAACATATGGTATCAATAGCCTACTTTAACTTTGTTTTTTAGTGTTTTTAAAATAACTCATATTTTCTCTTAAATTGTGATCTACTATCATAAAATTAAAGAAACTTAGAAACAAAATTGAGGTTTTTTCGGGTGTTGATTATTTGATGATTTGTTGCATGTCTTCCGATTTTAATATTTGTTGTTTAACTTTGGTGTAAAGTTTGACAAAAAAAACAATGACAAATTTTGTCATAGGCACTCTTACTTAAACTTGCCTGCAGACAGTAAAACCACTTTAACCAAAGGCTTCAAGTTATTAAAATAAGGGGCATAATGAAATTATTCATTAGGGAATACTTGATTTTCTGAAATGTGGGTTCAACTCTTTTGGTTTGAGGTGGTAATTAATTTTGGACCAAAATATTAGTTTAACAAAGATATTTCTATTCTGAAAATTTTGGTTATTGGTATTCACTTGTTTGATTCTGAATATACTGTAAGACCCTCAAAATTTTTTATTATTTTATTTTTGATCTTTTTGTGTTGAAACATTAATTTTTCACTTGAATTGTGTTTAGAAATGTTAAAAGAGTGTTCGAGGAAAGTTTCAAAAAATTTTGGAAAAGGTTCAGAGATATTTTGGAACCCCGAGTAGTAGGAGTCCACAATATCAATGTGCCATGAAGGTTAACCTTCGTGTTTTCACTGTGTCATAGAGGAAATCCTCTATAATATTGGCATGACATGGAGGAAAGTCTCTGCGATATTGGTGTGCCACGCCAAGACATAATTTTCGTGCATTTTGTGATTTTCTACTTGGGTGAGAGACTTCTGGATCTTTTCACCCTTGTACGACCTATAAATATAAAATAAGTTTATTTCCTTCAGCTTTCAATTATCAAACTACTCTATTTCACTCTCAAACTCAAAACCTAAGAAAACTCAAGGGTTTCATAGAGAATTCTTCTTTCGGGTTCCAAGCTTCAAATTAATTACGAATTCTGGTGTGTTTAAGGCATGTATCTCTTCTCTAAAATTTATTTTATTAAAAGCATATGTTTAATTATGGTTTATGTGGATTTACTTATTGGGTTTTGAATGATGGATTAGGGTTTTGAATGACTACCACTTGGTTAGTTTTACCATGGTTTTGGAATTGTTATTCATGCTTTATCTCATAGTTTTTTAACTGAATTTGTGCATGGGCATGGAAAATGAGATGAGGATCATGGATTCCCCCAAATTTAAGAATAATGGAATCGGGGTCGTGGATTCTCCCACTTTATATGGATTTTTGGTATTGAAACTGGTGATAACCTCAACCCACCTTATGAAATTAGTTTTGAGACATGGCTATATATGCATAATTTAACAACTTTTGAAACTATTGCATTGTATAAAAGGTTAATGGAATATACATAATATTGAAATTCCTTAGTAGCCATGATTTGGTTTTTAAATTAAATATTGGGGGTTATGGATTCCCCCGGGTTGATCGATAATTGAAATGACATGATTTTATAAGCTTGCAAGCATAATTAATTATATTATGATACCAACGGTAAATGCCTAAATGGATAACTTCTTGTTAAATGGATGGGTTTATGTGAAAGTGTTTTAATTGTGCAGGGGGTTATGTAAATCGTCGTGGAAGGTGGAGGTCCTGAGGGACCGATACTTGAAACCACATTTTCTGGCGTGAGGGTCTTCATGACCATGTACATTGTTCATACTTGATATATATATGCTCCTTATATTGGTGTGGGGTCATGGATTCCCTATTCTTTCCTTATACTTCTCCAGCTCGTGCGACTACATGCACTGAGGCCCTTCCGATGGGGGGAACCGGACCCATATAGCCTGTGGTTGTTTTTATGATGGTTAGATCTACACAGTCTAGGATACTGGTTTTAAAATCTCATACTTAAAACTTTTTCCTTATCCTGACATCATATATATATATATGGATGTGTGCATTGTGATTTTGACTATTTTTTGGATATGGCATTATGTTATCATATCTTATGAGATACATGCTAGCACTCACCCCACTAACCATACTTGGATGATATATTATTTCATAATGTTGGGTCTTAAGATACTTTTTTCCCCTGTGCAGCGTTAGGTGGATTAACACGTTCATTGAGTAGTTGTGAAGTGGTGAGCTTTCATCCTTTGAAAAGCCTTGTCATTTCTATATTCTTTTATTTTTACATTAACACTTTTGGAATCTCTTATTCATGGTTGGCGGCATGTCCAGACCTGCTTAGTATTCTGGTTTTAGAGGCTATTATGGATAAAATATGGGTTGGTTGGTTATTAGTTGACTGTTAGCTTTCATAGAGTTTTCTATTCATCAATACTACTATTTCATTAGCTTCCGCATTTATTATTATTATTATTATTACTTTTTGCTCATGAGTTTAGGCGATAGGGGTGGTCTCCGGTCTATGGCGGACCTGAGATACTCATCATAGCCAGGACCTAGTTTAGATCATGACAAGTTTGGTATTAGATCATAGTTTAAGTCATTGGGTATCCACAAAGTCATGTCGACTAGAGTTCTTTTTATGGATGTGTAGTGCACCACACTTATAAGAAGCGGTTTATAAGGCATTTAGGAATGTTTTCCTTTCTTGTGTTCTATTTTAGGCTATAAAGTCTCATGTTACAAGACTTCTCTAACTCATGGTTTACTCACGTTTCAAATCATGCCTTCTCAAGGATCTAATATTTATAGAAACTTTGTCAGATATTCTGTTATACTTGAGGACAATATGGATGGAACTCGACCTGCTTAGGGAGTGCAGACCTAGTCTAGGGTCCCTGCACGTGTTTGTACTTCCCTTAAAAGAGTTCCACCTGCCCCCACTAGTCCTTCTCGGGCTCTTCAGGGTGTGATGCTTATAACTAGCTACCTCATGGGGATATATCTAATGTGTATTTCTACCAGTCTATTCATTGCCTACTTAGTTGGTGACCTCTTAGTCTCACCAGTTGAACCATGTTGGTTCTATTGCTTTTTCTTCTGACATCACTAGAGTGAGCCAGTTTATGCGGTTGAATTCCCTAACTTTTATAGGCTTAATGGTTGAGGAGGATCCTCAAGAGTTTGTGGATGAGATGGAGAAGATATTTTAGGAAATTCATGCTACTAATTTTGAGGGTGTGGAGTTTGCTACATACCAGTTGAAGGATGTGGCCTAACAGTGGTATGAGGAGTGGGAGAAGTTGAGAGGTAATGATGTAGAGACAGATTTATGGGATGAATTTTCAAGTGCCTTTCTTGATCATTTCTTTTCTCAAGAGCTGATGAAAGCTAAGGCAAAGGAGTTTGTGAATCTGAAGCAAGGAAAGATGAGTGTGATGGAGTATACCCTGAAATTCAAGTAGTTGTCTCGTTATGCTGCAAAATTGGTGGAGTATACCCTGAAATTCAAGTAGCTGTGATGTTTAACATTGATATGGACATCTACAGACTCATGGTTTATATGCAGTAGGTGGAGGATGAAAACAAGAAATAGTTGGATGTTGGAGAAAGGCAAAGTAAGAAGTTTAGGTATTCAGAGAAGAATGCAAATTAACAGAATAATGAAAGAGATGGTAAGCAGTGGAGCAAAAAAAACTTGGGAAATCTCTGGTTCATATTCTTTGGCTAGTTCTCTTCATCCTAAGCTGTGTGGTGATCTTTGTTCTTAGGCTAACCGCAGTTTTAAGGCATAGGGTACCTAATCCCAAGAAATTAGAGGTTAGTCACCCTCATTATATCCTCCTTGTCAATTTTCTAGACAGCTTCACTGTGGCCAGTGTGATGAATGAAGGAATCGATGCTATAATTATTGTCAGCCTAATCATATGTAGCAACATTATCCGACAGCTAAAGTTGCCACAAGAGCTAATAAGGTCTCGGATGCTACTTTTGTTGCTACTTCTTCAACTCCTGCACCAAAAGGTGCTACTTCTGGTATTAGCACTAGCCAAAATCATCTCTATGCATTTTCTACTTGCCAAGAATCTAAGGAATCTCCAGATGTTGTTACTGGTATGTTACAAATCTTCTCCCATGATGTGTATTGCTTGTTTAATCTAGGCTCTACTTTTTTTTATGTGACCCTTTATGTGGATGTGCATTTTGGTTTTATTCTTGAAAGTATTTTTGACCTTTTTTTAATATCTACCCTAGTGGGTGATTCTATTATGGCTGGAAAAATCTATAGTGGTTGTGTGGTGTGTATATTTCATACAGAGATATAGGCGGATTTGATTGAGTTGGATATGGTAGATTTTGACACAATCCTGGGGATGGATTGGATTCATTTATGCTATACGTATTTGGATTGTAGAACCCGAAAGGCCAAATTTTACTTTTCAAAAAAACCGATATTAAAGTGGAAGGGAAGTTCTATAGTGCCTAAAGAAAGGTTCATCTCTTATCTTGTAACCCAGAAGTTGATTTCAAAAGGGTGTCTACATCACCTAGTTTGGGTTAGAGATTCAAACTCTAAGAGTCCTTCTTTGTAATCTATCCCTGTGGTTACTGAGTTTCCTGAAGTGTTTCCCGATGATCTTTCTAGAATTTCTTCCGACAGGAAAATAGACTTTAGGATTGATCTTCTCTGGATACCCATCCTATTTTTATTCCTCCTTATAAAATGGCTCCGACTGAATTGTTCATCTGTCCTAGTGTTTACCCTTGGAGTGCTCTTATTCTTTTTGTGCGAAAGAAAGATGGGTCCTTCGAATGTGTACAGATTACCGTCATTTGAACAAGGTGACAGTGAAATATAAGTACCCTCTTCCTAGGATTGATGATCTTTTCGATCAGCTTCAGGGTGATAGATGTTTCTCTAATATTGATCATCATTTGGGTTATCATCAATTGAAAATTAGAGAAGTTGATACTCCTAAGACTACTTTTTGAACATAGTATGGTCACTATGAGTTTCTAGTTATGTCATTTGGGTTGACTAATGCTCCAGCTGCTTTCATAAATTTTATGAATTGTGGTTTTGGGAAGTTTTTGGACTTTTTTGTGAGAGTTTTTATTGATAATATCTTGGTGTATTCTAAAGGTAAGGAGGATCATGCCAATCACCTCCAAATTACGTTGCAGACCCTTAAGTATCAAAAGTTATATGCTAAGTTTATTAAGTGTGATTTTTTGTTGAATTTTGTGATTTTTCTTGGTCATTTTTCTAGTGAGAGGATCAATGTTTATCTACAAAAAGTAAAGGCAGTGAACAAATCGCCTCGACCCACGACCCCGCCGATATTAGGAGTTTCTTGGGCATGACTACGTATTATAGGATGTTTGTGGAGAGTTTGTATTCTATTGTTGCTTCGTTGACAAGATTAACTCAAAAAAAGTTTAATTCTTATGGTTTAATACTTGTAAGGGTAGCTTTGAGAGGTTGATGGATAGGTTAACTTCGGCGATAGTTTTGACCCTACCAAGGGTACTGATGGTTTTATTGTATTTTGAGTTGTTTTTTGATGTAGCGTGGTAAGGTGGTGGCCTATGCTTCTAGGCATCTAATGGTTCATGAAGAAACTATCTGATTCATGATCTAGAGTTAGCAGCTATGGTTTTTACTTTGAATATTTGATATCATTATCTGTATAGGGTACATGTGGATATCTAGTTTGATCATAAGATTGTGTAGTATGTGTTCACTCAGAAGGAGTTAACTCTCAGACAAAGGAGGTGTCTTGAATTAATAAGGATTATAATATGATACTTCAATACCACCTAGGTAAAACTAATATTGTTGTTGATGCTCTTAAAAGGTTATCTATGGGGAGCTTATCCCATGTTGATGAAGAGAAAAATGGATTAGTAAAAGACATTCATAGATTGTCTAATTTGGAAGTTTATTTTTTTGGACTCTTAGGATGGAGGAATAATTATTCAAAAGGTGGTTAAGTCATCTCTTGGTGCTGAAGTGAAGGAGAAACGGGCTTTGGATCCCATACTTATGCAGATTAAAGATGATGTGGGTCAGCAAAAGGTTATGGCATTAGAGATTAGGGAGATGATATTCTAAGGTACCAAGGTATATTGTGTGTCCCTAATATTAATGGGTTGCGAGAAAGGATTTTGACTGAGGCTCATGAGTCCAGGTATACATTTCATCCGAGCTCTACTAAAATGTACCATAACTTTAAAGAAATCTATTAGTTGAGCAATATGAAGATAGATATAGCAAATTTTATTGCTAAGTGTATGGTTTAGAAGCAAGTTAAGTCTGAACACTTGAGGCCTGGTGGGATGTCTCAAGAGATAAATTCGCTCATGTGGAAGTGGAAGATGATCAATATGGACTTTAGTACAGGTTTTCTGTGTTCTCGAAATCAATATGATTTGATTTGGGTCATCATAGATAGAATGGCTAAGTCCGCTCACTTCTTTCATGTGAGGACTAACTACTAAGGAGAGGATTAAGCTATGTTGTTCATTCAGGATATTTTGTAACTTCATGGTACACCAGTGTCCTTCATTTTAGACTGAGGCATGTAGTTTACTTCTCACTTTTTGCATTTATTTCAGAAAGGCTTAGGCACACAGGTGAACCTTAGCACCGTTTTCCACCCTCAGACGGATGGATAAGTGGAGCAGACTATACAAATTTTTTAAGATACGCTAATAGACTGTGTGATTAATTTTAAGGGTAGTTGGGTTAGTCATTTGCCTCTTATTGAGTTTGTGTATAACAACAGTTATCCTCTAGTAAATAGATGACTCCTTTTGAGGCTCTTTATAGTAGGAGGTGTCGGTCTCTTATTGGATGGTTTGAGGTTTGTGAAACTAGGTTGTTTGGTCCTGAATTGGTTCACCAATCCATGGAAAGGATAAAAGTGATTAGATAAAGACTTAAGACTGCCCAAAGTTGCAAAAAGTCTTATGCGGATGTATGGCAAAGGGATTTGGAGTTTGTGGTTAATGATTGGGTGCTCTTAAAAGTTTCTCCTATGAAGGGAGTGATGTGGTTTGGGCAGAAAGGAAAGCTCATTCCACGTTATATTGGTCCATATCGGATTTTGAGAAGAATTGGGAAGGTTGATTATGAGTTGGAATTGCCTACGAGTTAGGTTCCATTCATCTAGTTTACCATGTATCTATGCTGAAAAAAGTGTGTGGGTGATCCTTCCTTGATAGTTCCTGTTAAGGATGTTGGTGTTATGGATTCCTTGTTTTATGAGGAAGTCCCGATTGAGATATTGGATAGGAAGGTTCGTAGATTGAGTACCAAAGATGTAGCTTTAGTGAAGGTCCTTTGGAGAAACCCAAAGGTAGAAGAGGCTAAATGAGAAGCTGAGGAAGATATGAAGGCTAAATATCCATTCTTATACCTCGGGATGGATTAAAGTATTTAAGGTATGAGTTTTGTTTCCCTCTGTTCATTTTTTAGTTGTCATTTGATTCTGGTAGATTCTTGCTATTCTTGTAGTTTTTGATTTTCTCATTTAGGGTGAGGGATTTTTGTGTCTTTTCACCCTTGTACGACCCTTAAACATAAACTAAGTTTATTTTCTTCTGTTTTCAAGGATCAAACTACTCTCTTTAACTCTTAAACTCAAAACCAAAAAAAAAATCAAGTATTTCATAGAAAATTCATTATTCGAGGTTCCAAGGTTCCATTTAATTACGTATTCTTATGTATTTAAGGTATGTATCTCTTGCCTAAAATTTATTTTATGAAAATCACATGTTTAATTATTGTTTATGCGGATTTCTTGTTGGGTTTTGAATGATGGGTTAAGGGTTATGAATGACTACCACTTGGTTTTCCTATGGTTTTCAAATTGTTATTCATACTTTATCTCATGGTTTTTGAACTGAATTTGTACATGGGTATATGGGTTGGGGATTCCCCCAAATTTAGGAATAATGGAATGGGGGTCGTGGATTTCCCAATATTGTATGGATTTTTGGTATTGAAATTGGTAATAACCTCAATCCAACTTATGAAATTGGTTTTGAGACATGACTATATGCATAATTTAACCACTCTTGAAACTATTGCATTGCATAAAAGGTTAATGGAATATAAATTGTTTTAAAAGACCTTAGTGGCCATGATTTAGGCTTTAAATTGAAGCTTGGGGGTTATTGATTCCCCCGGGTTGATGGATAATTGGAATGGCATAATTCTATTAAAACACCCTAGTTTTTGGACCTTAGAAAATTTCTTAGAATTTTGGTCTCTAGACCTAATATGACTCATGGGTACGAGCCATATGTTGGGGTACCAATGGTATGGTCCAGTTGTATGCTCACCAGTGTTAGTTGGTGGGATGGATTTTGGTCACTAGAATGGGTATGACTTATACGCTATAAGTCGAATGGTTTGATACAGATTATTTGGTTTCTTCACTTAACCTTAGACTTGGTAACCTTCAGGGTACGAGTCATACCTAGGACTTGTATGGTAGACAGTGTTCAATCTTCTTAGGATTTGATTTTGTCAGGGATACAAGTGAAGATTATGAATTGTATATTTGGATACGACTTGAGTTGGATGATTCATACCTTGGACAGTGTTGGGTCCAAGGGGAAGGCCAAGGGTACGAGTGGTGGGTACCACTCGTACAGGGAGGATAATGCATATTCCAATAGAAGGAAATACAACTAAGTAAGCTAAAATACACTCATTTATCCAACCATCCATGAATCCAACATAATGCATATGCCAATAGAAGGAAATACAACAAGAATTCACCGGTGATACCATAAGGCTTTTTCATCAGCAAGATATAATTAATTTCACATACATATGGTCAATAATATCACATATGACCCCACACGGTCACACATAGAAAATAAAGTTCCAAAATCACCAAATAACATCTACATATAGGCCCCTCACGGGAACTACATAATAAATATAGCCATACTTGTGATTAGTTCTCACCCTTAAAATGATTTTGTATCAATATTAAATACTCGACCATGTATTAAGAATGTTAAACCATAACCTATCTCAAATAAAACTAGTCTACAAGCCTTCAATCCAAAGCCTTAGTCCTCACGAACAAACTCAGAATAAACTAAGACATAGAAATATAGAATCTACGTGTCAAAAGAAAGTCAATGATACCCATATAGCCTACTTTCAAGTCGAGGTCAAAACGGATCCCCAAAAGAATTTTAAAAGAAGAAGGGTAAAATCATAATTTTATTTTTAAAATATGTTCTTCATATTTTTAGGAGTCTACAGCTGAAAACCCAAGAAAAAAATGAGTCAAAATGAGATCCAAATTGAAAAAAAATCATCTTTAAGCTTTACTAGCAAAAATTCTCAAAAATCATTTTAAAATAAAGAATTGAAGTTGTTTTGAAGATGAAATCAAAAGAAAAGTAATAATTATAGGATTAGAAACTCACCCAAGTGAAAATAGGTTGGAATCAGGGTTTAAATTGGACAATTCCAATATTTAGGCCTTACAGACAAAAATTTCAATTTTTGTCTTTTTAATTCACGTTTAAACAAGAATTTTATGATTAAATTTGGCGAAAATAGTTGAAATGGGTGTTATGGAGTATACCCAAGCTTAAAAGTGGGAGAAATTTCTCTAAAGTACAAAACCCTAAGCTCCAAGTCTCAAAATAGTGAAAAATGGCGAAATATGGGTATATATATGACCCAGGCATCGCGATCACGATCACCAGGTCGCGTTTGCAGTACCTAATCTGATGATAGGTAACGCATATGTGATCCAATTATCGTGTTCATGGGACTTTCAATCACGAGATGTCGCATACGGATACTTAGAGTTGATCAGTCGAGTCGCAAATACGACTAGCCAACCGTAATCGTAGGTACACCACACCAACTGGAGACTTGAAATTCTCTAAGTATCTGCGGACCCCTCGGGATACATTCATAATTTTGTGAATGTAAACTAACTATGATACCCTATCAAATTCGATACTCCAAACTCAACGGTGATATCAAAATTTCAAAAAAGCATTATTTTCACAAAATTGGCCTCTGAAATCCCATTTCATAATTTTCTGAACCAAGGGTCAAAATGAGATATATAAGCCATAAAATCAAACTACGTTACCAATCTAAAATCAACGTTTTTAATCAGCTGGAGCAGTCTGTTTTGCCATCCAACACACAGATCAATAAATATTAACTGAAGTCAACTATAAGGCTTTTTAATCCACTAAACACCACAATATCACATAAATCATACCAAAATACATTGAGAATTATGTCAATCATCCGCACACTCTGAACATACCATAAATCAACCATGGAGAGGGATAAAATTGTAAAATCATACAAAAATAAATATTTTACATAAATCATCAAAAGTGAGGTCATTACATGATATCTCATTTGACCCCAAAAAAAAATTCACCTTCCTTTTAAAAGCTTTGTATTTTCTAGTTTCCTCATCAATAGGTGAATCCTACAGCTTCTAAACTACTCTATTTATATGTGAGGCTCCATTATTGTAACTGGGTTGGTTATTGTAAGCCATTATTTTTTCGTTGTAATTGACCCATTAGAAATTCATAGACCTTGGAATCTACCAGTGTTTTCATTATGTCACTAGCTAAGTATGTTGTAGTTGGTGGTGATTACATGGGTAAGTAGGAGGAGACTCCAAAATATTGGTATTGGAAATATTAGTTCAAGCTGACTGTATCCATTGTTCTACATGTAATAGCTTGTACAAAAATATAATTGATAGTATAATTGAATACAAAGAATTAACTTGTCATCCTACGGATGTTTTTATTAGT
The DNA here is from genome assembly GCA_030864225.1 of Capsicum baccatum var. pendulum. Taxonomy (NCBI): domain Eukaryota; kingdom Viridiplantae; phylum Streptophyta; class Magnoliopsida; order Solanales; family Solanaceae; genus Capsicum; species Capsicum baccatum. The sequence continues at coordinate 77,122,481 of CM061558.1, read as the reverse complement.
TATTTCATGAAAAAAGGAAAAGTATATTCAACATTCATTAAAAATGACAGAAAAGTAGTAATGTACATGCTTGATATTGGCGTAAGTAATTATAGGCTTTTTCTGAGGATAAATATTTAGGAGAGGTACAAAAGAGAAACTTCAACATTAGTTGCACCACCCCCACGTCCACCTAAATATTTAATCCATTATGATTCATTGAAAGATGATTGGGTAGATGATTGGATTGATGATGGAGCACTAGATAGAGATAGAGATGAATCAGAAAGTTTCAAGGAAGAGGGTAAAGATGGTGATGTTGAGCAACCACCCATCCAATTCTTCCCTAATGGGTCTGGATTTATGGAGAATCAAATGTTTGAGGAAAAGACATGATTGAAACTACTTGTCAATGAAATTTTGAAGAAGAAGTCCTTCTATTTTAAAATAGTTAAAAGTTGTTCAAATTTTTACAAATTGAGATGTAGGAACCGTAACTGTGGATGGATGTTGTGTGCTAGAAAGTAAAAAAGCTCGAATAGGTTTATCATCCACAAATATATAGGTGAACATAATTTGGTGTTGAAAATGTCACAGGCATGCACAAAAACATCTCTCCCATGCTAGTTTACTCACTATTAACAAATGATTATGTTGACAACAAAGGATCAAGAATTAAGGGAATACAGAGGACCATCTTCTGAGTGTTTCTACCCCTAGTTGTAACACAATGCTTAAGGTCATGAGTGACCCCAAGCTAACCCATAATTTGGTACCTGTTGTGAGAACTGAATAAAATAATTCTAAAACATCATATATGAAAGTTAAATTGATCAAATACCATTAAGATGTACTACTAAAAAAATACTTAACATGTTTGAAACTGCTGATAAAAATTAAAATCAAGCCAGGCTGTCTGAATAATTAAAAGCCTCTAAAACATGATGAGTTTATGGGATAAGCCCCCAACTAACTTTGACTGACTGAAATAACTGTAAATACTTGTACTAGATGGATGAGGACTCACCATAACTACTGTTGAGTAGTACTGAGCTGACTAAGGGTGATCAAGGAACTAAGCATCTAAACTTATGTTATAAGAAAACATAGCACAAAAAAGAGTATGTGGTCAGTACTTTAAATGTACTGGTAAATGAGATAAGGACTAACTAAAAGGTATATACATACTGTTCCAAAATTTATGTGCATGTAAAATAAATAAAAGACTAAGTAAAGCATGTACTAAAATAATTTGTAAAATTAACTGACTGAATAGCTAATAAATTGAACACTTGGCCATGCAAACCTGAGATGATAGAATTTGAGTATAGAACAAAAACTAAGGGAGGTATCATGCAACCAACATGCCCCAATCAGAGCTAATCGGGGCCCGACCTCTAATCCCAGTTGGAAGGGTCCCAGTACCTTGCCACGGGTACTAACACATATCTAACGATGTGAATCCACAAAGGTGATGTCTTGAAGGACTAGGGTATCCATCCTCTATTGGCAGGTGAGCCCTAAGAGAGTGTCAGTCCTCTACTAGTGGGTGACATCTCATAATCTATGCTAGCTACATAGTTCTAGAACTTAGGGACTACTACTAAAGGTCTTAGTTCTCTACAGGTGAGCCTTCATACTTAGGTTCGCTTGGTGCTAAATCCTACTCCAACTAAACTGACACTGGTACTGATTTAAGTTAACTGGACTCATAGCTGATAATTACTCCACATGAAAATGATAATCTGAATATGATGATAAAATCATGATTTGACTAACTTGAAATTTGAAAATCTGAAACATGTGTAAACATATAAGTATCTGGTATTCATAACCCTCCAGCACTGAATAACTTCTCAATACAATAACATCATTTAAAACACTGTAAGGGAATTCATGATTTGTAAACTTCAAAACATAGTATATTTAGGTAAACTGATGAAATTCATGATTATAAGTACAAGAATATGTTAAAGTTATGAGAATAAAATAATCACAAGGTTATTTCCTAACTTGAGAAATTGACATGGTATTAACTGCACATGATGTGGGTGTCTAAGATTATAAATCATGTAAAAGTATAATTCACATGTGGAAACACAAAGTCATGATTTTTTTTTCAAAACTATTAAGAACAATTTGAGTAATTTCGTAGTTAATGTTGAAATTTCATGAAATAGGAAAAAAGATTTAGATTTGAAAAACAAAGGTTTGTGGGACTCAATGGGTGGAAGGAATCCCATTGATGAATATTCCACATACCTGAGCTGCTTTAAATCTTGAAGAAAAACTTAGAGTTGGGACTTGGGATGGTTAAATTCTTTGAAAAGCTTAAAATTTTGTGTTCTTGAGAATGGGATGATTTTGAGTATCAATAACTGACGGAGAATAGGGAAAATAATGCCCCTCTTATGTTTTAATACGTCAATTGGGTGTTTAGGGTGAGGGGAAAAAGACCAAAATGCCCCTTGAACCTTTAAATAATATTGTAAGATTTCATAGCCTCTGTGGCATGGAAGCTATTACAGAGGCTAGCCTCCATGATACAGTATGTATCGCTGAGTTAACCTTCATGATACGTCATGTATTGCAAAGGTTCAGTCTCTGTAACACATCTAAATCGTAAAGGCATTCTGCCTCTGTGGTCCAAAAACACCCTGAACCTCTTCTGAAAATTTTAAAACTCTCTCGGATGACCCTTTTAACACCCCTAAACATATTTTAATAAATAAATCAATGCTTCAAACTCGTGAAGGAAAAAAATAAAATTTTCAAAATATTGAGGTCTTAAAATATCCCTGTCACTTGTACTTAGAGTGAATTAAATAGGTTTGGGATGTTTAAACATGGGATGAATAGCTAGAAACTCATCTAGAATCCGGTGTGGTATTACAATCCTCCCCCTTAGGATCACTCATCCCCAAATGAAACTATTTAAACTGATCTATTAAGATAACTGAGATCATATACTGAATATTTATAAATTGAATTATGATTAAGTAACTGAATCTGAAACATGATGCATGGGCTGAACTGAATTCATGATGTGCTATGACATGAGGATGGTTGGATATTCGAGAAAAAAATGAGAGAATCAATTTTGGGAAAACCATTACCTCAATCTAAATCTGAATTCATAGAGAAAATATGGGGATACTTAATTTGCATACATGATTTTGCTTCCCAAGTAGCTCCTTCAACGGACTGATTTCTCCATAGAACAGAAATAACCTAGGTTTTTGGCCCTTAGAAAATTTCCAGGATTTCTGGTATCTGGACAAGATACAACTAGGGGTAACGACTCATACACTGGGATACAAGTGGTATGAGTTAGTCGTATGCTGACCAATATTGGTTAATAGGTTGGATTTAGTTTTTGGAATGGGTATGACTTGGGTGGTATAAGTCATATTGGTGGATACGGGTTGTTTGGTTACTTTATTTAATCTTAGTCTTGGTAAATTAAGTTGGATTTGAGTGTGAGTGGATCACCAAGAGTCGTAATCCAGGGTATGAGTATACCATAGACTCATATGATGGGCAGTGTCCAATCTTTTTGGGATTTTATTCTTCCAGTGGTATGGATCATGGGTACTAGTTTTATACTTAGATATAACATGGTTTAGGGTAAGTCATACCTAGGATAGTATTGGATCCAAGAGAGATAGACTTGGGTATGAGTGGTGGGTACCACTCATATTGGTGGGTACGACTAGGGTACGACTGGTGTGGATAGTCGTACCCACCTGATAGGATTTCTAGGAGTTTAAGTGAGGGCAATCTGGATATTTCCTCACTTTACCTAATAAGGCCTCACGACTTATATTCCAATTGGGAGTTATTTTCCTTATTATTTTATTCATTAACACTTAGAAACTTCTCTTAAATACTCTACAATTCTCTTTAAGGCTTTTGGGGTAAAAGAAGGGTAGGGTTTCATCTTAAGGATTAATTGGGGCTTGTGTTCGTGATCTCTCTACATTATCTTCTTAGTTTAAGGCATGTTCTCTTCCCTCATTGTTAGTTCCAACTAAAGGCATGATTTTATACAATGTTTTCATGGTTTGATTATTGTGTGGTTTTGATTTTCTAATATGATTTGGGGGGGTTTCTTATAAATGCTTGGTTATGGTTTTTCCATGTTTTAATTATGATTTTATATGCTTTAATAGTGGTTTTTTATAATTTGTTGCATGGGAATGGTTATTTGGTAATTGGCTTTGGTTTTGGAAATACTATGCCCCCAATATGTTTGATAAAATGCCTATGATAATGTTTTTCCTACATTGTTGGATTTTAATGGAACTTATACATGGTTTAAAATTGGTAACGGAACCCTAAATGGTTAAATGGTTTGGAATGGTCAAAATAGAATAGTTTTTATTTAACAATCATTCTTGTGGGGTACAAAGGAATCCCCCCAAGTAATCATAATAATGGAACACTTATAGGACACACGAGAGTTAATTGGTAATGTGATCTATGGATACATGAGACTCCTTTGATCTCAAAAAGGTTTGGCTAAGGATAATACTTGTAAGTTATATTTGGTATGACGGTACCACTATGTATAGCCTTGGTTAATAACAATGGTTTGGTTGGTTGAAAATGGTTTTAATTGGGCAATAATGGTGAGGTATGATAGCTAATCGTGAAGGTGAGAGTTCAATGAATGAACACTAAAAACTCATGTTTACCGATATGAGGGTAGGCCATGGCAACCTTATATGATACTATGAGGTATATGGGAATCCTCTAAGTACACTATACGTATGTATCATAGAGGGTAAAGGTACTTGGGAATCCCCTACTTAAATGGTATCTCTGGTTCATACGGCTACATGCATCAAGGCCCGTTCAAGGGGTAAAACTGGACTGATATAGCCCATGGATGGTTAAGGACGGTTAAGTTTCAGATACCCAGGTTAATGGTCTTCAATGCAAGATAAACCCGATTCTCTTTCCCAATATGGTTATATATGTATGGTTTGTATGCATATGGTTGGTTTACTTTGTATTTACTGGTTGTCATTATTTTATCCTTATCCTGAGTTCATGCTAACATTCATCCGCTAACCCATCTTCATGTGGCTATATCCCTACGTGATGTAGGAATCAGCCTTCTACTCCTCTTGCTTAGCTATCAGACATTTAGGATCAGCTATTGCATTGAAGTAGTGAGCTTTCATCTTTCTAGAAGGCACCATTTTAGGGATGTTATTTCATACTTTGATTTATTTACGAATATTAGTTGTGGCTATGTTAAGGGCATGTCCTAACTGAATTTTGGTACTCATTTGGTTAAAGGCTTTTTTGGAACTACTATGGGTTAGCATGGGCGGGATCGGTATTGATGTCAGCCTTAGTATTGGTATTGGTACTGGGGCTGACACAGGTTGACTATATTGTTGGTTTTTCCATCCTCTTTTATTTTGGGATTATATATATTTATTATGGAACTCATATGGTTATGGTTTGGTTGGTTTTGGTTATCGAATGGGTATGGGTGGTTGGACTCGATTGGGTCGATCTTAGTAATAGACCTATCCCAAAGTTTGTAATTTGGATAGTTACGCTATCTGATTATATGTTTGAAATTGAGCCAACTCAGGGTAGGCGACTAGCGGTTGGGTTGGGTAACAGGGATGGTCTCTAATCTCGGTCAGACTTGGGATGCACATTATGACAAGGCCCCAAGTCGGGTCGGGTCAAGTTGGTATCAGATCTTAAAGTTCATGCTTAATTGGGAGTCCACAAATCTGTTTCTAGTAGAGTCTCTTGAAAGGGTGTGTAGAGTGCCACACTTATAAGAGAGAGGCCACAGGACATTTAGGAATATTTTACTTTCTTCGCATTCTATTTTCTAGCTTGTAGTCTAAGTCTTGGAATTTCCTCTAATCCTTATTTTTTCACTTTTCATATCATGCCTCATCAATCTGTAACATAAGAAAAATCCTTTTATCCCATCTGGGGATGATATTAATGGTGTATGCCCTATACCTAGAGTTTGCACTCGATCTTAGGGTCCTATCCCTGATTGTTTTGGAGTTTCTCCAATTGCTACTAGTCCCTCTAAAGGTGAGGTGACTTATGTCGAATTTCATCAGTCAATTCATACTATTGCTTAGTTAGTTGCTACTCAGGCTAAGCGAGATACATCTGGCATTCTATCTATGGAGGCCATAAAGATTGGACAGCTCATGAAGATAAATCCTTCTACTTTTGCTGGTGTAAAGGTGGAAGAGTATCCTCAGGGTTTCTTGGAAGGATTGGATAAGATATTTAGAGTGATACAAGCCACTAACATAGAAAGGGTGAATTTTGCAGCTTATCCACTCAAATATGTTACATACCAATGGTATGAGGAGTGGGATAGGGATAGAGGTGGTGTTAAGGAGTTCTCCTTATGCGAGGCCTTTTCCAATGCTTTTCAAGATTGCATCTTTCCTCATAAGCTGAGAGAAGCAAAGATGGAGGAGTTTGTGAATATTAAGTAGGGAAAAATATTTGTCAAGGAATACACCTTGAAATTTCATCAGCTATCAAGGTATGATTTGGATTTGATGGCTAATATGAGGGAGAGGATGAGAAAGTTAACTTTTGGGCTATCTCAGGACTTGATCCTTGAAATCAAGACAGCTTTTCTAATTAAGGATATGGATATTTCAAGGTTGGTTGTCCATATGCAGCAGGTGGAGAATGAAAAGAGAAAACATATAAATTTTATAGAAAGCTAGAATAAGAGGAGTAGGTTCTCTACATAGGGTGGTGCTCATCAGAAGGGTGGTCGGGATGGAGGCAAATGACTGAAGAAAAAGTGAGGGAGTTTTGGTTCCTCATCTACTACTAGCGCTCTTTCTTATGTGACCCCATATGTGGTTGTATGTTTTGGTTTTGATCCCGAGGTTATTTTTGATCCTTTTTATATTTCTACCCTGGTAGGTAACTCAGTTATTGCTAAGAGACTCTATAGGGGGTGAGTGGTATCCGTTGGTAGCAAGCAGACCTTGGTAGATCTATTTGAGCTGGATATGGTGGATTTTGATATTATTCTAGGGATGTATTGGTTACACTACTATTACACATTCATAGATTATTGGACTCATAAGGTTGTCTTTAGGTTACCTGGGGAACCAATTATAGAGTGGGGGTGATCGCTAGCTCCTAAGGGGAGGTTTATTTCTTAACCTAAAGCTTAGAGATAATATCCAAAGGGTGTCTTCATCACTTTTTTGGTGTTAAAGATTCTAACTCGAAGGGTCCTTCTTTTCACTTGATTCCAGTGGTAAATGAGTTTCTTGAGATTTTTCCAGACGATCTTCCTAGTGTTCCTCCAGATAGTGAAATTGAGTTTGGTAATTGATTTAGTTTTGGACACTCCCCCAATATCTATTCCTCCTTATAGAATGGCTCCGGTTGAGTTGAGGGAAGTCAAGGAGAAACTTAAGAATCTTTTAGATAAGGGGTTTATTTGTCCTAGTGTATCCTAGTAGGGTGCCCCGGTGTTTCTCGTACACAAGAAGAATGGTTCCCTTCAGATGTGTATTAACTATCGGTAGTTGAATAACATAATAGTCAAGAACAAGTATCATTTTCCAAGGATAGATGATTGTTTGATCAGTTGCAAGGTGCTAAGTTCTTTTCTAATATAGACGTTCGGTCTGGGTATCATCAGCTTAAGATTAGGGAGGAGGATTTCCCTAAGAAGGCTTTTCATACTTAGTATGGGCACTTTGAGGTCTTGGTTGTGTCATTTGGCTTGACTAATCCCCCAATGGCATTTATGGATTTGAACAGTGTTTTTAGACAGGTCTTAGCTCTTTTTTTAGTTGTGTTCAGTGATGACATCTTAGTGTATTCTAAAAGTAATCTGGATCATGCCAACCACCTTCAGGTTGTGTTGCAAACCTTGAAGGAACAATAGTTATATGCCAAGTTCTCCAAGTGTAAGTTTTGGTCGAATATTGTAACTTTCTTGGATCATATTATTTCTAGTGAAGGGATCAGGGTGGATCCTTAAAAGGTGGTTATGGTTAAAAGGTGGCCTAAACCCACGACTCTAATGAACATTCGAAGCTTCTTGGGTTTGGCTGGGTATTATAGGTGATTATTGGAAAGCTTTTCTTTGATAGTTGCTCCTTTGACTAATTTAACTCAGAAAAAGGTAAATTTTTCTTAGTCAAAAGAGTGTGAAAGGAGTTTTGATAAGCTTAAGTATAAGCTAACTTCAGCTCTACTTTTAACACTTCATGAAGGTAATGAGGGGTTTGTGGATTATTGTGATGAATCTAGGTGGGACTTGGTTGTGTTTTGATGCAACATGGAAGGTGATTGCCTATACTTCCAGGTAGTTGAAGGTGCATGGGAGGAATTATCCTAATCATGATTTGGAGCTATTGGTGGTGGTTTTTTCATTAAAAATCTGGTGCCATTATTTGTATGGAGTGCACGTAGACATCTTTTCTGATCATAAGAGTCTACAGTATGTGTTCACTTAGAAGGAGCTAAATTACAGGCAGGGAAGATAGTTGGAGCCTCTCAAGGACTATGATATGAGTCTTTACTATCATCCAGGTAAGGCTAATGTTGTTGTTGATGCTCTTAGTAGGTTATCCATGGGGATTTTAGCTCATGTGGATAGGAAGAAGTGGGAATTGGTAAAGGATATTCACCGCTTGGCTAATCTTAGAGTTCATCTCTTGGACTCTGAGGATAGTGGGGTGGTGGTGTAGGAAATGGTTCAGTTGTCTCTTGGTGCAGAGACTATGGAGAAATAAGTGTTATATCCTATCTTGATCAAAACCAAGAATAATGCAGGTGGGAAAAAGGTAATGGTATTCAAGATCAGTGGTGATGGTACTTTACGGTAACAAGGGAGGTTGTGTATTCCTAACGTCGATGGGTTGCGACAAAGTATTTTGGTTGAGTCACATAAATTATTCTATGTTGTTCATCTCGGTTTGACGAAGATGTATCATGATCTCAAAGAGATATATTGGTGGAATGGTATAAAAATGGACGTGGTTGCTTTTGTAGCTAAGTGCATGGTGTGTCAGCAAGTTAAAGTTGAGCACATAAGGCATGGAGTGTTCTATTAAGAAATTGATTTTCCTGAATGGAAATGGGAGGTGATCAATATGGATTTCATTATCGGTCTTCCTCGGTCGCGGAACCAATTCAATTCGATTTGGATCATCATGGATAAGATGATGAAGTCTACTCACTTTTTGCCAATGAGGACTATCTTGTCGGCGGAGGATTATGTAAAGTTTTATCTTGAAGAGGTTGTGAAGCTGCATGGGGTACCTATTTTGACTATCTCTAATCGTGGTATGCACCTTTCATCTCATTTTTGTTGTTTTTCTCAAAAGGGATTGGGTACTAAGGTGAGCTTGAGTACTACTTTTTCATCCTCAGATGGATGGGCAAGTGGAAAGGACTATTCAGATATTGGAGGATATACTTCGGGCATGTGTGATTAATTATGGTGGAAATTGGATTGAGCATCTACCATTGGTAGAGTTTGCTTACAACAATAGCTATCATTCTAGTATTGGGATGGCCCCTTTTGAGGCATTGAATGGTAAAAAGTGTAGGTCTCATATTGGTTGGTTTGATCTTGGTGAGGCAGATATGTTTGATCCAAATATGCTTTATCGAGATATGGAAAAGGTGAAGGTGATTTGGGATAGGCTTGACGCTGCCCAAAGTCACCAAAAATCCTATGCGGATGTAAGGTGTAGAGACTTGGAGTTTGAGGTTGGGGATGAGGTGTTCCTTAAGGTATCTCCCATGAAGGAAGTAATGCAGTTTGGTAAGAAGGGGAAGCTCAGTCCCTGATTTATTGGTCCTTATGCAATTTTGCAAAGGTTTGGTAATGTTGCTTATGAATGGGAGTTGCCTTTTAGTTTGAGCTCCATTCATTTGGGATTTCATGTCTCTATATTGAGAAAGTGTGTTGGTGATCCTTCTTCGATTGTTTCTTTGGAAGGGTTGGGCATCTCGGATGATCTGTCTTATGAAGAGGTCCCAGTTGAGATACTAGATTGACAGGTTCATTGGTTACAGACCAAAGATGTGACCTCGGTTAAGGTTTTATGGCAAAACCACAAGGTGGAAGAGGCTAAAAAGGAAATGGAGGAGGAAATTTAGTCTAAGTATCCGCATTTATTTTCTGCTCCTGAGATTCATGCGGAAGGTATGTGTTCTTGAACACATCTTTAATTTTTTAGTTTGTTAAAGAAAAGATTAATATCTTTGCATCTGTGATTCCTAACTTGGTTAAAGGTTGGATTGATTTTTGATAATGCAAATAAATCGTGCTTGTGGTTACCCTACCTTGTACGTCATTTAGGGACAAATGTTCCTAGTGGGGGAGACTGAAACACCCTGGATTTCTGGCCCTTAGAAAATTTTCTATATTTCTGGTCTCTGGAAAGGATACAACTAGGGGAAACAACTCGTACAATGGTATACGAGTGGTATGAGTTAGTCGTATACAGACCAATGTTGGTTAAAGGGTTGGATTTAGTTTCTGGAATGGGTATGACTTGGGTGGTACGAGTCGTATCGGTGGATACAGGTTGTTTGGTTACTTCATTTAATCTTAGGCTTCGTAATATAAGTTTGATCTGAGTATGAGTGGCTCACTAAAGCTGTAAGCTAGGGTACGAGTTTTACCATGGAAACGCATGTTGGGCAGTGTTCAATCCTCTTGGGATTCTATTATGCCAGGGGTACAAGTCATGGGTACTAGTCATATACTTGGATACGACATGGTTTGGGGTGAGTCATACCTTGGACTGTGTTGGGTTCAATGGAGATGGCCTTGGGTATGACTGGTGGGTACCACTCGTATTAGAGGGTATGACTGGTATGGATAGTCGTACCCACCCAATGGGATTTTGGGGAGTTTATTTAAGGGAAATCTGGACATTTTCCCACTTAACCTAATATGGACCCGTGATGTATATTCCTATTGGGAGGTTTATTTCCCTATTATTCTATTCATTAACACTTAGAAACTTCTCTTAAACACTCTACAATTCTCTGTAAGGCTTTTACGGTAAAGAAAGGCTAGGGTTTCATCTTAAGGATTAATTTGGGGCTTGTGTTGGTGATCTCTCTCCATCATATTCTTGGTTTAAGGAATGTTCTCTTCCCTTATTGTTAGTTCCAACTAAAGGAATGATTTTATGCAATGTTTTCATGGTTTGATTATTGTATGGTTTTGGATTTTAAAATATAATTTGGGGGGTTTTTGGTTATAAATATTTGCTTATGGTTTTTCCCATGTTTTAATTATGCTTTTATATGCTTTAATGGTGGTTTTGGATAATTGGTTGCATGGGAATGGTTATTTGGTAATTGGCTTTCGTTTTGGAAATACTATGCCCCCTATATGTTTGATAAAATGCCTATGAGAATGTTATCACAACATTGTTGGATATTAATGGAACTTATGCATGGTTTAAACTTTGTAATGGAACCCTAACTAGTTTGGAATGGTCAAAATGGAATGGTTTTTGTTTAACAATCATTCTAGTGGGGTACAATGGAATCCCTCAAGTAAGATTACTAATGGAACACTTGTAGGGTACATGGGACTCCCCCAAGTTAATTGGTAATGTGATCTATAGGTACATGGGACTCCCTGATCTCAAAAAGGTTTTGCTAAGGACAATACTTACAAGTTATAGTCGGTATGACGATATCACTATGTATAGCCTCGGTTCATAACAATGGTTTAGTTGGTTGGAAATGGTTTTAATTATGCAAAAATGACGGTGTGTGATAGATAATCATGAAGCTGGGAGTTCAATGAACGAACATTGGAAACTCATGTTTGCCGACATGAGGGAAAGGTCATGGCAACCTTATGTGATACTATAAGGTACATGGGAATCCTCTAAGTACATTGTACATATGTATCATAGAAGTTCAGGGTACTTAGGAATCCCCTACTCTATTGGTATCTTCGGTTCGTGAGGCTACACGCATCGAGGAACGTTCAAAAGATTACACTGGACCCATATAGACTGTGGGTGGTTAAGGACGATTAAGCTTCACATACTTAGGTTAATGGTTTTCAATGCATGCTAAACCGGTTCCCTTTCCCGGTATGGTTATATATATATATATATATATATATATATATCTGTGTGTGTGGTTTGTATGCATATGGTTGGTTTACTTGGTTTTTAATGGTTGGAATTATTTGATCGTTATCCTGAGTTCATGCTATCGTTCACCCGCTAACCCGTGTTTGGGCGGTTGTATCCCCATGCGACGTAGGAACCAGGCATTCTACTCCTCCTATTTAGCTATCAGACATTCGAGATCAACTATTAGATTGAATTGGTAAGCTTCCATCTTTTCGGAAGACTCTTTTTCATGGATGTTATTTCATACTTTGGTTTATATATGGATATTAGTTGTGGCTATGGTTGGGGGCATGTCCCAACCGGATTTTAGAATTCTGTTGGTTAGAGGTTTTTGTGGAACTACTATGGTTTGGTATGGGCGGGATTTGTATTGATGTCAGCCTTAGTATTGGTATTGGTATTGGGGCTGACACGAGTTGACTTCATTGTTGGTTGTTCCATCCTCTTTTATTTTGAGATTATATATAATTATTATAGAACTCACATGATTATGGTTTGGTTGGTTTTGGTTATCAGATGGATTTGGGCAGTTGGACTCGGTTGGGTTAGTCTCGGTAATAGACCAATCCCAGAGTCAGTAATCCGGATAATTATGCTATCTTGTTATATGTTCTAAATTCAGCCAACTCAGGGTACGCGGCTGGAGGTTGGGTTGGGTAACGAGGTATTATCTAGTCCCGGTCGAACTTGGAACGCCCATTATAATAATAAGGCCTCGGGTCAGGTCGGGTCGGGTCAAGAACCTTAACCAAGGGAACTTCTTTATTCTTTTGCCTATGAATCTTACAATCAAGGATCTTAACTTGGACTTCTTCATAGCAAAGGCCATCTTTCTCACCCACACTCTCTAGAGGAATGACAAAAGATGATTCACCAATGCATTTCTTTAGTAAAGAATCATGAAACACTGGATGCACTGATGCCAAATCTGCAAGCAACTCTAACTCATAAACTACCTTCACAAAATAGGTCAAAATCATGTATGGGCCAACATAGCAGGGATTGAGCTTCCCTTTCCGATCAAATTGCTTTATCCCCTTCATGAGTGAAATTTTCAAATAAAACAAGTCACCAACATCAAACTCAAGATCCCTTCTCTTCACATCTTCATAAAATTTTTGACCACGTTGGGTTTTCTGCAACCTTTCTTGGATTAACTAAACTTTATCCATCGCCTCATACACTGAATTAGGCCCTATTTAAGCAGCCTCCCCTACTTTAAACCAACCAATAGGAGATCTACACATCCTTCCATAGAGAGCCTCAAATGAAGCCATCTTAATATTAGAGTGATAGTTGTTGTTGTAGGTAAACTCAATCAATTGTAAGTGGTCATCCTAACTACCTTTGAAGATGATATCACAAGCCCTTAACATATCTTCTAACGTATGAATGGTCCACTCTGCCTAACCATCTATCTGAGGATAAAAAGTCATACTGAGATGAATTTAGGTACCAAGATCCTTCTGAAAAGACTTCCAAAAATAGAAGGTAAACTAAGTATCTCTATCTAAAATAATGATCAACGAAATCCTATGCAAATTTACCAACTCCCTGAGATAGAGTCTATCATAGTACTCAGCTGAATACGAAGTATGAACTGGTAAGAAATGGGTTGACTTGGTTATTCTATTGATATGTGAGCATATGCTAACACATTTGAGGCTTTTAACTCTAAATAATTGCAAGGTCTAAAGCAACATTAGTTATTTTTGCTTAGTTTATGTTTGATTTTGCAATTTAAGCTGATATGATAGAGAACCAACATAAAATGAAGCAAAGAAGTTGAAATTTGAAGAAATATAAAGACAAGTATGGCTGACGACATTTCTGATAAGTCGTCAGCCCTGTGATAAGCTGTCAGGTTGGTCGTCATCAGTAGACCGAGAATTTTCCTAAAGTGAAAGTTGTGATGACATTTTGTGATAAGCCGTCAAGGGTATGATAAGTTATCAAGAATGTCATCATCCTAAGGCAGCCAAGGAGAACTAAAGCAAAGCCTTGACGAAAATTTGTGATAGGTCATCATGTAGCTGATAGGTTATCAAGTTTATCGTCATCCTTAAGTAGGAAGAGCCAAAACTGAAGAAGAAGCTGACGACATTTGTGATAAGTCGTTAGCTTCCTGATAAGCTATCACAAATGGTGTCGGCTAATCCAAAGGATTTCTAATTTTTATTAATTTTTTTCCTTATTTAGGGTAAACTATTTAAAGCTTTGTTTTAGGGTTTTCTACAGATTATTATTCTGCAAAAGGTCGACACCTGGAGTTTTGGACCACATATTTTGATATTTTCTCTCTTTACTTCTTGACTTTAACAACACAACTATTTTTGAGAGATTATTCTCAGTATTTTGGGATTTTTCCTTTGCGATCTAATCTGCGATTCACTAGTTGTTATTCATCTCTGTAAGTTTATCTTTCAAATCATGAATTCAATTATGTGTTTCGTTCATTACATCATGAGTGGCTAAACTTTATTAACCTGAGTTATGGGATTTAGGGTTAGGTCTTTATGAGGTGCTAAAGTTTTAATTAACGTCTGCTGGTTGCAAATAGTAGACACACCTACTTTGATATGTTTGAGAAAGAAATCAAATATAGTAGGAAGTGAATTATCAATAGGGACTCGGAAATACTTCGTTTAATAATCAGCGTTGTAACAAGGTTGGTTAACCTATGGTAAAATCTGGGTAGTAAATAGAAATTCCCTAACTCTGAGAGGATTAGGGAATTAAATACTTAAGTAGGTCGAGAGACATTTAAGCATAACATCGATAAAGATAACTTGTTATCCTACCCTCCGTGAGAATCTTGAATCACTTTTAGCATCTGTCATGTACTGGAAGCCCAAGTGAACATAATTCTGGTTATTTAATAAACTCTTGATTTACAAATATCGAAAGTAAAGTGACAAACAACAACTTGTTAAACCTAAACCCCCATTTCAGGAAACATTAAACTATCAGTGGATTAAATCACAAACAACTTGAGTTCACACAATATTCCCTATGGGATTCGAACCCAACCTAGTTAGGTTTTATATTGACAATGATCGCTTACACTCATTCAAGAGTGTAATTTGAGCGTTATCAAAAATGGCGCCGTTGCCGGGAGATACAGTTGTAAGCTGAAGTTGGTATGCGCAAATTCACTGGTAGTTAAGTTTCCTAGATTTACGTTTATTTGTTGTTTTTATTTATTTGTATGATTTTATAGTGTATGACAACCACCAGAAGTTCTGGAGAAACATTATTACCACTAAATCTGTAACCGCAACAAATAGGAAGAATGGCAGAACAGCAAGAGGCTGATAGAATGGCAGCCTTAGCTAAAGCTCAGGTGAATGTGAAAAATGTTGAGCCACATGCACGACATCCAAACTCTGAGGATGAAGATTTGGGGTATGAGGAGTTATTGAACCCTGGTAACCCAAGGCGTGTAGAGTAGATAGCTGCACAAGTTCCACGTAATGTTAATCGGAACCGTCCATTACAAAGAAGACAAGAATACCAGCCGGTACAATATAATATGAATGATGATGATGATGATGGCATGGATGGGGCAGGTGCAACGCGCGCAATTATTCCTCCACCATTGGCACCTGGAGCCAAGTTCAACATTAAAAGTACTATAATCCAACTTCTCAATCTAAAGGGGTTGTTTGGTGGCCTTCCTGGGGATGATCCGAACCTACATCTGGTGAATTGTGTCACTCTTTTGCAAATCTTTTGATAACCCAGGATCGGTACAGAAAGCTATCTGGTTGAGGTTGTTCCCATTGTCTCTATCTGGGGAGGCAACATTGTGGCTGAATGAGCTTACGCCTGATTCCATCACCCACTGGAGGCAATTGAAAGAAGCATTCCTAGAATGATTTTTCCACCCTCCAGGAGGGTATAGTTGAGGGACTAAATTAGCAATTTTAGATAGCTTCCTACTGAAGCTTTGCATGAGACTTGGGAGAGATTCAAGAAGAAGCTAACACAGTGTCCGAACCACAATATGATGGACCTACACTTGATGGAGACTTTATACAGGGCCCTCAACTTTGTAAGAAAGTCGATTGTAGATAATGCTGGTGGTGGTTCATTTATTGATATGTTTTTTCAAGATGCCTCAGATATGCTAAATAGGATGACCAAACAGAGTCAGGCTTGGCATACTAGGGAGTCTGTGGTAGCAAGCCCCATTGTTTCTATTGGTATGTCTATTGAACCGCGTAGGAGAGATGAGGAGTGGGATCAAGACATAGCCTATCTAAAGACTCAGATGGACTTGCTCACCAAGCACTTATTGTCAGGGAAAATTGAGAAAGTAAAAGTCGTAACATCTCAAGACCGAGTTGGATGTGGAGCCTGAAGAAGAGGTGAATTATGTTAATAATCAGGGGGGTTTCCGAGGCAATAGCCAAGGGAATCAAGGTCGGAACATTTATGACAAGACTGGTTACAAAGACAGGGAGCAAGGAAACTGGAGAAGCAATAATGATAGGAGTGGTTTATATGTTCCTCTTGGAAATCAGGAAGCTACTGCAACTAGCTCTAGAGAGATGTCCATGGAGGAAATGATGGAGAAATTGTGTAAGGGAGTTGAGGCCACCAACTCTAGTGTAACCACCATGAAGACTGATCTAACATCCATCAGTCAGTCGGTGTACTCACACTCCACTGCTATCAAATAGTTAGAGTAGAAGATGAGCCAACTTTCTGCTGCATTCAACCAGAAAAAGAGCAGAATGTTACCAAGCGATACAGTTTAGAATCCACAGAATGATGGCTCATGTATGGCGATTACTACTAGGAGTGGTAAGATATTACCTGGCCCCTCTGTGGACAAATCTATAAATAGTGATGGTAGATAGGTCTGTAAAGCAGCCTGTGGGCATATTACACGATGTTTTAGTAAAGGTTGTTAATTTACTTGGGTATACCATTCCTTGAAACCGGGAGAGTGATCGTAGACATGGAGCTAAATGAGCTGAAGTTTAGGCTAAATAATAAAGAAGCACGCTTTGAGATACACTCATCCATGACTCGGCAAAAAGAGATGGGTGTTTTCTCAATCATTGATGTATTCTAAGAAGATAATAAAGGGGTATCAATAAGTTTTCTTGGAGAATTCTGAGTAGTCAAGATAACCAAGTCGTTCCACGATAGTAAAGCAGGCGCTATTGGGAGGCAACCCAAAATTTTATATCCCAGTAAAGTTTTTATTTTTGTAGTTAGGATTTAGTTCACAGAAGGTGGAAAACTGATGAAATCAACAGAAAAGGTCCTGACGACATTTATGATAAGCTGTCAAAACTGTGATAAGCTATTAGAATTGTCGTTAGAGAGGTCAATTTTGAATGTAAGTTCTGTTAAGGCTGACGACATCCATCTTGAGCATGTGTGATCAATAAAATAAGAGGAAGAAACGAAGGTTGAGAAGTGAAACCCTAAGAGTTTAGTGTAGTGTCAAGGAGGCATAGTCACTCTAAAATATCCATGAATATCATACCAGCCCCTAGCCTACATTACAAGCCTAGCAAAATCCCTAAAGTGATCCTAACTGACCTAACTGAAGATTTGGGTACTAAGTATAAGGGAAAGCCTATGGCATTTGACATGCAGTGTTTGGAACTTTATTCTGAGAGTGAGGCTTGTGATTATCCCTATGGTTATGTATGTGAATTCTGATATGAGTGAAAAGGGGTTTTCTTTGTTGTGAGGGCACATTGGGTATGTTTCTAAGTCACTGACTTGTTCAGATAGTGTTATCTTGGTATGGCATGATTGTTAGTGATAAATTTTTATCGTATCTTGATGCTTATGAGTTGCATGGTTGTTCTTCAAAACATCAACAGTGAGTTTTAAATTGACTGACTTTCGAGATGGTGAAATTATTCTGAACTAATCTGAGTAGTTAGCTTCCAAATTGTACTTTGTATTCTGTTAGTTATGTTTTGGTTGCTTGAGGACAAGCAACTGTTTTAAGTTGAAGGTGTTGATGTGTGAGCATATGCTAACACATTTGTTGTCAGCCTTAAGCAGGAAGAGCCAAAACTAAAGAAAAAGCTGATGACATTTGTGATAAGTCGTTAGCTTCCTGATAAGCTATCACAAATGTCGTTGGCTGATCCAAAGGATTTCTGATTTTTATTAATTTGTTTCCTTATTTAGAGTAAACTATTTAGAGCTTTGTTTTAGGGTTTTCTAGATATTATTATTATGATTATTATTCTGCACAAGGTCGACACCTTGAGTTTTGGACAGCATATTTTGATATTTTCTCTCTTTACTTCTTGACTCTAACAACATAACTATTTTTGAGAGATTACTATCAGTATTTTGGGATTTTTCCTTTATGATCTAATCTGCGATTCACTAGTTATGATTCATCTCTGTAAGTTTATCATTCAAATCATGAATTCAATTATGTGTTTCTTTCGTTACATCATGAGTGGCTAAACTCCATTAACCTGAGTTATGGGATCTAGGGTTAGATCTTGATGAGGTACTAAGTATTCAAGATTCAAAAGGTGGTCGGATTTCTTGATAATTCTGAAGTTTTAATTAACGTCTGTTGGTTGTAAACAGTAGACACACCTTCTTTGATTTTCTTGAGAAAGAAATCAAATATAGTAGGAAGTCAATTATCAATAGGGACTTGGAAATACTTTATTTAATAATCAGCGTTGTAACAAGGTTGGTTAACCCGAGGTAAAATCTGGGCAGTAAATAGAAATTCCCTAGGTACGAGAGGATTAGGGAGTTAAATGCTTAAGTAGGTAGAGAGACATTTAAGCATAACATCGATAAAGATAGCTTATTATCCTATCCACCGTGAGAATCTTGAATCACTTTTAGCATCTATCATGTACCGGAAGCCCTAGTGAATATAATTCTGGCTATTTCATAAAATCTTGATTTACAAACACCGAAAGTAAAGTGACAAAAAACAACTTGTTAAACCTAAACCCCCCATTTCAGGAAACATTAAACTATCAGTGGATTAAATCACAAACAACTTGATTTCACACCATATTCCCTGTGGGATTCGACCCTAACCTAGTTGGGTTTAATAGTAACAACGATCGCTTACACCCATTCAAGAGTGTAATTTGAGTGTTATCATCTATATACAATGACCTAAATCAAATCATGTTAATGACACGTACGATGTAATCCTGTCACAAATCCATGTTCACCACTTCCCACTTCTATGTGAGGATGTTGGACTCCTCAAGCGTACCACTAGGCGTTTGGTTCTTAACCTAAACCTGCTAATAATTCAAACACTTAGCCATAAATTTTGCAATATTTTTCTTCATATCATTCCACCAAAAGATTTCCCAAAAATTATGGTATATCTTAGTGGCCCTTGGGTGAATAGAATACCACGCACCATGCGCCTCTGCTAATATTCGTTGTCTCAAACCATCTACACTCGAAACACATAACCTACCTTGGTAATGAAGCACACCATCTCCCTCTTAGAAGAAAACCTCAACCTTCTGATCTAGAACTGCCTCCTTCAACTTGACCAAAATAGGGTCCCTGTCTTGCTTTTATTTCACTCTGGCCACCAATGAAGATTCTAAACTATTCTTAACCCATATGCTATCTTCGGCCGAATCAACCAACTAAACACCTAATTTATCAAGATGATGAACCTCATGGACTAACTCCCTCTTATTCTCCTCAACATTCGCAACACTTCCCATAGACAATCTACTAAGGGCATCAACCACTACATTGGCCTTACCCGAGTAATACAACACACTCATATCATAGTCTTTCAACAATTCAAGCCACCTACTCTAATAAATATTTAGATCCTTCTGAGTGAACACATGTAAACTTTTATGGTCAGTGAACACGTCAACATGGACCCCATAAAGGAAGTGCCTCTAAATCTTTAAGGCAAAGACAACAGCTGACAACTCAAGATTATGGGTCGGGTAATTATTCTTATGAGGTTAAGATGTTTAGAGGCATAGGCTATGACCTTACCTCACTGCATTAATACACAACCAAGAACAACTCTATAAGCATTACAATGAACTGCAAACCCATCAAAACCTTCAGGAAGAGTTAATACTAGAGCAGAAGTAAGTTGAGTCTTTAACTCCTGAAAACTCTTCTTACAGGAATCTAACCACTAAAATTTGACTTTCTTCTGAGTCAGTCGAGACATGGAAGAAGCAATAAAATAAAATTCTTTAACAAACCATCTGTAGTTATCAACTAAACCCAAGAAACTCATGTATCTAATAGAGAGATAGGTCTAGGCTACTTTCTCACTGCATTGGTATTTTGAAGATCAACTCAAAGACCTTCACTGGAAATGATGTGACCCAGGAAAGATACTAATCTTAACCATAATTCGTACTTGTTGAACTTAGCAAATAATTGGTGATCCTTAAGGGTCCGTAACACAACCCTCAAATGATCTGCATGATCTCTCTCACTACAGGAATAGATAAGGATGTCATCTATGAAGACTATGATGAATATGTTCAAGTACTGCTTGAACATCTTATTCATTAAGTCTATATAAGTTGTAGGATCATTCGTTAGTCCAAAAGACATAACTAGAAATTCAAAGTGACCATATCGAGTTTTGAAGGTTGTATTTGGTATGTCACATTCTCTGACTCTAAGATGATGATAGTCGGACCTGAGGTCTATCTTAAAGAAATAGCTTGCACCCTAAAATTGGTCGAACAAGTCATCAATTGAGGAGAGGATACTTATAATTGATTGTGACTTTGTTCAACTGACAGTAGTCAATGCACATTCTAAGGGAACCATCTTTCCTGCGCATGAAGAGAACTGGAGCACCCCAAAGAGAAACATTAGGCTTGATGAAACCCTTATCTAAGAGATCTTTCAACTAATTCTTCAATTCCTTAAGCTTAAATAGAGCCATTCTGTAAGGTAGAATTGAGATAAGTTGGGTATCTGGGAAGAGATCTATTTCAAAGTCAATTTCCCTCTGGGAAGGAACTCCGAGAAGATCTTCAGGAAATACTTCAAGAAACTCATTCACTACTGGAACTAACTCATGACTCGAAGTTTTAGAATTTGGGTACTTAACTCAAATGAGATGGTAAATACATCCCTTGGAAATCATTTTTCTTACTTGAGACAAATCGGCCTATAGGCACTGTGGTACTACCCTTCCATTCTATGACAGGCTCATTAGGAAAATAGAACTGGACTATTCTATTTCTATAGTCAATTGAGGCATAGCACGAGTTGATCCAATCCATGCAGAGAATGACATCAAAATTTGTCATCTCTAACTACACAAGATCAACTAAAGTGACTTTCTGGGATACTATGACCAGTTAGTTTCTATATACTCGTCTGGCTATAATAGAACTATCCACTAGGGTAGAAACTAAGCAAGGTTCTACTAAGATTTTGAGACTCATGATGAAGTCTACTACTATATAGGGAGTCACAAAAGAAACAAAAGCTCCAGGATGGGTCTAACATGCATAAACATAGAGATGGAAGACTTGTAACGTACCCAAAACCACATCAGGAGAACTCTCCTGATCCTATTGAGTCTGGAGAGCATAAAGTCAGTTTTAATGATGCCCACTAGTGGCACTAGAGGTAGTGCCCTACTAAGTCAGGCGACCTGCTCGAGCTGATGAAAAGTTAAAATGACCCTATCAATGAAAATTTTTTCCCTTTTGGGCAATCCCTAATCCTGTATCCTGGCTTGTCGTATCTAAAACACACATCACTACCTTCCTGACACTTTCTCTGATGGTTCCTACCACATCTCCTACAAAGCAGGTTGATACAACTACTATTCATGCTACCCTGGGACTCAGAGCCTGGCGATCTATCCCTATCGTCATGCCTGAACTTAGGCACTAGCACACTAACTAAAGATGGGCTGGAGCTAAAATTTTTTAGCAGAACTGAGAATGATTCCCACCATCAGACCTTTGCTGTGAGAAGTTAAAGCTACCAGTTCTGGCCCTCTTATTATTTCTTTCCTTCTCCTTGAGATTCTCCTCTTCAATCTACTGAGCATGGACCATTAATCTAAAAAGGTCCATCTCCTTAACCAACATGGTTGTTCTGCACTCCTTAACCATATCCTTTGAAACCCCAGACACAGACATACTCATTCTGGCCCTAGAATCAGCCACCATAGTTGGAACATACCTCGCCAACTAGTTAACTTGAGTGAGTAATCCTTCACACTCATATTACCCTTCTTAAGATTTATAAATACCTACACTTTATTCTTCCTCAACTCGAGTGGGAAAAATCTATCTAAGAAGGTTGTGGCAAACTCCTCCTACTTTATAGGCCCTACCTCAATACCTCTGTAATTCTTCCACTGCTCGAACCAAGTATGAGCCACTTCTTATAATTAGTAAGAGGCTAAGTCAGCACTCTCAATAGAAGTAACACCCATGGTGTCTGTCACTTTCTACACACCATCCAGAAACTGTTGTAAATCCTCCCTATACTTGGATCCAGAACATAGGAATTCACCCGTGTAAAGTATCAGATCTTAGCTATTTCCATACTCACTACTGGATTGGCTGGGGCAGCATCCTATTGGTTATTTTGAGCAGCCACAGTCTAGGCCAAAATAGTAAAAGCGGTCCTAAATTTGGTATCGGAAACATATTCGTTCAGAGGGTCTTCCCAAATAGAGGGTGGTGTGGGATGCTCCTCGTTCCTCCTTCTGTTAATTCTTCTGGGAGGTATTTTTTGTAAATGAATGAAGGACAGGTTAGAAAATGGAATTCAATAAGATCACGCTCTTCCAAATGAAATAAATATTGTAAGAAAGAAAACTTCCTAAAATATCTCATAGCCTATCGCCCATAAGTATAGCACGTTTCATACCCATGCACAAGACTTTACTAAATGTTGTTTCAGATACCCTAGGACACTTTAAAACCTTAGGATCTAATACCAAGTTTTGTCTCAACCCGAGACTATCCCTAGTCCTAATACGGTGCTTAAGGCCACGAGTGACCCCAAGCTAATCCATGATTTGGTACCTGCTGTGAGCACTAAAAAATGATAATAGAACAACATATGTGAATTTAACTAATCAAATACAATTAAGATGTAATACTAAAATAATTCTTAACATGTTTAAATCTACTAACAAAACTAAAATTAAGTCTGACTGTCTGAATATCTAAATATTTGAAAGCCTTTAAGACATAAGTATTTGATGGGAAAAGCCCCCAACTAACTCTGACTGGCTAAAATAAAGAAAATACTAAAAATAATTGTAAATACTTGTCCTCGATAGATGAGGACTTACCATAATTATTGTTGAGTGTTGTTGAGCTGACTAAAGGAGATCGAGGAATTAAGTGTCTGAACTTATGTTATAAGACACATAGCGCAAAAGAGAGTATGCGGTCAGTACTTTAAATGTATTGGTACGTCATCTAAGGAATAATTGAAAGGTATATAGATACTGAGCCTGAAGCATGTACATGTAAAATGAATACAAGACCAAGTAAAGCAAGTACTAAAATAATTTATAAAACTAACTGACTAAATAGCTGATAAACTAAAAACTTGGTACATACAGACCTGAGCTGATATAATATGAGTACTAAACTGAACCTGTGGGAGGTATTATGTAACTGACATGCCTAAATTTGAGCTAATTGGGGTCCAGCCTGTAACCCCGGTTAGAAGGATGTTAGTACCTTACTATGGGTACTAACACATGTTTGACAATATGGATCCATAAAGATGATGTCTTGAAGGACAAAGGTGTCAGTCCTCTACTGGAGGGTGACCCCTAACAGAGTGTTAGTCTTGTACTGGTGGGTGACATCTCCTAACCTATATTGGCTATGTAGTTCTAGAAATTTGGGACTGCTACTAAAGGTCTCAATCATCTACTGGCGGGTGAGCCTTCATCCCTAGGTTCGATTGGGTCTAAATTTTACTCCCAACTGAACTGACACTGGTACTGATTTACTGATAATTGCTTAACATAAATATGATAATTTGAATATGATGATAAAGTCATGGTCTGACTAACTTAAAACTTGAAAATTTGAAATATTTGTAAATATACAGGTATTGGGTGTTCATAACCCTCCAGCACTGAATAATCTTTAAATACAATAACATCATTTAAAACATTGTAATGGAATTCATGATTCATAAACCTCAAAACATAGTATATTGTACTAAACTAATGAAATTCATGATTACAAGTATGAGAATATGTTAAACTTATGAGAACAACATAATCATATGGTTTATTTCATAACTTGAGAAATTGATATGGTATCAACTGAACATGGTGTGGGTGATTGAGATTATAAAGCATGTAAGAGTATAATTCACATTGGTAAACACAAAGTCGTGGTTTTTATTCAAAACTATTAAGAACAATTTGAGTAATTTCACACGTAAAAATAAAATTTTATGAAATAGAGAAAAAGATTTATACTTGAAAAACAAGGTTTCTTAGGACTCAATGGGTAGAAGGAATCCTATAGATGAATATACCACATACCTGAGTTTCTTGAAATTTTAAAGTAAAACTTAGAGTTGGGACTTGGAATGGTTAAATTCCTTGAAAACCTTGAAATTTTGTGTTAATGAGAATGGGATGATTTTGAGTATAATTAACTGAAGGATAACGAGGCAAATAATGACCCTCTTAGGTTTTAAGACGTCAATTGGGTTTTTAGGGTAAGGGGGAAACGACCAAAATGCCCCTTGAACCTTTAAATAATGTTGCAGGATGTCACAGCCTTCGTTCTATAGCGAGTTTGTCGAATATTATTCGTAGCTCAAGGTAAAATCTCTCGAAGTTGCCCATTGTCTTGAGGTTGATATTGGATTTCATAAATGGAGCAAGACATACTTTTTTTAGAATTGATTTGATGTGATAACCATAAATATAATAGTCACTCAATGCAGTGTTGACAAATGAAAGGGAGTTTCACGTGGTTTGCAATTCAATTCCATAGTAAATACGTTTGCTGCAAAATTTTGAGAGAGGCATGCAGAGATATTAAAGCCACCACTAAGTTTTTTCCAATTGCTGAAAACATCATAAGGGAACATATGGACATTGGGGATAATTTACATGTGAGCAATAAAAATAGGGACACGTGCGAGTATAATATAATCGGAAGTGGTGCTACTTCCAAATTCATCTATTGGAAAGAACATGTTATTGTAGCAATTTTGACTTAGTGAAAATCCCTTGTGCTCATGCAATGGTAACCTAGAGATTGAAGTTCGTAGATGAATATGGAAAAAGTATTTATGAATTTTCATCTCCCATCTATCTTATTGAACATTACTTATGTGCATAAAGTGACAATCTCTATGTAGTCCCTCCAGAGTCGGAATGGGTTGTTTCTAAGAATTTAAAAGAGATGAGTTTCTGCCATCCTATTACGTACCCAAGCTCTAAAGGAAGAAAATAAAATGCATTTTTTGAGTTTGTTGCAATCCTAGAGCACACGTAAGTGTATGTGGTTATCCAAGTAGTAAAGTGGACTTTAAAAGCCAAGTATCGATCCCACAGGGACTTATGCTCAACAACAATCTAATTCTAGTGTTACTAACAAAATTAAACAAGTGCTAATTGTAATTAAGAGAGTTTGAGGATTGAAACTTAACAAAAATAAGAAATAGTACGATAATGTAAAGTGTTGGAGACAATAATGGGGAAGAATCTAGGGTCCAGGCACTTCAATTAATCCTACTAAGCTATACAATATTGTTGGTTTAGTTAATAATCTTGGTTATTGATTCATGGGGTTGATAATATAATTATAGAATGGTCATACTTTAATCGTCTATGTAACTTATCCCCACAACTAAATAATTGAGTGGGATACAGGAACTAAGTTAAACATATTTATACACATGAACCAAATGGGGAAAATTATGTATATTCCTATCCCAACCGCAAATCTAATGTTAATTTCTCTAAGTATAGGTTCCCATTCCATATATCCCACAATCTAATCTATTGTTCTTCCTTCTGAGCTTACAATAGAATTATAGATTTATCCTAAGGGTCGTAAATCCATATAATAGTAAGAACAAGGATATATGAACACCCAAAAATTAATTAATACGTAACCCTGGAACAAGGATTTATCCTAAGTATTCATGCTCTTGGCCTTAACCCTAGAACGAGGGTGTTTAGCCACTCATAGTTTTATAACAAATCACGATTAAGGAATTAATACATAAAAACCAAAAGTAAACTAAAGTAAAAGATAAAGAACCCTAATTTCTTCCTTCTTCATGTGTTTTTCATCCCCAAAAGTTGTCCAAGGTGTGTACAATAAGAACAAAGTGTCCTATATATAGAATGAAGAAAGTTTCCTATTTTTGGCCCTTGGGTGTGTCACACCCATATGGTAGCACATTAAAGGGAATGGCACACCCTAGATAGGGATTCTTACTAGTTCTTGATATGTTAATTTGTGTCGGGGTGTGGCACGCCCTTATCTAGGATGCTTGAAGGCGTGGCATGCCCTAGTGCTAAAAAACTCCAGATTTTGTAGTAGTTAACTCCTTCCATTAGCCTTTGAGTTTCTTACTTCGTGGGTTTCTTTCCAACATTATTTGACCCTTTTATGCTTCCTAAAATTGCTTCTAATATCTCACATAGTCTCGTATAGCACATAGAATTCAACACAATAGAATTCACCGAGTTAGACTAGAACAACACATAGCTCACACTAGTTTTCTCATCTAAACTCTATGTGACCAATTTGATTCTAAAGTTGTTTTGAACACATCTTAAACACTATAAACAAGTAATTTAACAACCATATGCTCAATTATACCATTAAAAACTCATTAAGCACACAAGAAGTCTTCAAAACTAGGCAAACATATGTAGATAATGACACTTAGGTGCATAAATCCATCTAAGATCACCACACCACACTTAAATCCTTGTTCATATTTGAACAAATCTTTAAATTAAGCACTATCCAATGAATACTCCAATATTACTATTACAAGCAAGACACCCAAGCTAGCACTACAATTACTACATGACTAGAAAGTTCCTCAATAAGCATGTCATATACATTTGAACACTTATGAACACTACTTCAAAACATCCTAACCTTAAGAATTGACTCTACAAAGTTGACAAACTCATACATATTACTCAACCAAAGAGATCATACAAGTCATCTAACTATCATCAAACATGTGACCTCACCACAAGAGATTTACCCATAATCACTCACAGATATGCAAGTCATCAACAGAATAGGTATAAAAATCAAACTATGCTTACTCTCTCAAAGAATTCATATGCCACATAAGATGAACCACAAGCATTACCTTAGTGTAGTACTCCAATAATATTAGAATGTCAAGGCTAAAGATCAAATAGGACTTAAGGAGTTGTAACATAGGCTAAGGGATAGGTACAAAGTATTTTGACCAATAATAGTTACTATCTTCCCTAAGCTCTTTAACATATCACACTATATATTGAACTCCTCTCGAAACCCAAATTCTCACCACTTTTATCTTCCTACATATATTTTATTTTACTCCATCTCTTTAATATATCTCACATATAGTAAGGAAGAAGTATTCTTAATTAGCACCTAATTCTATTTTGATCAATTTCTTTCTTTAAACCACTCCAAACCACATTGCATAAATGTTTTCACACCAATAATTACTACTTTTATAGGGCTTCACTTTCACCTCTTTCCTTCTTAGATTTTATATTTTTTAACCATATAAATTTTTCAACTAAAGTATTTAGGAGATTAGGATCAAACTACGGTCAAGAAAAGAAAGGGAGTAGACTATATATGAAGCTGCCAAAGAATAGGCTAAAGTCTCAACGGGGCTAACTACGATCATGCAATAAGGGTAGAAAAAATGGTATGAAACATGGAAATCAAAGAAATGCCTATATCATCTCCTAAATCCACATTTTTTATTCCACTTTGTACACACACCATGGAAGTTGTAGACATCAATATGCAATAAGAAATACAACAAAAGACATCACTCACACATGACACATGCTCAATTCAAGTAGGATCACTATAGAATCTAAACCAAGTAATAACAAGAATTCAGAATTAAGATAACAATGCAAAAGAGTCATAAACATGAGCCTAGGTATATCAAAAGTGGTCATCCAACACATTATACATGCATTTTACAAACAAAACCAATTTGCATCATGTAATCATACCTAGCACACAGCAAGAAAATCTCACTTACGGGTTCAAAGGACACCCCCTCAGAAAAAACAAAAAAAAACAAGGGATGGTTAAAGTGTGCCCCTACTATGCTGACACCTACAAAAATAAAAAACTAAAAGCAACCAAAGAAAAAATCTTTTCATATTTTTTTCAAATCAAATTTAGTCAAGAACTAGAAAATCAAATAAAAAATAGACATCCTATAGCAGCACTTCACCCTAAGGAATCGGAAGATTACCCACCCCACACATAAAATCACACTTAGTCCCTAAATAATAATTCAAATGTAAGGATAAAAATACTCCTAGAGGCCTCTAGACCTAGATAGTAGCATCTTTACTCATAAATAAAGTCCAGTGAACCCCACACCTAGTCTTTGCCATGCTTTTTAGCTTAGATTTTGGGTACTCAAACTTTTTATTAAACTATGACTCAATAAAAAAACAAAAACAATGATGATATAAAGAAAACCTAAAAAATAAAATACCTACCTTAACTTGGATTTCCTCCTAAGAAATGTTTGATTTAGTGTCGCAGCACGACTCTCATCACTACTCTTCAAACATATTCCTTAAACCTTTTCCTCCTACTCAAGTCCATCTTTTCACTCTTTTATAACCTCTTAAGTTCTTACTCTCAAGTTTTGCATCTTTTCCAACACTAGACTTTTTAGGCTTCTCTTTAAATTTTTCAACTTCAGGCTTGATTGGTGGTGTGGTCAACTTTATGAGATAGTTCAAAGAGGCAAATGGAGGTTTGTACTCCTCCACCCTACACTCATCTACTTCCATGTTTGTGATCATGAAAAAGTTCTTATATTGTGAGGTTGGATTGAGTGTTTGTGTACCTTGAAGACCATCTCTTCATTATTTAGTCTCATTGTGAGAGTTTTCTCTTTAACATCTCCTCCCGTTGCTAAGAATGGATGCCCTAATATGATTGGTACCCTGTCATCTACATCATAATCAAGAACAATAAAAACAATAAGAATAATGAACTTACCAATCTTAATAAGAATGTCCTCAATAATTTCTTCAAACACTTCTCTTGTTTTATATGCCATTTAAATAACCACAGAGCTTTGCCTCGGCTTCCCTAAACCAAGAGTATTGATTATAGATAAGGGCATCAAATTTATGCTCACCCCTAAGTCACTCAAAGCATGAACCACATCACTTTCACCAATTTATATGGGAAGGGTAAAGCTCCCTAGGTCCTTCAGCTTTGTTAAAATATTGCTCATCACAACTGAACTACACTTCTTAGTAAGTTCCACTATCTTAATATCGCCCTGCTTTGTCTTATTGGTTACCGCATCCTTCAAGTACTTAGTATACTTAGGCATACCCTACAGAATATCTAACAATAGGAGGCTAATGTGAAGTTCTCTAAATGAGTTAAACATCTTCTTAAAACATGCATCCTACTTAGTATTTTATGACTCTGAGGGAATAGTGGTGGTGGTCTCTCTTGTATATGCTCAGCTGCCTTTGTTTTCAGTACTCAGAGTTCCTCAATTTTTTAGCTTCTTTAGTTCGCACTTGCTTCTATTCTTCCTGTTGTAGGACTAACTATATCTAACCTCTTAGTAATTCTTTGGAGGTCATTCAATGAGGTATCTACCACTCCTCACAGTGATTTTTGTTACCTGATTCAGATTTTTAATATAGCTAGGAAAACCCCCTTGAGGTCGTGTGCTCTAAGCCTGAGCTAACTGCCCCAAATATGTCCTCAAATATTTTTGAGCAAGTTAGTGATTTATCATCTCGGTAGACATTTGTTCATGTTTGGACGGGATTTTTTTCAAGGTCTCTTTTATATTACTGGTCTATATGTTTTGTTGCTACTGAAACTGCTGAGTTTGAGCCTGATTATTGGCTTATGAGAAGTTGGGCTGACTCTGCTAATTATGTTTGTAGGCACTCCTATAATTCTAATTACTCTTCTATCCATTGCACACAAAATTAACTAATTTTGAATTTAGTCTACATGAGTTTGTAGAGTAACCACTAATTCCATAAATCTCACACAAAGTCAAGGTCTTCTAGACTATATTTAGTTGTGCTTGAGGTTGGTTCACATCTAACTTATTAAAATGTGCCATTATTTTATTTTAACGAGTTTCCAATTGAGCGGCCAAAGCTGTGACACTATCCACATTAATCATACCGATAAGAATTTAAACTGTATTTCTAGATATATCACCCTGACATTTAGGATTGCCTTACATAGTTCAGTTCAACAAGGTATAGAGCATATAATAAGTTTTCTCTAAATCTTGACCACCTGCAGCTGAATCCAACCAAATTTTTTTGTGTGGTCAAGAGATTCAACAAAAGTATGATCCAATACCTTATTCGTCTGTTGATGTGGTAGGTAGTCTTTGAGAAGAGATTTGAACCTCCCATTCATGATATAGGTTTCGCTTGTCTTCTATTTAAAACTCAAAATCTCACTATGTAACCTTATAGTTTGGCCAGACAAGAAGAATCAAATGAGGAAATTCTTCTCCAGGTCAACCCATGTAGTGATGGAGTTTGAAGGTTCTACCTTTAACCATTTCATTGCCTCCCTTAAAAGTAATAAGGGGAATAGAGTGAGCCTTATGTAGTCTGTGGAGACTCCAATGGGAGTAAAGTTATCACTGAGATCTAAAAGTTTTGCAGGTGGACCTGTGGATCCTCGTGTGATAGGCCTGTGAATTTCCTACTACTGTGCAATAACTGCACCATATTCTATTTAAATTATGAGTGGGATTGTCACTTCACGTACTATCCTACGATTCAGCTGTTTGTCACCCATGTCTACCGATTGCTTTTTTTGTGGAACTTGCGGTATGCGATAGAGAAGTATCACTTCTCTTTTTAGCTGATGTAAGCATTTCTCATATTTAGGATATGGGTTAACCGAATCCCTTTTCCTTACTAGCTTACTTAAGTTTTAAACCTTTACCTACAAATTTAGAAGTTAAGATCAGGTTGTTATCACTTGTGAAACAACAATAACAACACCAAAAATAAGATAGTTGTTAATTTTTAAGTCTCAGACAATGGCACTAAAAATATATTGCGATCCTAGCTCACAAATAAGTGTACGTGGTTACCCAAGTAGTAAAGTAGACTTTAAAATCCAAGCATCGATACCACAAGGACTTTTGCTTAGAAATAATCCAATTCTAGCATTACTAATAAGATTAAACCAGTGATAATTGTTACCAAGAGAGTTTGAGGTTTGAAAAATTAACAAAAATAGGAAAGAGTACAATCAAATAAAGTGTTGGAAACAATAATGGGTAAGAATCCAAGGTCGAGGCACTTTGAGCAATCTTACTAAGCTATACAATCTCGTTGATTTAGTTAATATTTTGGTGGTTGATTCACGCAGTTGATAACATAATTAGGAAATAGTCATCCTCTAATCAATCATCTATTTAACTTAGCTGCACAACTATATCGTTGAGAGGGGATACGGGAACTAAGTTAAATACATTTATATTTCATCCCACAATGGGGAAATTATGAATATTCCTAACCTAACCATAAATCCTTATTTTAATTTCACTAATTATAGGATCTCACTCCATATACCATATGATCTAATTTGTTGTTCCTCCTACTGGGCTCACAATAGAAATGTATGTTTATTCTAAGAGTAATGTAATGACCCTCCAGGTTATTTCCTCAATTTGTATTTATTATTCCCACAATGGCTATAGGTCATTGTGACTTGTTAGAACTATTGATTTAGTGATCGGACAGTTCGTTTGGATTTTAGGCTCATTTCTCTATTTTGGAGCTTTCATTGTTTAGGATTTAGTCTCGAACTAAAACTCCTAGTAGATGACCTCAGATGGAAATTCCAATAGCATCATCAACTTTGGAATGTTAATTTTAGGCTAGTGGGACGTTTGGTTCAAGTCTCGAGTCTTTCAACCTCATTTTAGGTTATTAGGTGGATTATGTGAAAAATGGAGCTATAGGTGTGGGCTCCATAATTAGTTGAAACAATCTCAAATGAAAGTTTTGGTGGTTCTATCGAGTCTAGAACATTGAATTTTGTATGGTAGCATATTTTCTTGCATGCATGGGATTCCAACCAAATCTTGAGCACCCAATCGAAGTCCATTCTGGACTTGGCAAAATCTGGTGCATCATGTTGATGGTATGATTGCAAAGCATAAATTGCATTCACGAAATAAGATATATGCCTTGGTAGGTCACTTTTATAAATGTATATAAATCACGATTGTGAGATGTGATTTACCCTTGCTAGAGCGCGATCACAATATTCGGGTCGTGATAGCAACTCCCAACACTATATTTATCCTTTTTTTCCACCCAATTTTCCAACATTCTTTCCACTATTTTTACACCAATTTGAAATCTAAAAATATGGTAAAAGAGTAATAAATCATCCAAATAAGCTACTGTAAGCTAGCCTAATCCTTTTTTGTCATTACTATTGATTTTTCCTTTGATTTCCATCCAAATTAATGGTAATTTCATAGAAATTAGGGCTTTAAATTCCTAAAACTGTAAGGATTGATTTAAGAAATGATTTGTGCTCTATTTTTTCTTACCTTTTGAGCACATATTTCTTATCCTTTGAGGGACCTCATTACGAGTTTAATTTTGGATCCCGTTTGTGGGCCCTACGGGCTCATTCTTGACTAAAACTTTTACCCACCCATTATATGAAAATATAGGTCTCATTTGACTCCTAATGATGTATAGATTATTATTTTTATAGCGTTATGAAATTTTGAGATCATGGAGTAAAGGACATTTTGTGGACGATTTAAGAACTGTAGTTCGACATCGAGGTAGGCTTCTATCTACTCTTCTTCATAAGATGGTGTATTTCATATTTTTCATGGGAAATGAGAATGTTAAGATTGATTTTGGGTAGAATACAATGACCTAGTCTAGAATATTGAAGTTTAGGGATTAGATAGGTGGATTTCCCTTAAGGTAAAATGTGTATGATGCTTTTAGGATCCTATTACCATAGGTTGTTATCATATTAGGTATAGTTGAGGCTTATGAACCTTTGGCATGATGTTAATATAATACTTGATGGACTATGATTGTACTCCAAGATTATGATTATGGTTATGTCGTGTATATATTATTAGGCCCAGGGCCATGTTATGATATTGGTTGGATTCTAGGGGATGGTTTATCCTTGTAAAGGATATGGTCGTAGTTGTAGACATATTAATGTTTATGATTTCATTATTTGATACTAGTGATGGCATTCATAAATTTGGTACCTTCATGATCACTAAATATAGTAAACGCTATGATTCTAACTAAAATATGATTTCACTATTGTTTTTCCTAAAAAGGGATTAAAGCCCACATTTCACCTCAAAGATAGATTTCTTTATAACAAAAATCGTACCATCTTAATGGATGACTTATGTTCTTTGAAATGGAAAATGGTGTTTTATAGATTTGGCCGTCATAGATTCTGGTCCATGATTTTGTTGCTACTATTTACTTCGATCGTGAGAGATTTCAAACCTCTTTTACACCTTTATGGTGATTTTGTCTCGGGGCTTATCCGGGTCAATGGGTTTATGTATTTGCACTCTTTTTAGCCATGGTTCAGAGTCCGTACATTTGTTATACATGTTATTTTGATGGTGTTGATGCTATTGATGTTTGGAAATCCTGGATTAGGACCAGGTCATTTTATATAGGTACTCTTGAACCCCTTAGGGACCCTTTCATCTATGAGTTGTTGTGCCAGAGAAGGATATCATTGTAGGTCCTACCTTTGTGATATATTGAGCTAAAAGAGGTACATACACTGGGTTACTTTATTTTATTTGGATCGGTTATGGCATTATGGATTACGTTTTAATATTCATTCTTGTATGCACATTGTCTATCACTAGTATGCACCTATATATATTAGCCTTATGGGGGTTGTGTAGGTATAGGTATGAGTGTTTTTTGTAGTATATTATGTGGAGATTATATCTATTAAATTTATGAGGGGTTGCATCGGTATAGGCTAGGATTGTTGTTTGCCTGAGTATTGACTGAACCTTCTGAGCTTATAGCAGTAGGGATTTATGGAAGGCTCGGTTAGGTATTGTGTGTCCAGATTAGCTGGTTACTCGTATTGTTATTGTTACTGATATGCTTGTTATCATTATTATGGTTAGTCCATGACAAATTGGTTGATGATTCGGTATTGAGATTCGAGGTATGTTTCGGATTCCTTCCTTTATGGTTGCTTTACTATGGATAATTATTTCATGATTAGGCGTATGGATTAGTGACCATGATTATGGTAGTATTATTTTTTGCTTTGATTTTGAGGCCTTATGATGCTATTCTAATGGCTTAAGTTGTACCTTGAGTTGACCTTGTTTATATACATATGTATATCTATCTATATGTAACTATGGTAGTACCGATATCTCTTTCTTATTTCATTTATTCAAATTGTATATTCATTTCTTGGCATTGTGTACTATTTTATATTCTCTTTTCACCCTTTACTCGTATGTTGGACAGTGATACACGGTATAATGTTAAGGTTCTGGAGTATGGCTGTAATAGGATAGTTCATCCTTAATACCTCCTTAGCCTTATTATGCTAGTTTCCTGGGTATGAATAGAATAGTTTATCCATATTATCTCATTTTCTTTGTTATGCAGATTTTGGGTATTGGGTGTAGTTTATATTTTTGCTTACATGTTATGCATACTTGCATTATATTTAGATCTTAGTTAGCAATTGCCTACTGAGTATTACGTGTTTGGTACTCATACTACACTTTTGCAACCTACAGATTATAGTACGGGTTATCGGTGTAGTTATATGCGTCGTTCAGAGCAGCTATAGGTCAGAGAATTAGGGTGAGATCCTGGCGCTCGGAGTATTACTTTCCTCCCTCTTATGTCTAGATTAGTCTCTACATTGTATTTAGAGATGGATTGTATCGGTATATTTATTTGTACTTCACTTTGTATCGTATTATGTTAGAAGCTCTTGTACTGATTCTACCAGATTTTGGGACTATCTTATGTATGTTAATCTTTTACTATATTTATTCTATATTCTTTTCTTATTTATTTTGGTAGTCGGTTACTAGAAGTTCTAGACTATAAGTTGGCTTGCCTATTGGTGGGTTATAGAAAGCGCCATCATGACCTGAGAAATTGGGTCATGACAAGTCGCAAATCCATAGAATAGTAAGAACAAGAATATATGAACACCCAAACATGATAATAAACTTAAACAAACTCAATTGAAAGCATAAATATTCATGTTCTTGTCCTCAATCCTAGAACAAAGGTGTTTAACCACTTATATAGTTTTACAATGAACCGCAATTAATGAATTCATACATAAAAAATGAAAGTAAGCTAAAGTAAAAGATAAAAAACCCTAATTGTATCCTTTCTCATGTGTTTTTTATCATCAAAAGTCGTCCAAGATGTGTACAATAAGAACAAAGTGCATTATTTATTGTATGAAGGAAGTTGCTTGTTTTTGGCCCTTGGGCGTGTCGCGCTCATATTGTAGCGCATTTAGGGTCATTGCTCACTGTTAACGTGGATGCTTACTAGTTTTTAACATATAATTTGTGTCTTTGGGAATGGCACACTCTTATCTCAGAGTCTTGATGGCGTGGCACGCCCTAGTGCTTAGAAATTCTAGATTTCGTAGTAGTTAACTCCTTCCATTAGCCTTTGAGTTCCTCACTTCATCGGTGTATTTCCAATATCATTTGACCTTGTTTTACTCCTGAACATATCACGTGGTCTCCTATAACATCAAATACCGTGAATTAGTGCACACAACATAATAGAATTCACCGAGTTACACTATAACAACACATAGCTCAAGCTACTAACACTAGTTTTCTAGTTTAAACACTATAACATTTTATTTAAGACCTAGATGCTCAATTATACCATTAACAACTCATTAAGTACATAAGAAATCCTCAAAATAAGGCTAAATGAACTTAGGTGTATAAATCCACCTAAGATCAGTGTCTTGGAACAACCTAGGAAGCCATGGAAAAAAAAAACAAGTGCTCAATATGTGAAATAAGTGAAACACCCTAAACCTTGTCCCTTGCAAAATTGCTTGGCCCTTGCAAAATTGCTTGGGTTTTGGACTTATGGGTAAGGTATGACTCAAGGGTACCAATCGAACCCTTAGATATGATTTGGGGATGGGTCACTCATATGTTAGGCAGTAGGTTTGGCTTGATTAATTTCCATGATACAACTCAACATCATACTAGTCGTATGGTTGGATACGAGGTGTATGATGTCAAGTCGTGTGGTGTTTATTGGTTGGTTTTATGGAAATTATCTAAGATATGGTTTAGGGTACGGTTTGGGGTACCATTCATACCCTAAGGTATGAGTTAGGCTTGTGTTCTCATATATTCGTCAGTATAGGGGACCATGGTGAAAGGTAGGGGACGGGTTAGGGTACCACTCGCACCCTAGGATATGGGTTAGAGGGTTGGGACATGCCCACCTTAGAGTTGATTTCAACTTTTAAGTCGGGGGTAGTCTGTACATTTCCCACCTCAAATCTTTATGTCCCTACATTATATAACCTTTGTTACTCTCTCATAACCCTCATTTGAAGATCAAAACACTTCAAAATACTCTCTCAAACTCACTCTTAAAGATTGGAGGCTAGAGTTTCTACTAGTGTTCTTCAAAGGGCTCAAGAGTCAAGTTTCTCTCTGAAATCTTCTTGTATAAGGCATGTATCTATTCCCTTGTTGTTAGTTCAAAAATGTCATATGTTGGAACATTTATTTTGATTCTTAAATGGTGGTTTTGAAATCCAAATGTTGAGGGTTTTGATGCATGCTGTTGAGTATTGTTTACTCTTGATCCAAATAATGTTTTCATATGTTTTTGGTGATGGTTTGCATACGAGGGTACTTGTTAATTGTGAATTAATGCATGGGTCATGGGTAACCCTAATCTTAATGATTTTCACCTTAGTTTTGGTCTTGTTAAAGGTGTGCCCACAAGGTTTTTGTGAAAATGTCTAAAGAAAATCTCTATTCACATGTTAATGGTGGTTTGAACTAAGGCAATGGCTAAATGAGTATGAATGGTTTACAAATGGTTTTGTAATGTCCTTGTCGTCCATAAAATGGTTTAAATGAAAACCTTGGTGGTTTAATTTATTAAAATGGGTTCGAGTCCCTAAACCTTGGGTTTACAAGTATCCTTATTGGATGATGGGCTAGAGCCCCAAAAGTCATATAAATGGTTGATTGATAGAGGTAATGGCATGTGTATACTTACAAGTCGTGTTGGTATGACGATACCAATGAAATACCTTTGGTAATAAAATGACTAAATGATTGGTTGTGTGTGAATGGTTTTAATTTAGGATTTAAAGCGGTATATTAATCCAAGCCATGAAATGTGGAGGTCCCGGAGGGACCAAAGCTAAAAACTCATGATTTGTCGATGTGAGGTTTGTTCATGGTAACCGTGTGCATAATGTCACACTTATATTACTGGAGAGGTACTAGTTATCTCGTACTTTTCTCTGGCTCATGTGGCAAACACGTATCGGGGTCCTTTCAGCAGGTGTCACTGACCCCATATAGCCCATGGGTGAATTTCTAAATGGCAAAGCTACACATCCCAGGCTAATGATTTTAAAGTTCATGCTAAACCCGGTTTCCTTTACTGGCATGAATTATATAATATATATGTATATATGTATATACATGTATAGTTGTGAATGCATATGGATTGTTTGCTTGGTTTTAAATATTGGCATTATTTAATCCTTATCCTGAGTACATGATAGCTTCACCCACTAACTCATCTTTGGGCGATTGTATCCCCACACAATGCAGGAGCCATCCATACTACTCCTCCTGCTCATTGATTGAATTTGGGGACAATCAGTGTTGGATTGAAGTGGTGAGCTTCTATAGTTCGGAAGGCGTCCATTCATGTCATGGATCAATTTACATATATTCATCTTTTCATAGACTTGGTTTTTGGCTATGGTCAGAGGCATGTCCCAACTAGGTACTCTTTGGTTTTAGTTTAGAGGCTTTATATGGACAATTTTGGACTTGGGTATGGATTGATCATGTTATATATACATACATTGGGTCATTGTTTCATTTTGGTTTATGGTTTTGGTATGGTTAGTGGTTTCATTTATTAGATGGATTGACTTGGTTAGGTCGGTCTCAGATATAGTCTTATCCCAAAGTCATTACATGGTAATTACATTATCTTGTTGTATGTTCGGAGTTCATCCGACTCAAGGTATATATGTTGGTTGGTTGGGTTGGGCATCGGGGGCAATCTCCGGTCTGGGTTAAACTTGAGATTACCTATTATGACAAGGATCTAATTCAGATCGTGTCAATAAGTGGCCACAAAAGAACAACTTGTAGGTTGAATAGAAGTTAAAGTTTTTGATTTTTCATTTCAAAGTACCTTGTAATTTCTCAAAGGAACTTTGATTAAATTTTTGTACATTACTACAAGTTTTTGTTTGTCTTTGTGTTTTAGCCTCAAAATATTATGAAATCTCTTAAGAACGATGATAACTAAATTTTACTAGTATAATATAATTAAATTACGTTCATATAAAATTATGTTATTTTACTATCGGTGAGAAATTAAAAATAAGAAAATTAAAATACACAATTCGTTTGCAGTATATTTGGTATACAATTTACACGATTAATGTACAGTTGTAAAAGAACTTAAATCTTCAAGTGGTAAAATGTTGTATATATAGTGTACCGAGAAGTAAAAAGGTTTCCTATGTAGTGTACCAAGGTAATTATTATTACTCGATAATAGTGTTTTATTTTTCAAGCATCAAAAGCCACCAAACACGCGTCGATTTTCTATTAGTGGGCATTTCAAATCACCTAAATATTATCAGTCTATAAAGTCTTCTACACTCTGCTATCAATTTACCAAAACTCCAAGTACAACTCCTTCATCTTCTAAATCTTCTTCAATGGCTAGTAGTTTCAACTCTGACGTCTCTCGTAACAGCAACCCCTGCCCCCTCCCTCGCAACTATTACATTCTCGTTCTTAGGAATGATTTGAACAAGTCATTCCTAGGTTTTGCTTACGACGAAGAGCGTCATGAGCGATACATGTGAAGAATTGCCTATTGTTTGAGGATAATTATGGTTCGACTGGAGATTCCAGTTGATGATATCCTCACCTCCCCCCCCCCCTTAATCCCCGTGGTGTTGAAGGTTTTTTTGTTGTAGTTTTTTTTTGTGATGATATTTAATTTACTGCTACCTATTTTGGTGGAAAAAAATGTAACTGGCAATAAAAATTTTTAATATAAATGAATTTTATTTTTATATATTATGTTGGTGTTTCAAGTTTTTTTATTAAACCCTTTAAATCTTCAATCGACCTATTTGGGACGATTGAGTATATTGAGGATGAACAATTACAGCTAAAAGGGATAAAACAAAAAACTTCTTATAAGTAATTAATTAGACATTTAATGACAAATTACAGGTAAAAGGATAAAAAATACTTGTAAATAAATAAATAAATAAATATATATATATATATATATATATATTTAATGGCCAATTACAACTTAAAAGGGTAAAAAAATATAAGACAATAAATAAATAAATACACATTAATGAATAATTAACTAATTAGACATTCTAAAACAAAAATAGGCAATACTTACAAATAAAAAAATTAAGAAATAAATTATCCTTGTCCAGGAATCATTGTATCATAGACCTCAATCGAATGTAGACCATAATTGACAACTATTGTATAGTGCTAAAAAGGAGACTAATTAATTAAATAAATAAAATAAATAAGTATAAACCACTTCACACACTTTAATTTGACATATTACAGTATATTATAGTCTACATAAATTGATTAGGGTGATCAAAGGTGTATTTGGATAAGCAATGGTGATCTAAGCCTCGTAAAATGACTAAAAATGAGATTAATTAAATAAATAAAAAATGAATAAAAACTACTTCAAACACTTCAATACAACTTAATACAATATATCATAGTCCACATAAGTTGGTTAGGGTAATCATAGATGTATTTGGATGAACAATGACGATACTTACTTCTTTCTTATAACAATGTTATGCTTTGAGAATATCCTTATACTAAAGAAGTGGTAAGTATTGCCATTGCTCATCCAAATATACTTGTGATCGTCCTAATCAATTTATGTGGACTATGAATATTGTATTAAGTTGTATTAAAGTATTTGAACTAATTTTTATTCATTTTTTTATTTAATTAATCTCATTTTTAGTCATTTATGGAGTTTAGACCACCATTGCACATTCAAATAAACCTTTGATCACTCTAACTAATTTAAGTGGACTATAATATGTTGTAATATGTCTTACCAAAGTGTGTGAAGTGATTTATATTCATTTATTTTTTTTTTTATTTAATTAGTCCACTTTTTAACAATACACAATAGTTATCAATTATGATCTATGATGCGTCATCGATTAAAAAAATTCAATGATAAAATTTATATCTTCTATTATTTTCAACGATAACATTAGATATTTTTCAAATTACAACGATTACAACAATATTTTCATGTATGAAAGAGTCATATTTGTTTACCCATGTTCTGAACCACTACATTCTCCTTTCTTACTCAATTTTTATTTTTTATTGTTTTCAATTTGAACTCTAATAATGTCTCAATCATCTGAAACATCCAAAATCGCACAATCTGATATTTATTTTTGTGGTAATTCCACCATCTTGAAAACATCGCGTACCAAAAAAAATTTGAGTTGTAGATTTTATAATTGTACGATTAGAGAGAAGAGTTTTTATAATTAGTAGTGTTTGACTTTAAATGTGGTTTCACTTTAAAAATAACTAATACATTTTTGTCTAGAAAAAGGATGGATGCGATTATTTAAGGTGGGTTAAGCCATTCTACACGATAAGAGAAAATATTGAAAATAAATCAACATCAACTCCAGGACCTAGAAGCAGCCGTTCTATATTGACTCTGTGATCGACAATGCTAATATTTCACGGTGTAGCCAAATTTTAAATACTGCAAACGCTCAAAAAATTTAAAAAAAGTAAGGACACATTGTTTAGAGAATTTGAAAACACAAGGGATCGCTCAAAAATTTTATTGAGAGACACAAAAATAGAAAGGAATCAACTAAAATGGAGGTTGCCTGTAGTTGAAGAAGAAGTTAATAAACTAAGGATGGTGATGTATGGTATATTTCTGTAATTTATGTTTGAAAATATGTAACTGGAGCTTAGTAGGGGTGTTGTATTTATTTTTATTATGGTCAATGACGTCTATTTAATTTTTGATATATTATTACTAGTGCTACTATTTTCAAAAACAACGAGAGATATAGTACAATGAATACTACTTTCATTTCAAATATAAAAATATATTAGAAAAGAATTTAAATAATAAAAATATTCAAACTAAAGATATAAAATTAAAATTTTATGACTTCACATATCATCATAAAAATAAAATTGTCTAAGTCGAGCATCGAAATCATAATAATTAATTGTCTATAGTTTCACATCTGCATAAAAACAAACCCTTAAAACCATAAATTAGCTTGTCTTAAAACCCCAAATCTCAACCACCAATCATTTGTCTTCTACATTATTAATATCATCAACAATGAACATCACATCAACTACAAATTCTACAACATATTTCTAAATGTGAGCTTCAACGGCTTCTTCATAAGAAATGACTTCGGAGCCTGTTAATATTACATTTTCTTCTTCATCGATCGCATCAAATTTAACAGTGTCCTCATCAACTACCTGGGTCTTGGCAGGCTTCTTCTCTTGTTCAGCTGCTGCATCAGAGTCCCTATCAGCTGGCTTGGTCTTGGTAAGCTCCTCCTCTTTTTCAATTGTTGCATCATAGATCCCATCATCTGGCTTGATATTGTTCTACTCATCATTTTCAACAAAATCTTCAACAGAGACACCATTAGCCTTCTCCTTGGTCAGCTCTTTTCTTCTTTAGTAGCAGCATCATCAAAGTCCCTACTAAGCTCTTTGGCCTTGGACAGCTCATCATCTCTATTAGCAAAATCTACGTTATAGACCCATCAACTTCCAATTTCTTATTCAACTCCTCGTTAGTATAAATCTGCTGATTTGTCCTTTTGAGGCATGAAATTGTTGCTTCAAAGGCTTCAATAACATCTACTAGGGTCCCTTCATCATCCAATTGAGCACTTCTTGTAATTTTTGGACTTGATCAGTATAATTAGACTGTTTATGAATCAATTAAAATTATAAAAATAAATTTGTTTACCTTTTTCTGTTTTCTTTTTCTTATTCTTCTCACTCCTTCTTTTTTCCTCCTCAGTCACATAATTCATAACAACCATCAATTTTTCTTCCATACTTAACACACGATTCTCAGGAAAGTTCAAACTCTTCTCAATTCTCGATACATGATCAATCAATTCCATAGAATACATTTTCCTTTCCCTAGCCTCTTGAGCCAACCTACCTTGTCCACTACCAAGATCCATATCTTCATCATCAGCAATAGCAGGTAATTCAAGGATAGTGACACTATTAAATTAAACCTACAATCTATTAATGGAGACATCTTTCACCTCATTATTTTATGGGACTAGCGTTTACATGTAACTTTGTTTCATCTCTCGCAAAGTAGAGATAAGGAGGGGTGCATAATTTACCAAACAAGAAAAATCATTAACTACTATCTACTATAGTTTGTTTTAAAAGGCAGTTAATAAAATATAAATTTTTATCTTTAAAGACTATTTCGAATGTCTAAATGGATCTCCTTCAGCAAATGTGGTAATATTTCTGATGTGCCATCTGAGAAATCCAGGTAGGAGCAAAGAAACCTCTTTTGATTTTTCACCATGTCTCTCAACATTGAAAAAGTCTTCATAGATCCAAATCTGTAATCATAAAAAAAAAAATAATCAACTATGATTGTCAAACAAAATTTGCAATCAAATAGATTGGATGGCCGACAATATACCATGAACTCTCAGAGGAATCCAAATAGAGCATAAGATGCACAATTATCCTTTCCAAGATGTGTTTTATTCTGCTTCTTCATGTCTTTTTTCTTTTTAAGTAGTCCAATGTCAATGCAAAAAATTCCTTTTTTCAGGGCTCAAACAAATAAATAGAATAGATTATTTTTTATCAAGTTTGCATCAACGATATTGAAAATATCTCTTGCTAGACATGTAGGAACTAGATCAAATAACACTTTAACTTGTCCTTCTGATTCAGCCTATTGCCTTTAACCAAATTCAAAAGACTTGTTGCAGTAACCTTTTTGTTGTGGCTAATCCTATAGTAAAATCTCTCTTCATTCCTATACACACTTAACAATTTTGATTCACAAGAATATACAAAACACCTTAATTTTGTGATCAAAGCAAACTTGATCAAGTTAAAATAAACGGGTTTATCATTAACGTAAAATCACATCTCATGAGGTTTGAAGTTTTGAGTCAGATTTGAGATGATAAAGAAGCATATGATGGACCAATTATCCATAAAATTTAAATGGTTTGATATTTCTTCAAACTGATCAAAACAAAACTTTTGTAATCTACGAACGAGTTTCTGTTGAACTAAAACTCTCTTAAATTGGTAAAAGGCTTCACTCTGTACCAACAGAATTTTTTGTCAAAAATGATCGAAGATCATCTATATAGGTAATAAGATCATATTTTTCTACATCAATGACCAATGAACACTCGAGAACACACAAAGGATCATCAAAGTCATTTCCAGACCCACAACTATAGGATACGTTATCCACTCCCCAACTATGACTATCACCTCCTCTAGAACCTCCATTAGCCCAACTACCTCTCTCTAATTCCGTCCCACTCAATTCACCACTTGGTTTGTGGACATATGTTTTAATTTTATCCATTATTTTTTAATTCAACTCATGTTTAGACGTTGGAATTTTTTTCTTTTTGGCATTTCGTTTTAGTTCAATAACGCTTCTTTTTCTATTAGCAGAGCATATTTTGATCCATCAACAGTAAAATGTCAAGTACTTGTTCAAAAGAAGATAAGATAAAATATTATTAAACATGTCAAGACTTATACTAGGAATCCTACCAATTGTGGAGGGGAGCGGATAGTGCGGATAACTTGGGGGATTTGTAGGTAATTTGCATGGTTAGTTAAATGCTTTGTGGTAATATTCATTTACTGTTTTTTTCCATTTTTGTAGCTCTCGTATACAATTTTTGAGATATTCTATATATTTCATATCTTTTGTTTCTATATATTTTATTAAATTCTTTTCCATGACTATTTTTAATAATTTTATTCCTTCCATATCTAATCTCCAAGCTCTTAAGTATTCATAGTCTATCATTTTGTCCTATAGTAGTTGTAATTTTATAAATTCCTGTGTAATAATTTATTCTAATTGTGTTATATTTGATATGTAAT
This sequence comes from Capsicum baccatum var. pendulum, assembly GCA_030864225.1. Taxonomy (NCBI): domain Eukaryota; kingdom Viridiplantae; phylum Streptophyta; class Magnoliopsida; order Solanales; family Solanaceae; genus Capsicum; species Capsicum baccatum. The sequence continues at coordinate 77,077,611 of CM061558.1, read as the reverse complement.
CCTATGTTATCTATGTGATCAATTATCATTTTTTGTTCACGTATTGATAATTTTTCATATGGATTATATAAATTATCATTTGTACCTCGTTTTTCTAAGGTTAACTTTATTCCAAGTAATCTTTCTTCTAATTGTCTTCTTTTTCTTCTAAGCTTATTTCTGTAATTAGTTTCTTCGTATAGCCAACTTTGTCTTTCTCTAATTCTTCTAATATATTCTAACTTTTTTTTAATATGTATAATATCTGTCTGAATAGTAATTATCTAGGTATGAATAGTAGCTATCGTTATTTAAGTGTATTTGTTCTAATTCATCTTCTATCCAATTTTCTAATTCTTCATCTTCAATATCAAATACATTTTCCCATATAATTTTCTTTATATCTACTATCTCTATATCCTTAAGTACATATAAAACAAGTATCTTAAACTCATATATCATTTCATTAGGTAAGTAAGTATTCATATTTCATATGATGCTATTTTTCAAAATATTCCCTCCAATCATATACATAACAAAATATGATCATCTTAGATCACTATATACTAGATTATTCTTAAATAACGTGTTGTTCGGTCACTATTAGCATGGTAATATGGATACTTTTTCCCTAAACAGCGTCTCTACTCTGGTTACTCCCCTATCACAGCTTCTTTGTTTTACCGGTTTCACCTTTAGGATGGCATAGTTCTAAAAAAAATTCTCCTTTTTCACTTTGCTAATAAACTTCCTAACACGCTATTATTTGAATAATTCTACTATAAAGTAACTAACATGAGCTTATTTTATTATACTTATGATTGTCAGAAATTTATGAATTTATCTATTCATAATTATAAATGAAATATCTGTTCTGGTAGATTTGATAAATCTATACTTTGTTCATCCATAGCTTAGTGTAAAACTGAATACTTTATTGATTATATAAGAGAAAATTTTATTGTGTACAAGAAGGAACCACAAAATGTGGTCGGAAAAAACGACCACATGTGGTCATTCTTTTATTTAAAAAAAATAATAAAAAGCGACCACTTTTGTATTTTAAAATTTTTAAAAAATCCTTCAATAATTTTCATATTAATTATTATTTATTTTACAAATAAAAAATAAAAAAATAAATGGTGAAATAATTAAAAATAAATGGTCGATTTTATTTAAAAATACTTCTGAATTATATTTTTGAATAAAACTGACCACTTGTGGTCGGTTTTTAAATAAAATAAGAAAAAAATTTAAATGGTCGGTTTTTATTAAAATAAAAAGAAAATAATTTTAAAAAATCAACCACTTGTGGTAGATTTTTTAATTAAATAAAAAAATTAAAAATAGAACACTTGTGGTCGGTTTTTATTAAAATAAAAAGAAAATAATTTTTAAAAACTGACCACTTTTGGTCAGTTTTTTAATTAAAATGAAAAAAGAAAATAATTTTAAAAAACCCACCACTTGTGGTCGATTTTTGAACTAAAAAAATAAAAAAGTAAATAATTTTTAGAAACCTATAATTATATATGTAATCAAATATATATATTATTTTCATTAAAATATAATTATATATATAATCTAATAGATATATATAATTTTTTGAACTTACACTAATCACACGTAGTCGATAACCAATATAATAATAATAAAAATCAATAAATCTTAAATTTTGTGAAAAAATTACACTAAAAAAATATCAAATTACATTAAACATAATCTTTATCTTTCGCTTATGTTTCAATATATAAAATAAATATTTTCCTTTGTATATACGTTAAATGGCGTTAAACATGCATAATCTTTGTATAATGAATAAGTATATATATGTATCATTTCATTGAGATAGTGATATTATGTTACTATTGCAGTCATAATAATATAATATACATTATATGAAACACGTCACATTATATAACTAGATAATATACTCGTGTACGTATGTGATATATATAGTACATAATTAAAACTTGATATAGTCGATAGTGTGTATATGTGTGTGTATGTATAGGTATATATATAGTATATACATATTATATAGTGAAGGTATATTAATGACATAAGATAATCTAATCGATAATTTATCTAAGTATTTGTGAAATACGTTGTATATTATTATGGGGTAGTAAAATCGTGTATTTGATGTTTATAGTACGTATTTGAAAGCTGATAGACAATTGAATATATGTATATCTCATATAGTGACGTATGCAATAATCTAAAGCTAGATAACTAAATTTATATGTCAAAATATTTTGAATGATACGTTGAAATATATCATACTATTGAGGAAATAGGTATACTATTTTAGGTCAATGTAGACACGCGTATGTTATTGAAGTTGTAATAACGTAAGACAAATATTACGAGGTATATATAGGGGAGGGGGAGGAAGGAAGTAGAGGAGGGAGACAGAAAATTGAATCATGAAACTGGCATATACTTACCATTTGCTTTGAATTTCGAATTTTGAATGACCACCAAATTTTGATGGTGAATTTGAGTTTTTTCACTTCCAAGTTTTGTATCTGAGTATATGTGAACTATGTTATATATTATTATGGGAGAGTAAAATCATGTATTTGATGTTTATAGTACGTATTTGAAAGCGGATAGACAATTAAATATATGTATGTATACGTATATATACGTATATCTCGTGTAGCGACGTATGCAGTAATTGAAATCTAGATAACTGAATCTATATATCAAAATATTTTGAATGATACGTTGATATATATCATACTATTGAGGAAATAGATATACTATTTTGGGTCAATGTAGACACGCGTATGTTATTGAAGTTGTAATAACGTAAGACTAGTATTACGGGGTATATATATATATATATATATATATCTTATTTAAAAGCTAATTAACCAAAGATTTATCGTAATTTGCAAAATTCATTGATATTATTAGAGAAAATTGTCAAATACACCCCCCCCAACCTTTACCCCAAATCTCGACTACACACTTATACTTTGAGAGGGTGTTATGACCCCCCTGACTTATTTTAAAATGAAATTATTACCCCCCCCCCCGAACTATTTTAAAGTGGAATATATACCCCTCTAAAACTCACACCCAGATTTTATATTGATTTGTGGTCTACACGCACTGTCACGTGTCATGCCACGTAATTCTATGTCATATATCATTTTTTTACTATAAAAAATTAATTTCACGTCATGCCACATCATCATCATCATCTTTTTCTTCTTCTTCTTCAATGGCATAATGAATCATATGAAATTCACACGATATGTAATCTTATCAAAATTAATTCAACAATTAATGTCCAAAAAACATTTGATTTTCACAAAATGGCGTCGCGACAGTGATGGTGTCGGAAAATTTAAAATTTCGGTGACTTTATTTTCCAATCTGAATTGATTCAACATTCTCACGTAATTCAAGTTCTTGGATGCCATTGAAGAATGAGAAGAATAAAAAGAAATGTCATTGATGAGTTCTTGGATGCCATTAAAGAAGAAGAAAAAAAAATTAATTGTCATTGATGGGTTCTTGGAAAGAAGAAGAAGAAGAAGAAGAAGAAGAAGAAGAAGAAGAAGAAGAAGAAGAAGAAGAAGAAGAAGAAGAAGAAAGAAGAAGAAGAAGAAGAAGAAGGAAAAAAATTAATTGCCATTCTTGGATGTCTTTGAAGAAGAAGAAGAAGAAGAAGAAGAAGAAGAAGAAGAAGAAGAAGAAGAAGAAGAAGAAAGAAAGAAGAAGAAGAAGAAAGAAATATAATAATTAAAATTATATATATTTATTTAAATAAATATTAAAAATAATTTTTTAATAAAATATTTTCATTCTCACTCTCTTTAAAGAGAGTGAAACACACTCTCTTGCCATGTCAGCGTTGAAGGGGTAATAATTTCATTTAAAATAGTTCAGGGGGGTCATAGGACCTTCTCAAAGTATAATGTGTAGTTGGAATTTGAGGTAAAGGTTGGGGGAGTATTTGACCATTTTCTCATATTATTATTATACTATTGAGGAAATATAATACTCGTATTAATGTGATGATAAAATAACTACTTATCTGATTTATATACATACGAATTGTATTAAATTAACTGGATGTTGTTATAAATATTATAGAATATATTAAAATTTAAATTTGTTAAAATTAATTTTAATTTATTAACTTATTTTGTAATTTATTAAACTTTCATTTCAAAAACAATTTTTAAAAAACCAACAACTAGTGGTCGGTTTTAAAAAATATTTTCAGAAAACCAACCACATGTGGTCGGTTTTTGTAATAATCAAAAAAACTATTTAATTCATTAACCCGACCCGACCCAAAATACCTATCCAAACACAGCAATGACACCAAAACCCTCCAAACACACACGCCAAAAAATTTGTCACCGGTCATCTTCTTGAATACCCCTTTTTTCTTTTTTACTATTATTGTGGATTCACTTTGATATTCTTTTCACTACTGCTAAAAGGTTTGTTTCTTGGGTCACTTCTTTTTTTGTGAGAATTAAAGTTATTATTTGAAACAAATCTTGTAACTGCCACTTAAAGCATGGATCTTTTTGGTGGGTTTTGGTAATTGCAATCTTTTTTTGAGGGATTGGGTTGTATATGCTACTATTATTATAGGTTAATCAAAAAAATTCTTTCTTTATTTTGGACTTGGTGTGTGTAGTTTGGTAGAGTAGAGAGGATGAGCTCAAGAACTATGTATTGTTCACCAATTTTGTGGGAAATTCAATATTTATTGTGTTGGAACTTAGGTTAAACAAAGTAAAAGGGAATTCATCTTATTTTGTTCTAAGTGTATTCTTCAATAGGTAGTGGTAAGGCCTACGTGCACTCTATCCTCCCATTTTACTGGGTATATAGTGTATGCTACTAGTAATTGTTGAGATCTCTTATTTGATAATTCATTATCGTTTTTAGTTTTCCTTTTTTATTATTATTTTTTGGAGGGAAAATCTTATTCCTATTCCTTTTCTAAATTGTTGTAATTATTTAAGCAAAAGGTTATTCTTTCTAATAATTTTACTGCTTGACAAAATTCTAATTCAGGAAAAGGATTGCTTTGCTATTTTTTCGGTGATCGCTTATCTCTTTTACTTTAATTTAGGCTAAGAAAAGATAAGTTGATTTATCTCTATTTTCTTATAATGAGAGGTACATGCAATGCCTTTAATTATATTTGTTTTGTTACACTTGTTCAATTGTTTGACTTATTATACTATAAATGAATATGCTGCTTGAAAGTGAATAAGTGTACTTACTTAGCTTGAAGGTGAATTTTTCTTTTAAATTTTGTTGAAGCATACTAGAAATGTGAACTTTTTATTGTGAATTTTGCTATGCTTGATAATTTTGAATGTGGTTTAGTTTGGTGAAATGGGTGGTGACTTAGTGAGTTGAAATTGATTAAGTGTAGGTACTTGAAATGTGAATTTATAATTTTGAAGGTAGTTTAGTTTGTTGTTTTAGGAGGTGACTTAGTGACTTGAAAATGTTGAAGTTTTGATACTTGAAATGGAAATTTTTGTTTTGTATGTTGTTTAGTTTGGTAACTTGTGAGGTGACAAGGTCACTTGAAATTGATTAAGTGTAGGTACTTGAAAGGTGAATTTTTGTTTTGAATGTAGTTAAGTTTGGTGACTTGGGAGGTGACTTAGTCACTTGAAATTTATTAAGTGTAGGTACTTTAAAGATGAATTTTTTGTTTTGAATGTAGTTAAGTTTGGTGACTTGGTAGGTGACTTAGTGACTTGAAATTGATTAAGTGCAGATACTTTAAAGGTGAATTTTTGTTTTGAATGTGGTTTAGTTCGGTGACTTGGGTGATGACTTAGTGAGTTGAAATTTACAAAGTGTATGAACTTTAAAAGTGAATTTTTTGTTTTGAATGTAGCTTAGTTTGGTAACTTGTGAGGTGATGAGGTCACTTGAAATTGATTAAGTGTAGGTACTTGAAAGGTGAATTTTTTTTTTTTGAATGTGGTTTAGTTTGGTAACCTGTAAGGTGACAAGGTCACTTGAAATTGACTAAGTGTAGGTACTTGAAAGGTGAATTTTTTTTTGAATGTAGTTTAGTTTGTTGACTTGGGTGATGACTTAGTGAGTTGAAATTTACTAAGTCTAGGTACTTTAAAGGTGAATTTTTTGTTTTGAATGTAGTTAAATTTGGTGACTTGGTAGGTGACTTAGTGACTTGAAATTTACTAAGTGTTGGTACTTTAAGGTGATTTTTTTATTTTGAATGTAGTTAAGTTTGGTGACTTGGTACGTGACTTAGTTACTTGAAATTGATTGAGTGTAGGTACTTTAAAGGTGAATTTTTGTGTTGAATCTGGTTAAATTTGGTGACTTTGTCACTTGAAATTTAGTAAGTGTAGGTATTTTAAAGGTGAATTTTTTATTTTGAATGTAGTTAAGTTTGGTGACTTGGTAGGTGACTTAGTCACCTAAATTTAATAAAGTTTAGGTACTTTAAAGGTAAATTTTTATTTGGAATGTGGTTTAGTTTAGTGACTTGGTAGGTGACTTAGTCACTTGAAATTTACTAAGTGTAGGTACTTTAAAGGTGAATTTTTTATTTTGAATGTAGCTTAGTTTGGTAACTTGTGAGGTGATAAGGTCACTTAAAGAAGGAGGAGGAAACAACATCATAAATCATGATGCGTCAGGAGCAGTTCAGCTCTTTTATTCAATCTGCAGAGATTATTCCTCCATGTCCTGGTGATGTAGTTCGGGCTGCAAAAGGTCTAGGCTCACTGGATGATATCAGCATAGATGAGGATACGGAAGATGAAAACGATGACAATGACTATAACGATGAAGTTGAGTGGTAGTTTTTGACTTTTGTATGTGTTGTAGTTTGGATTTAGATATTTTTTTGGAGTTTTTATACTTTTGTATGTTGTTAGACTTGTATTGCATGTTAGTTGTATGGGAATACACTTGGTTTGTTGTTGTTGTTGTGTTGTATGTTGTTGTTTCATTTGTTGCCTTTTATTTTTTTAAAAAAGATTCCCAGAAAAACCAACCACATGTGGTCGATTTTTCTGAAAATTTTATAAAAACCCGACCACAAGTGGTCGGTTTTAATAAAATTAATTAATTAATTTAAAAATAAAAGCGACCACTTGTGGTCGGTTTTATTAAAATTAATTAATTAATTTAAAATAAAATCGACCATTTGTGGTTGGTTTATTTTAAATTTTTTATTTTTAAAATTATTTTTTCCTATTTTAATAAAATAATAACAAATTTTGAATATATATATATATATATATTTAAAAAAAAAAACAACCACACGTGGTCGGTTTTTAAAAAGCTACCACACTTTTACCAACCACGCATTTCGATCGGTTTTGGGGTCAAAAATTCAGGAAAACCAACCACATGTGGTTGGTTTTTGTGGTCGGTTTTCCTTTTTTTTTTAGTAGCTAGAGAAAATAGAAGGAAAGGTGTCTTTTAAATCTTGAATGAAGGATTGGTGAAATTGACCAACTTAAAGGGTCAAACATCATTAGAAAAATTGATTAAGTTAATTGTGGACTTGATTAATATTTTTAAAACTTTCTAATCTTTTTAAAAATATAAATCAACCCAACCCACACCCCCTTCAATCCAAATCAACCAGTCTCTCTCCTCTCTCTCTCGACAACCTCTCTTAACTCTCTCTCAACCAATAGTTCTCCAAATTTCTCCTTTCAATCCTCGGCAATTTCAACCTCCGACGATAAATACTTGGGTTTCGAGTTCCTTTTCGACTTAAACCTTTAATCGACGTGACAGCCTTGCCTCCGACCACCACAGCTTTGAATTCTTTATCCTTCAGTCGACGTGACAGTCTTGCTCTCTGGCCACAACATCTTCGAATTCTTCATCATTTTTTTCTTCTTTCACAGGTAAAAAAATTATGGCCTTTTTAGTTTTAAAGAAAGTGAGAAACTTTAGACAACTTATCTTATAGTATTGGTTAACAATTTCAATATTTGTTGCTTTAATTTAAAATGTAGTCTGAATAAAATCCTAATTTCTTGTATTTCTTCTCTTTTCTTTTCAAAGTGATTATGATTTTTTGTTGTTTTTTGTGTTTATACAAACAAAACAACGATTTGGATTGATTTGTTCTGTTTTTGTTCTTGGTAAAAATGGTGATATTGTTGTTTTTCTGTTGAATAAAATCGTGCTACTATTTTTTATTTTCTCCAACAGATTACCATCTAGTTCAACATATAAACCATCTGATGCAACAGATTTATAATATGATGCAATAGATCAACCATCTGATGCAACAGAGGAACCATCATATTAAAATTCTGATACAACAGATTAATTATCTGATGCAACAGAGGAACCATCGAATAAAAAATCTGATGCAGCAAATTTAGCATATGATGCAATAGTTTAACTATCTGATACAATAGATTAACCATATATTGTAACAGATTAACCATCAAATAAAAAAATCGGGTACAACAAATTAACCATCTAATGCAATGGAGGAACCATCGGATTAAAGATCTGATGCAACAGATGAACCTCCTGTTGGATAAAATCCTATCAACTCTTCCAACAGGATATGTCCAAGACTTGATTTTTTCAATTGATCATTCATCTACCGCGATAGAAGACCCTTCTATTGGAAGAAATCTAAACAATATTGACCGTTGATAACTGTTCCAACATATCACTCATGTGTTGCAACAGATGTGTGACCTGTTTCACAAACCATTTATCTTTTTCAATAGATGAGTGATATATTTTGTATTGTCACAACAGATTACTCAGGTGTTGCTGCAGGTTAGTTAACTATCCTGATAGATCACTCATATATTATAATAGATATATGATCTATTGTACCAACCATTCATCTTTCTCAATAGATGAGTGATATGTTTTGTATTATCATAATAGATTACTCAGTCGTTGCTATCGGTTATTTAAATGTTCTAACAGATCACTTATATGTTGCAACAGATGATGTTGTAAAAGATATATGATCTACTACATAGACCATTTATTTTTCTAAACAGATGAGTAATATGTTTTGTATTATTGCAATAAATTACTCATCCGTTGCCACAGGTTAGTTAACTGTTCCAACAGATCACTCATATGTTGCAACAATGTGTGATCTGTTACACAGACCACTCATTTGTCTTAAACGATGAGTGATATATTTTGTATTATTACAATGTATTACTCATCCACTGTAACAGGTTGGTTATATGCTACAACAGATATACTACCTGGTTTAACAGATTATTGTTTTGTTGGAACTGTTATTTTATTGTTTTTCTTGTTTGATTTACTGTTATCCTTTTTTTAATGATGCATTAATCAACTATAATATTTTTTTTATGTTCCTGTTAATTTTAGATAATATGGATCCCAAAAGAAAAGAAATCAAATCAAGTCTAAGTAAAGGAACAAGTGAAGCAGCTAGACTACATCCACCACTCTATGAGCTTTCTTTACAAGCGTTACCTCAATCAGGAACAGAATATGATGAACACGGGGAGGAGGAATGTTTCAAAAGAGTTAATCCAAATGTTAATAGCCCTTCCACTGAAGAGTTGGTCAAAACCTTCAGTGCTGATTGTTATTCTATGAGAATGCAGTGCGATGGTGCCACAGATTTAATGGGTAATTTCGTGGTTAAGTCAGCCATAGGAAATCTTTTGACACCTTCAAAAAAAATACTTCAAGAAAAAAATTGGATTCTTATTACAGGGACAGCTGCTTTGGAAAACATGTTGATTTGTCGTAGGAGAACAATGCTCGTTTTCAAATGAAAATGGTATATGAACTTCTCAAGTGTAAGTTTATGTATAAAAACAAAGATAAGATGGATGAGGTATGGATAAATTACTGTGGCATACCTATTTGCTTTGGTTGGAAGGAGTTTGCCATAGTTACTGTACTAAAATGTTAACCTCCTTCTCAAGTTATACCTGTTCTAACCCAAAAAGGCACCCCGCATACCCAAAAAAGGCAAAGGCAAGTCGTGTGATTGTGATGACCTGGTGTCCATTGTTGGTCCAAGCTTCAAAAATAAAAATTTGATAGAAGATTCGAAGGGTAAAGGACTTTCAAAAAAGCACAAGCAATCATTATGCTTGGAATAGTTTGTACATAATATTCTTTGGGCGAGAGACATTAACAACAACATAAGCGTTGGTTTAATAAAGCTCTCCGAAGATCTTGAAGTGTTTAACAGCTATCCTTGGGGTTATGAAAGATTCAAAATGACTGTCATATATTTGTTGACTCCATTAGCGCCAAAGACAGTTAACTTATGTGGCTTTCCATGATCTTTCATGGTAAATGTTTCTTTATTTTATTATGATATCATTCATTTTTTACTCAATAATGGTTTTGATTTATTGGTTTTATTTTATAATCTTGGGCGTTTGAAGTCATTCCTTATTCGAGACACCAAGTGAACTGCCAGGAAAAAGTTTCCTGTCCAAGAATCTTGAGATGGTTGTCGGCCAAAACTGATAAAAATGTAAAATTTCTTGATCTCTTCAACCCCCCCAAAGGATGCAGTTTGTATAATTATAATTAAGTTTTTATTTTAATTAATGATTTTTTTGAATGATCTAATCATCATTCTAATATATGTAATGATTTATGTTAGATTATGCATCCGTCGCTAGTTCCGACCAATCGAGAGTTGAAGATTCTATTTTTTCTTATTTCACGATTTGTGCAAACTTTATCGGACCCTAAGGTCATCGACAGAATAAAAATGAAATTGTTTGGAGCAACAGCCATTATAAAAAAAATAATTTTGGAGGGTGGGCTTGTTGTTGTTGATGGTCTTAGTGGTGATGGAGCTGCTGGTGGTGGTAGTGGTGTTGTTGTTGGTGCTAATGATGCTTCTCTTACAATATTTCAAAAAAACCATTATGAGTTTGATCATACTGGTTATATAGATTTTTCCTCTTCCAGTGAATGTTCTGCATGCATATGTCAAGCCTGCAGGGCGAAACATGATGTAGTGATTAATTCTATTAATGCATTAACTTCTTTTATAAAAGAATTGATATCTAAGAGGGGTGTCATTCCACCAAAGAATATTTTATATTCATCTACCCAATTAGAGATTAAGGCTAAGAGGAGAAGAAAAGTGATTTTCAAGGCATTATTAAGCATCCAAAAAAGCAAAATTGCAACTCCTCTATCGATGTGTTGCACTAAGCAAAGTACAATATCCAAAGGAGAGCAGCACGAGTGGAAGAAGGTAAATATATATGTCTTCCAACTAATAAACAAACACATATCTGTTTCAACAGATGACACATCTGCTAAAAATTATAAAACAGATATATACATCTGTTGCAACAGTTGACTAACTTGTTGCACCAAATAAAGTATCTATTGCAACATATGTCTCGTCTATTTTAGAAAATCAAATAGCTCTTTGTACCGCTTTTATTTGTAATAATAGATGACCTATCTTCTGCAACAGATGAGTCATATATTGCAACATATGGTTCATCCATTGGAAATTATCATACAGGTCTTCCTCATGTAAAAATTTGTCCCAACAGTTGATTTATTATTACAACAGAAATATAATCTATTTGGGATAATTTAAAATAGGAGGAAGACCTGTTTGATTTTCTAGAACAGATGAGTTATCCTTTTCTATTTTGTTGTATCTTCGTGATTAGCATTGACCAATTCTGGCTTTTCAGGATGATGTAGAAGCTACTGCTGAATAACATAGACAATATGCTACTATTTTTATGAAAATACGGAGAACAGAAAGTGCAAAAACCGTACGTAAGTGACAATAAAGATCTACGACGAGCAAAGCCAAATTTCATAGCACCGGATGAAGAACAACTTGTCCATATTGAGTAGATCTTTATAGCTTGAGCCTGTCAAAGTAATAACCTCACCCCTCCTTAGGAATCCTTGGCATCAATACTTAATTGTTGATGTATTTGTTGAGATTTGTACCCATAACAATTTTTTTACATTTCATTTATTCATTGATTTATTTCAGCTAATTTCTGAAGGCTTTGATTTATTTTAGTTTGTCTATGAATTTTATTTTTTCTTTAGATTTGAACTTATTAATTGAAATGGAATACTAGATTCAAATATTGCAACATATAATGTATCTGTTGTAATAGACGACATATCTGTTGGAAAATATCAAACAAATTTAGACATATATTGCAACAGGTAGGTAATCTATTGAAATTTATCAAACATGGCTTCCCACTGTTGCAACATGTAGGCTTAGATAGAAACATCGACATAATACAACAGATGACCAACCTATTGCAACAGATAAACTATATGTCAAAACAGGTAGAATATCTGTTACAATGGATGGAGAATCTGTTGCATTATAAAAATTCAACTTTCATTGGACATAAAAAATTATCACTAAATGTAAAAAAGTGAAAGTTAATTGAAATAAAAAAAGGCAGAACCTATCGACAGTGTTCAGTTCAAATATCTAAAATAAAATAGGCATCAAGTATACAGTGTTCATTTTAAACACGTAAAACAAAATAGGCATCAAATGTGTCAGTTTGGCACTTTTTGCTGACTTGGTGTCAGATTTGGCCCCCAACGGTCATTTTTTCCCTCATTCTCTTATATATTCATCTTCTACCTAAAATTTAACCCTAAATTCCTAAATCTTTTACCTATCCAAATTCTTCAAATTATTTATATTTGGTCTTTCTTTTCTTCATTTTTTTCATTTTTTCCAACTGAGCTTGATAATGTCGAGCGCTTCTTCCACTATTTTTTGTGATAAATATTTTCGATATTGTAAGTGCGATCATAAATCTCTAAAAAAGAATTATTGGACTCAACAAAATCAAGGTTATAGGTTTTTTACTTGTAAGATTTCAAAGGTAATATTTTTTTCCTATTTAATTAGTTGACTAATTTTTGACTTGTAATTATTTTTTAATTGTGTTCTTATTTTTATAGAAATTGGGTGGATGTGATTACTATGATTGGTATGAAGAACGACACCCTTCACAAGTAAATCGTGTAATTTGGGGTTTGTTGAACAAAGTCAAGGTTTCTAAGGAAAAACAAAATCGAGCAAGAAGATACTACATTATTGTCGTTATTGTTACTGGTTTGGTGTTGTTGGGCACATGGATATTCAAGCCTAATTGCTGAAATTTTTATGGTGGTGTAGTTGCTACTAGTTTGGTGTTGTTGAGCACGTGAACATTCAAGCGTAGTTATTGAAAAATATCAAACAGATTTAGGCATATGTTGTAAAATTTAGGTCATCTGTTGGAAATTATCAAATAGGTCTTCCCATTATTGTAACAGATTAGACTTAAATTAGACAGAAATAACATCAACATAATGCAACAGATAACCAACCTATTACAATATATAAACTATCTGCTAGAACAGATCGAATATATTTTACAACAGATTGATAATTTATTACATTATAAAATACTCAACTTTCATCAGAAAAAAATTATTGCCACTATATGTACATATAATTTAAAGTAAAGTGAAGTGTGACTTCAAATAAAAAAATTATTATTTCACAATCTTTTCTATATACACAGGCTCCAAGCGTCCAGTTAGTACCCCATAAGCCCAGACCGCTTGCAGGTTTGCCATAGCATTGTTGCACAGAAAGGTCGTTGGCTCGGCAATTTCTGTGTCGTACAGCAAATATTCAATGTGTGCAAGAGCGTGTGAGCCACACACGAAACTGATATCATTTTTTGGAAGGTCCATGCCCTTGTTTTGACCTTCAAAATCCCATGATTTCTTTATCAATACTTCCTCTGGCAAATGATTCATCAGTTTACTCTCCCTCAATAAGATAGGGAACAACTCCATTAGTTGTTGCACGTGGAAAAAAGATCGACCTCATCGATGGTAGGTTTGTTGCAGTCATAAACTTTAATCTTTCCCTCCTCAAGTAGTATCTCAATAACCTGATTATGTATACCGTCCACACTCATGACTGTAAGAATCCTCTTTACCTCGGTCCATCTCTTGCTGTGTGGATTTGGCCTCTCCCCTCTAACATATTTTATCATTTCTTCTTCATCCTAATCCAATGTAGAAACTAACAAATAAAATCCCATGTCGTAGGTTAATGCATCATTATTGAGTTGATTGTACTTATCCTTGAGCTTCTTGTAGAATTCAAGGTCCACTATCCTATCAACAGTGCCATAAGCTTCCAGGTATGCTAATTGCCTTTTCCTCATGAGGTAGAGAATTTCATCAACATACTGTGATATAAGAAATCAATTTTTAAATAGGTTAGTAATTGTAAAGATGCAATGAATGGTCCATCTGTTGCATAGGGTTCTCTGAATCAATAATTCAATGCAACTTATGCAATAGATGGATAATAATTTGTAACAGAACCACTACTAGTTGCACCAGAATACCCAGCCATTGCAACAGATTTCATATCTGTTGCGTGGCTTCTTCTTCATAGAGCAGATTAGAAGGCTAGGTTAGGAAAAGTAAACTTTCCTTGTCCTCATACCACATACACATATCTGTCATATGAAGTCTTGGGGGAAAAGGGGAGGCTTGGGGTAATCTGGTGTGCCTCGCTTGGCATTCTTGGCCCGTCGCAGATCCCTATTCTCTTTGGCGCTAAGTTTTGTGTATATGTCTACTTTCTTGAATAGCCTTTAAACTTTAATAGCTTTTGGAGAGAGAGAAATTACAATTTTTTTTATTTTCGACTAGAGAGTACGTCATTAATTGCTCTTTTCTTTCTCTTATCCGCCGCTGTAAGAGTGTATGGCTCTCTCACTTTCTTGATTGGTATGACACCCCTCATGGATGGTATGAAACCTCTTTTGGATTTGAATTCCTCGATAGGTTTATAGGTAGCCTCTACTTTTTGAAAGAGTTTATTCTGGCTGTCCTTGCACTCTTCGCATTTGCAACGAGAAGACCCGGGTGAAGAGGGGTGAGAAGGACTTGTGTAAGGGTAAGAGGGACCTGTAAAAGGGATGTTTTCAAATATATTTATTTTTTCTTAAGCATCAACATTTTCATCATCAGAGTGGTAGAAGCATCAGCATGCATGCCACCAACACCAATAACTCCACCAGAAGAAGCACCCGGATCTGCCACAGTAGGTTGGTCATGAAGAGCCTCAACATTAGGCTGACCTTGTCTAACTGCTCTTCTTATGGCTATTGCTCCAGCAAATTCCTTCTTTATTAACTCCACCGTTGGGTCTGCTATAGTATCAACATGACCTAGAGTAATAAAAAAAGTGATCATAAACTCCTGATCACTAGGCACGATCCATGGATGGAAAACCCATAAGAAAAAGACAGATAAATTTAAATCATATAATATAATAATTTTCACAGTTGGGTTACATGTTAACACAGTCAAATTCTGCAACAGATTAATAATATGTTGCATCAGATTACCCATCTGTTGCATAGTTTGCAGTAGATGGTTAAAATTAATTTGAGTCGGGTTCAGAGAACTAGAGAAACACATGGATAATACGATGCAAAATATCAATCATCTGTCGCAATAGATTACCAGTTACACAAGATGGGTAATCTATTGGGTTACATGTTATGCAACAGATATTTTATCATAATAGATTATCCATATGTTGTAACGGTCAGCACAGGACGGGTAATCTATCGCAACAGATGTCCCATCTGTTACACCAGATATAACATTTTTTAGTATCTTTGATTGAGTAAAACTATTTTACATGAAGAATAAATACTGCATCATCCAGAGGGTTAAAGAGATCAGCTCCTTAATTTTTGGGTTGTTCATTGCAGCCAACTACCTAAACATCCTTGAATGAGAAACCTCATCCAGGTAATCCATTACCTACTTTCGGATGAGAGGAATGGCTTCAAATGCCCAATCCTAAAAAATGTAAACAGAAAGCAAGAAAAAAAAAGTCATACCCTAATAACTATATTCAATATAAATTAATGGATGAGTAAAAATAGTGATTAATTTAACCATGAAATCCCAAGGAAAGCCATATAATATGGTCATGCCTGAGGATAGCTTTGTCAGTAAATATTGGACAGTCAAGTAGAAGTTGTCGTATCCCTAGGGATAATTGATGAATTTATCAAAATCCTCAGCACGCACCAATAAAACATATTCTATGACCTTGTTGACGTCTCTTGCCAATATAACCAAATGGGCAAACCAAACTAAGCACAATTTCTCCCTGTACTGCTTTGGTATGGTTTTATCCCTGAGATCTGTCAACAAATCTGATGCTTTGTAGCCACATTGAGCAATGTCCAACAACCCATCTATTTTTTCCTTGAGTTTGTTGGTTTTGCTGCTTGCCTTGGATCTTTTACGGGGTGTTCCCTTGGCGATAGTACGTTTTTCTAGATGATCATATCTCAAGCTTGTCACTATGGCAAACTCTCACAAGCCAAAACAAACTTTTATGCCATAGTAGTTGATCCATATTTCATCGATCTTTTTTTCGCCCCCTCCTCTGAATCATTATCATTTCCCACATACTTAATTCTGCTCTTGAGAAGACCATATACTATACTTATTTGGAAATAGGCAAAGGGGTCCTCGGGCAGCTCAAGAAAGCGTCCAATATAGCTCCTCTTAAAAAGTCCATCTATGTTTTCCTTCTTCATAATATTCCTAAAATAATTAAAAGGTTTCCCAACTGACATTTAAGTATAAGTTCACCAGTTAGTTTTAGTTTATTTTAATGGTCATTTATCGGTATCGCAACATTAAACCTGTCAATACTAAAAGTTTTGACAGGATTATGATAGGATGTCGATATTAATTCACGCCTCATTGGTGATCCATTATCATCATGTTGATGATCATCCTCTTTCTCAATCTCTAATTCCTCCTCTTTCTCACTTTTATTTTCTTTATCACTATCTATAGACCCTTATCCACCTCCTTAAATGTTATTTTCATATCTATCCTCAGCTTCACTTTTCCCTGACTAAGATTGTTCAGGAAGCTCCTCTTAATCCCTCTATACTATAGCCTTTTTTTTGGGTGGTCAGATGTTGATCCACTTTTAATTTCTTTTCTTTTGGGAGACATGTTTTACCTACAAATAATAGAAAAACAAAAATTATATTACAATTCATGTATTCATAAATCTTTAAAAATATATTACAAACACCACCAATATTGACACACCAACAGCCACCACCACAAACACCACCAACCAATGCCACAAATACCACGAATACCGACACCACCGACAGCCACCACAAACACCACCAACCAATGCCACCACGACGACCACCAACATCACCACCAAACCACCAATACCACAAATATCATCCAATAATACCACGATAGTCAACGGAACACTGCGATAGAAACTAGGGTTTTCTCGAGTTCTTCCTATGATTTTACCATCAAAACTCAAAATTGTAAACCCATTCTTGAAGCTAATGCAACTAAAGGTTTTATTTTTCATTATTAATTTAAAAGCCCTTATTTTTTAGAAAAAAATAACAAATATAGAACCCTTCTCGAACTCTGTTACCTATGAAGATAGCAAAAATGCCTGACACAAGCAAGAATAAAGTTAAAAATAACACCTATGTGGTCAAAAATGAGAATAAAATTGATCTGTAGTGAAGGGTTGAACAATTTATTAAGTAGTTGTTGTCTGTACTGTATTTTTGAGAAAGAGAAAGAGTGGGAACTCGAGATTTGAAATGATGAAACATTTTTATCGCAAATGGATGATTTGTATAGGTTGATTTGTATTTTGAAAAAGAATGACAAGTTTTGGAAATATTAATTTGGTCCGAATTGATCTTACTTATTTTTTAAAATTATAAAAGATATGCATAATTTTTAATCCTCTCATCTTGCAATTACCAAAAGACTCAATTGACGTTGTAGACCCTATGAACTCACCCCTGGTCCTAGATTAATCAATTTTAGGTATTAGTTGAACATATGAACTCAATTGAAATTGTAAAAAAAACAAATGTTTAATCTGTTGCATCAGATTACGCATCTGTTGTAAATTATCAATTAGATTAAGTCATTTGTTGTAATAGATTACCCATTTGTTATCAAAAATATTAAGTCATCTATTGTGACAGATTACCCATCTGTTGTAAATTATCAAATGGATTATCATTTGTCGCAATAGATTACTCATCTATTGTAAATTATCAAATAGGCGCTTCCATCTGTTGTAATTGACCCTATGATAACTCAACCCTAGTCCTAGATTAATCAATTAAGGTATTAGTTAAACATATGAGGTAATAAGAATCGATTTAGCTCAGAATGATTGATCGACGACTTTGGTCGGGAGGAACGCAATATTGTCTCATCATTCAATTGCCAAAAAACTCAATTAAAGTTGTAGTTGACCCTATGAGAACTCACCCCTAGTCTTAGATTAATTAATTAAGGTATTAGTTGAACATATAAGGTAATAAAAATCAGTTAATCTCAGAGTGATCGATCGATGACTCTGGTCGAGAGGAACGCAATACCGTCTCATTATGCATTTGCCAAAAGACTCAATTAAAATTCTAGTTGACCCTATGAGAACTCACCCCTAGTCATAGATTAATCAATTAAGGTGTTAATTAAACATATGAGGTAATAAGAATTGGTTCATCTCAAAGTGATCGATCGACGACTCTGGTCAAGAGGAATGCAATATCATCTTATCATACAATTGCTAAAAGACTCAATTAAAGTTGTAGTTAACCCTATGAGAACTCATACATGGTCCTAGATTAATCAATTAAGTCATTAGTTGAATACATGAGGTAATAAGAATAGTTCAGCTCAGAGTGATCGATTGATGACTCTGGTCAAGAAGAACACAATACTGTCTCATCATGCAATTGTTAAAAGACTAAATTAAAGTTATAGTTGACCCTATGAGAACTCACCCATAGTGATAGATTAATCAATTAAGGTATTATTTGAACATATGAGGTAATAAGAATTGGTTCATCTCAGAGTGATCGATTAACGACTCTGGTTGGGAGGAATGCAATACCGTCTCATTATGCAACTACCAAAACACATAATTAAAGTAGTAGTTAACCCTATGAGAACTCACCCCTAGTCCTAGATTAATCAGTCAAGTTATTACTTGAACATATGAGGTAATAAGAATCGATTCATCTTAGAGTGATCGATGAATGACTCTATTCAGGAGGAACGCAATACGGTCTCATCATGCAATTGCCAAAAAATTTAGTTGAAGTTATAGTTGACCCTATAAGAACTCACACCTAATCATATATTAATCAATTAAGGTATTAGTTAAATATATAAGGTAATAAGAATTGGTTCCTCTCACAAGGATTGATCGATGACTCTGGTAGGGAGGAATATAATCCGTCTCATCATGCAATTGCCAAAAGACTCAATTGAAGTTGTAGTTAACCATATGAGAACTCACCCCTAGTCCTATATTAATCAATTAAGGTATTAATTGAAGTTGTAGTTAACCATATGAGAACTCACCCCTAGTCCTATATTAATCAATTAAGGTATTAGTTGATTATATGAGGTAATAAGAATTGATTCAGCTCAGAGTGATCGATTGACGACTCTGGTAGGGAGGAACGCAATATCATCTCATCATGCAATTGTCAAAAGACTCAATTGAAGTTGTAGTTGACCCTATGAGAACTCGTACTTGGTCCTATATGATTCAATTAAAGTATTAGTTGAACACATGAGATAATAAGAATTATTTTATCTCAGAGTGATCGATTGATGACTCTGGTCAGGCAAAACGTAATACCGTCTCATCATGCAATTTCTAAAAGACTCAATTAAAGTTGTAGTTGACCCTATGATAACTCTTCCCTATTTATAGATTAATCAATTAAGGTATTAGTAGAACACATGGGGTAATAAGAATTGGTTCAGCTCAGAGTAATCAATCGACGACTCTGGTCGGAAGGAACGCAATACCATCTCATCATTTAATTTTCAAAAGACTCAATTAAAGTTGTATTTGACCCTATAAGAACTCACCCCTAGTACTAGATTAATCAATTCAGGTATTAGTTGAACATGTAAGGTAATGAGAATCGGTTCATCTCAGAATGATCGATCGACGACTCTGGTCGGGAGAAACGCAATACTGTCTCATCATGCAATTGCCAAAAGACTCAATTGAAGTTGTAGTTGACCATATGAGAACTCACCCCTAGTCCTAGATTAATCAATTAAGGTATTAGTTGAACATATGAGGTAATAAAAATTTATTCAGCTCAGAGTGATCGATTGACGACTCTGGTCGGGAGGAACGCAATACCATATCATTATGCAATTGTCAAAAAAACTCAATTAAAGTTGTATTTGACCCTATGATAACTTGTCCCTGGTCCTAGATTAATCAATTAAGGTATTAATTAAACACATGAGATAATAAGAATCGTTTCAGCTCAGAGTGATCGATCGATGACTCTGGTCGGGAAGAACGCAATACCGTCTCATCATGGAATTTCTAAAAGACTTAATTAAAGTTATAGTTAACCCTATGAGAACTTGTACATATTCCTAGATTAATCAATTAAGGCATTAGTTGAACACATGAGGTAATAATAATTGGTTCAGCTCAGAGTGATCGATCGAAGACTCAGGTCATGGGGAATGCAATACCATCTCATTATGCAATTGCCTAAAGACTCAATTAAAGTTGTATTTAACACTATGATAACTCGTCCCTGGTCCTAGATTAATCAATTAAGGTATTAGTCTAACATATGAACTCAATTGAAACTGTATAAAATAAATGTTCAATCAGTTGCAACAGATGTCTTTTCTATTGGATAAAATCAAATAGATTAAGTCATTTATTGCAACATATTACTCATCTATTATAAATTATCAAACAGGCGCTACCATCTGTTATGACAGATTATCGATCTTTGAAAATATTCAAACGAAAATTGCCATCTGTTGCAAAGTATGACTTTGATGTTTGAAGATTATTTTTTTTAATCAATTTAGGTATTTCCTGTCCAAGATTAAAAATATAAAATACTAAGACTGTAAAAATTATTACTTTAATAACTCAAAAATCTTCTCAGTGAGTAGTCTTATCTGGTCTTTTCAATGTCACCGTCTCCTCGTGCCCCTCAAAAGTTATTAATGAATATTTAAAACCCACATCTACTCCCTTTATTTTATTTTAGTTGACCCTCTTTCTAAAAATATTTATTTCAATGTAGTTTTCCTAATGATGAAATGAAGAGGATTTTAATATGTTCTTCCAATAATACCATTATCATTAAATGACTAAACAAGTTGTATATATTCAAATTTATATTTTCAAAGTATAATTAATAAGGCTAATTTGGTAAAATAGACCCCTAATAAATATTATTCTTAATGGATGTGCCAAGTCTATAGGGTCCAACTCAACTAATATGAAACTGAGGGAGTAGAATACTCCCTCCTTCAGCCATAAACTTGAGATGAGAAACTCAACTCATCTCTCTCTCTCTTCTTTATTCTTAATTTTCTTTTTTTCTTTTTTTTTCTCTCTTTTCTCTCTTTTTTTGGATGAGGATTCTTTTGGATCTCAACCGATCAATTTCTTTTCTTGACTAAACTGGATGTTCTGATCCCTTTGCTTTTTTGACATTACAGGTATGGTTCACTATTGCTTTTTACATCTCTTCTTCTTCTTTGTATGTCATTTAAATTAGATATTTACATCTGTTGCTATTAATGATATACCTATTACCATTTTTCTATTTATTGAGAAAATTGAAGAAAGGTGACTTTTAAGTCTTGAATGAATGAACCACTGTTTTTTATTAAAATATGCAAAAAAAGTCATTTGTTGGGAGAACTTAAAAAACCTTGTTGTCAGTATAGTTTTTTTATGTCTTTTATTTGTTAATTTGGTGGTGTATTGTTGGGGGTGGTGGTCGTGTTGGAACATGTGGTGTTTGTGTTGTTGATGGTGTTGGAACATATGGTGTTATTTATTTATTGTGTATGTTATTGGTGGTGGTGTTGCAACAGTTTCCTCAACTGTTGCAACTGACGAATCAACTATTGGAATACACAGAGCAATTATTTGAAGAAAATCAAACCAGTAGCAAGGCTGGTTTGATTTATTCCAATAGATGACCCATCTGTTGCAATATGTCATCCATCTATTGTGACAGATGACTCATCGGTTGAATAGATATGTAATCTATTGCATTATATTGGTCATTTGTTGATTCACTCAATTTTGTGTTACCCTTTTGTACAGACGAAACAACTGTTTGAAGAAATCAAACTAGTAGCAAGGCTAGTTTGATTTATTCCAACAGATAAATCATATGTTGCAACATGTCATCCATCTATTGCAACAGATGCCTCATCGGTTGAACAGATGGGTAATCTGTTATATCATATTGGTCATCTATTGATTCACTCAATCTTGTGCTACCCTTTTGTAATGTTCTTTTTGTTCTTCTTTTGTTTGACATCAAATGTATTTCTCTTGTTTGTAGATAAAAGAAAGTGAAACTGGATTCACTTTTGCCCGACCAACACTAAAGGCTAGAGTAAAGATGGGTTCGAAGGAAAGTTATTTGTAGATGGAACCACTTCATATATGGGAGGTATGTATTACTGATCAACCTATCATGAAAACACACATCAAGTACAATGATTTTGTGAATGTTTATTGTTTACCTATTAGGCGTTAATCCTTCAAACAAGATATGGCATTTTACAGTTAAGATTGTTAGGTTCAAAATGGTAAGGTTAAGGGACCAAGTAGGTGGTATCGATACCCTATTACAATTTAATGAAAGTTTATGCTCATATTTTTGTGTCAAGTTTGGGGATGGGTTCAAGTTTTTGGCAGCAGTGTAAATATCAAACAGTTATTAGACCGATTTTAATAGAGCAATGGAATTCTTGAAAGGCCTCCAAACCGTTGCACTGCAGCAAACAACGACGGAACCAATAGAAATTCCCCTGGTCCAAATTTATATGGATGGGTTGCTAGAGGAGACTATTATACAACAGAAGGTGCTTAGAAGAATACCTATGCGAGAAAGGGGAGGTTGAGAAGGCCATATATCATCTCAGATCTTGTTTAAGAGGAAACACAGGGTAGGAAAGAAAGTGTAGCAAAATTGGCTGATGAAATTGACATGAAAAAAAAAAATTGGATGAGCTACGAATGTAAAAGTGTATCCAAAAATGAAAATCCATCAGTCGTTGAATAAAAAAAAGAATGGTCAAGAGGCCTGGAGATGGTCACTTTGGTAGAGACTACAACTAGTGAGCATGGCCTCAATGAAGACCCATAAAATGCAAGACAAGAACTCTAAGGAAGCAGTTTTACGAGCATGGAAGGTGATAAGATTTTCGGTCAGAATTAAAACCTGAACCAACTACTCTTGAATTAAAAATACGGGATCAAGCCAAGGTGGAAATTTCTCAAGTTAAACTTGCATCCCATGCCTCTTGTTTATGGCTCTGGTCAGGTCAAAGGTAGTGGAAACAACACGGCGTGGGATTTCTGCCCAACTTCAGACCTTTTTATTTCTACTGCCATTGGCCTGATCATAGCCACAAATAGAAGGCATGGCATGCAAGTTAGACTTCAGAAATTGATGCCTTAGGTTTCCTTATTTTTAATTTAGGAGTCGTTGGTTTAGATTTTAATTCTGACCGATAATCTTACAAATTTCATGTGTTTGTGAAGCTTCTCCCTTAGAGTTCTGGTCCTGCACTTTGTGAGAGTCTTCATTAAGGCCACGCTCGCTAGTTGCATTCTCTAGCAAAGTGTCCAACTCTAGTCCTGTTGATCATTTTTCTTTTTTCTTCAACAACTAATGAATTTGTATATTTGGATGTACTTTTACATTTGAAGCTCATCCAGTTTTTTCGTTTCTCGTGTCAATTTCATTGGCGAGATTCACTGGAAGTTACTTGTTTTCTTCCCTATGTTTCCTCTTAAACAAGGTCTGAGATGATATATGGCCTTCTTCACCTCTCCCTTTTGGTACATGTATTCTCCCAAGCACCTTCTTCTATATAAAAGTCTCCTCCAGTAATCCATCCATATAAATTTAGACCAGGGGAATTTCTATTGGTTCCATCATTGTTTGTTGCAGTGTGAGGCTTCAGAGGCCTTTCAAGAAGTTCATTTCGCCATTACAATTGGTCTAATCACTATTGGATATTTACACTACCGCCAAAAATTTGAACCCTTCCCCAAACTTGACACCAAAACATGAGCATAAACCGTCATTAAATTGTAATAGGGTATCGACACCACCATTTTGAAACCCTTCGGTCTTATTAGTTTGCACCTATCAAACTAAACTATACAATACAGGATCTTCTTTGAAGGATCAGTGTCTAATCGATAAAATATTGCATTCAAAAAATCATTGCATTTTATGTGTGTCTGTCACTGTATCCTGATCAATAATATACATAACTCCCACGCATAAAAGTGGATCCATTGCACGCACCTTATTCTTTCTACCCCATCAGGATATGTCAGACATTGTTGTTTATTCATCTGCACGCATGTGATGACTATTAAAAAAGAGGTGTGAAGAATCATGACTTTTTATCTTAACACATTCAAAATAGCTGATGAATTAAAATCTCCATCTGTTGTAACTGATTAATCAATTGTTGGAAGAAATCAAAATATCTCCTTCAACATATGGTCCATCTTTCACAATAGATAATCCATATGTTGCAACAGATGGTAAATCTGTTGCGATAGACCAGATAGTGTTTATTCATCTAAACGTATGTGATTACTATTAAAAAAGAGGTGAAGAGTCGTGACTTTTTATCTAACACATTCAAAATAGCTGATAAACTGAATTTTTCATCTGTTGCAACTAATGAATCAGCTATTAGAAAAAATCAAAACATCTCCTCCAACAGATGGTCCATCTATCGCAACAAATAATACATATGTTGCAACAAATGTCTCATTTGTTTCACATACAAACCATCTATTGCAACAGATGGTAAATTTATTTTGACAGACCATCTGTTGCACATTCAGACCATCTGTTGCAACAGATGCTAAATCTGTTGCGGCAAATGGACGATCTGTTGTAATAACTCAATAATACCGGTTGTTATCAAGTCTCAAATTTTTGAAAAGGTGAAAAGTATTAATGTGAAAGAAAAAGTCATGATTTTTCATAGAAAATAAAATTCCACCAATTTGAATATAATTAATACAATGGAGCTGAACAAATGTACATTTTGTGTTGAACGGACGTGCTTATCCTTACATATCCAGATTCAATCCTCTATAAATAGGTTCATCCTAAATCTTCATTCTGCTAAACTTTATTTATTTCTTGCATTTTTCATTTTCGTGTGACTTCTTCAACCACTTCTCTACAAAGAGCATTCCTTTCTCGTTGAGGTAAGTTTTTTTTGTGTAAATCTACCAATTTGTAGTATACGTTGTACAACATTTGGATTCTTTTCTCTATATTTGTCAATTCATGATTGTTCTAGATATAGTTGATCTTGTTTGGTACATTGATATTTTGTATGC
The DNA here is from genome assembly GCA_030864225.1 of Capsicum baccatum var. pendulum. Lineage (NCBI taxonomy): Eukaryota > Viridiplantae > Streptophyta > Magnoliopsida > Solanales > Solanaceae > Capsicum > Capsicum baccatum. The sequence goes on along the minus strand of CM061558.1, from coordinate 77,052,095 downwards.
CACAATGCAGGAACTTCAGAGGCATGTTAATGACCTGCAAAGGAGTTGGTCACCGTGAGAATGACAATGTTCAGAGAGATGCAGAGGTTGTAAGGGCCCTGCTGCTGCGAGTTGACTGGTCGACTGTCATTAATGATGCTGATGATGATAATAATAATTAAAATGTGTTTTTTTATTTATCATATGTATTTTAATTTTTCTATATCAGTTCTATACCTAATGTATTTTATTTTTCATTTCATGAAAAAATTATTTTTAGTCGACTTTGGTTTTTTAGTTCTTATTCAATTTTCATTCTGTCCATTTATTCTAAACATACATGTTAATATATCGATGGTTGGAGGTAAGGATCAATTTTTAATCCAGTAGCAATAGAAATTTTGGCTTTTGAGTTCTTTTAATAGATGGACCATGTGTTGGAACAGATTGGTCATCGGTTGGGTTTCTGTCAACAGATTATCCATCTGTTATGAAAGATTATTCATCTGTTGGAGGAAAACATTTCAGTTTGATGGAACTGTGTTGTTTTCTTCCAGCTAATGTCCATCTGTTGTTATAGATGGATAATCTGTTTAGAATAATTGAGGTCTATTATATTATTTAGTTCATTTTTTGCCTCTTTTTATTGATGCACAAGTTACTAAAAAGATATTTTATATATAATAAATAATAACATTACGTTCACACCAATGAGTTAAATACATGAAAGTCCACAACAAACAAAAACACAAGTTTCTACAATTACAACGATCATGGTGGATTACGATCCGGGCATGTAGTTCTTTTGTGGCCAGTGCGCTTACATACGGAGCACTTGTTTTTTCTTGATGAAAATGATTCTCCGACTCCACTCCTCCTCTTATATGACTTTTTTCTCGGTTTGATAGTGCTTGGTTCAATATATGGAGGAGGTATCAATCTCCCCAAAAGCTCTGTAGGAACAACCCAAGAGTCTTTGGAAGGCACCGAAGTAATATGCACACTATATGTCATTTCATATTTTTCCACCGAATAATATTGAGAGAAGTGCTCGTAAACTTTAGGTCCATATTTTGGACCATAATGAGCTCGAAGCACTGCCATGGCATGTGGACAGGGTATTTTGTCTAAGTCAAAAATTCTACACGTACAAGATCTTGTTTGAAGATCGACCGTGGCAACATCACCACAACTGATGATACTGAATTTGTTATCTGTTATTGTATGAGATAATAACATATTCCCCAAACTGATATTCGTTGATATTATTTTTTCAATTTTGAGAACAAATCAGGTTCTTTTGGGGCCCTTGAACTGCACACATCATTTGTTAAAAAATCGACCATACTTCTTGTTTATTACTTCAAACATAGCCTCGATGAGAAATTCTCTTTCATCGCAAACTAATGAATTCATCGATTCAGCTATGTTTAATGTCATAATATTGTACCTATACAAAAGAATCACTTAGTATGACATCATACTAAACTTGTAACTCAAACAAGACATTATATTGATAAGAATATACCTATCTGTCAAATAGAATGCCCAGCTTCATCTCTCAAAACCGACACATACGACAAGTTCTGATACCTTGGGATTCATATCTGTTATTTGATTAAAATGGTATAAAAACTCCTCTCTACTATATGATTTAGTTGCTCTATAAAAAAGGGTCATGACCCTTTCGTTGTGATAGTTGGACTAAATGTTCTCTCCAAGATGCCTAATGCAACAACCAAAGTAAGCTTAAGTGAAAAAAATTGAACCCATCTTTGAAATACTTGGATGCCCATCCGAAACACACAACTCTTCGGTATCTTTAACACAGCTTCACAGTTATTCAAACAAAAATCTATAAGAGGATCACATTCCTTGTCTGCTACACAAAAAAAGATACGAAGATGTGATTCTCCGCATCCTGTGCCACCGCCGCTAGTAGAACTCCATTATTCCTACTTCTCAAGAAGATACTGTCGACAGTTATGCCTTTTCTCAAATGTCGAAAACCTTGAATCCAAGCACCATAGGATACAAAAAAGTATCTAAACCTTTTATTTTCATAAACATGCAATGTTGTCTTACTTTTGGGATTTATGGACCAATCATGTAATGGTAGGCATCTAGGAATGCATACCCATGCTCGTGTGTCCCCCTAACCAAGTCCTTGGCAATTCTCATGGCCGTATATATCATCCAATAACTAACCAGTACACCCAATTCCGTAAGGATTTAATTGGCCATAACCCTTGTAGAAGGGCTTTTGCCATAAGGGAAATAACTCTTGAAATATTCACCAAGGACCTTTGCCGTGGTGTGAGGATTTTGGCCCGAGATGTGCTCCGAACCACATGTATGATCCTTTTTATGTTTATGAATGATGAATATGTCAGAACTTACATACTTCACCGCTCTCAACCACCACTTGTAGTTTGAATTAACACATTTGTAGCTAAAGACACTGCTCGGGTTAATCACCTTCTTTATTCTAAAATCTTTTTTCAAGCAAGAAATAAACAAAGTCGTAGATAGTTCATTCTTGTCCTTGAATGACATTCCTTTGAAAAAATCGATCCCATCGTCTTGAAGATTGTTGTTCTGTATCGATCGAAAAGAACTGTACACCATATCGGTCATCTCAACGGGCGTAAGTGTTTGATCATCATCTGAAATATTCATGTCTAGATCATCCTACCTATCATTAAATATGTCTTGTTTTTGTTGTTCTTTTACATTCTGGTTCTCATTCTCTCTCATCTTTTCAACCACATACACCCTTAAAACTGGACTGGATGAATCACTAAGATAAGCATGCAATCGAACCTGATCAATTATCTTGAAAGGCAGTACCTTCTAATTTTCAAAGAAGTTGTGCATGTAGCTGATGACGAGTTCTTCCGATTGATAATTCAGTCCACAATAGCTAATGATTAAGTTCACAAAATCATCATACAAAATATCACTTTGGACTGTCATAGCTATCGTCTCTAGCATTTTACCCTTCTTCCAATGCCATACATATCTATTGCTCTTCTCGATCCATTGACCATGACAATTCACCCCTATTGTTATTGATCCCTCCATTAGTGGTACCTAATTAAGTCATTTGTTAAAAAAGGTTAATAGTGATTTTATAGTGTCGTAAATTAATCCCAACTGATGCGTAATCAGTCACAATAGATTACTTACCTATTGGGATTTATGTTAAGCTCTTGAAGCTGATTTTAACAAATGAGTCATCTGTTGTAACTGGTGAATCATATATTATAACAGACTATATATCTGTTGCAACAGATAAATCGCCTGTTAGGATTGATGTTACAGTACTGAGGCAACTTTGAAGCTGATTCCAATAGATGAGTGATATATTACAATATATAATTAACCTATTATAACAGATAACTACCTGTTGCAACAAATGATGATCAATTAAAATCGAGGTCAAGTTCTATCGCAACAGGTTATTAATATGTTGCAACAAATATTTACCGTTTATTGGAATCGAGTTCAAATTCTGTTGCAATAAGTTAATAATCTATTGCAACAGATATTTACCCTATTGCAACAGACAACATGTCTGTTGGAATCGATTTCAGGTTCTATTACAATAGGTTACTAATCTGTTGTAACAGATTTTTATCATGTTGCACCAAATAACTAATTTGTTGTAATAGATGGGTCATATATTGCAACAGATAACTCATCTATTCGATTCATGTTATGGCACTATAGAACCATAAACATGAATCCAATATATGAGTCTTTCATTGAAACAGATCTGTGTAAACAGATGGCTCTTATGTTGCATTCATGTTCGCGTGCTATCTATTGTTGAAAAAATAGCATAATAGCAATTACCCAAATAAAAAATTCAACTAAAAATCATAATTTGACTTACTAAAGTCTCCTATGAAATAATACCAAAGTGGAAAGTGATGTACGAAATAAAATTTAACTTAAGAATTTGGTCAAATATCAATAGTAACGGTAACAACAACAACAATGGTCAACAATAAGAAGATAAAGATGAAAATGAAGTAGAAGATGATGATAGTGAAGCATAAGATGATGAATAAAGCAGCAACAACAATGAACAACAAAAATCGCTAAGAGAGAGAAAATAACAATGGATGAGAAGAGACAGAAAGACGCTTTTTTTTCCATTTTTTGTTATATTAGATAAACATTTGGATCAAAGTGTAAATTTAAAAACTTCTAGGCTATTCTCAAACTTACGCAACTTTCTTAATCCATAATAAAGTAATTGTCATCTCCACTCAATTATTAAGACTTGTGTCACCTACACCTCATTTTAAAACTTTTTTGTCACCTATAGCCCAAACCCCCTAGTAACTATTATTCTCTCATTAGTAGTTATGTTCGCGCTTCGGGCGATCATAAAAACATTTTAACATATATTTAAAATTCTTAATTAATTTCAGAAAATAGTAATTTGAAGAAAAAAGAAAATGATATTGTGACTAAAATAATATATATTTAATATTTTTAAAAATAGAATCATTTAATAACAAACATTCTTTTTTTGGATAAACTAATAAATTTCTCTATTAAAAAATATATATGATAAACCATTGTTTGGTTGATCCATAACAAAATTATCTTGTCATTAACATCGGAGAACTATGAATTAAAATAAAAATAAGATCAACTACCTCCAGATTCGGTAACAATCAATTTTGACTTATATTAATATTTTTTTAGTACTGGGATTAAGTGAATTTCGATAAGGATCGAGCATTTTCCCATTGTTGATTACCAACTGCACCGCTAAAGTGGACGCCCGAACTTTCAAGAACGCATGCAATTATCATAAACAAACTTACCTAATATTAATCTATATTGGCAAAATCACCTAATTATGTTGCTAAAAGTATCAATTAATTTGAATTTTTCATTGTATAATCCAATTTAATTTCTAATACACCAAACAACGGTAGGTAGCTGCATAATGAAAATTAGATATTGTTATACAAATAACCACGTACTATATAAAAATAAAATAATCCATAAGTTATAATACATAGTGATTGAATAAAAGATCCACACTCAAACATAATAATTACCTCTTCAAAAGTAACGCTACGAAACTAAAAAAAAAAACAATCTAGTCTATATACAGCCTTAGAAGATGCAGCAACTTTGTGTTACAATCCTTATATAATTAACTTTTTGCTTCTTCACGGGTATGGATAGTGTTTCTATCCCCACCTTATTATCTTTGTGCAATAAAATTTTATATTTTTCTTGATTGGACCGGAGGCATACGTAAAAAGATAAAGATAGACTTGAAAATATGATGCTTAGTATACCTCTTCCAGTTTTTTCCCACCATAACTTATGATTCCATTTAATTTGATTAGCAATAATAAGGTCGTCCAAATAAGAAAGTAAAGTCAGCAGAACAAAGTAAGATGATTGTGCAATCTCAGATTTTAAAAAGGAATTGACAGATGAAGTAGTAACAAAGGACTATCAATTTTGATAAACAAAATGAATGCATCTACAACACCAAATCCACTTATCTTCCCAACATCTCAAGTTGACAACACATACTTGTCTTCTTTTACCATTGTAGTCATGGCACCTGAATAACATCGCCGATTGATAAATATATTATCCATCGATAACATGACCATCTTCCTTCATACGACCTATTTCAGTGTTTCTCTTCTTCTACCCTTCAACTCCTATTTACCCTTCGTGTCATCTTTCTCTTTGTACCTACATAATACTATTACAATAATTCTTTTTTTTCTTCACATCTAAAATGGAATGTTGTCCAGACTTTTGTAGTTTTTGCATATAGTTTTGCATTAAACAATTGAGAGTTATAAACATAAAAGTCTTGGGGCTTATAAAATAGAAGAGATGTGATTAAGAGCAAATGTTATGAAAATGAAAATGTGTTATTAAAGTGGATGTTATGAGTGTGGTTAAATGTAGATGTTATGAAAATAAAGAGGTGCGAGTCATGGAGCTGATTTTTAAATAATAATAATGGAGAAGATTAAAAAAAACTCAAAAAAAGAGAAAAAAATAGGAATGAAGTTCATTGGGAGGTGTCACATTACCTTCTCCATGATCTTCCTTTATATTATGTATAGATTTGTTAGTTTTATCATCAACTTACATTTAAATTTCAGTTTTGAAGAATAAAAAAATAGGCACATATAATAATAGCAAAAAGGGATAAAAAAACAATGTTGAGAATGGGATTCAAACCCATACAACTTGCAACAGAGCAATATTTCATAGCTTCACTGTACCACTGAACCATCTGCTTTAGTTTTGATGTGAGTTCAGACCATAATATCTATATATATTTAATAGAATTTCTAATGCTAGTGCTGGTTCTACACAAAAGTTATTGGGTTCGTTCGAATCCCCTTGTTTTACTGTAGCTTTGTCCCTAGGGCCAGAGGTCTAAAGTCAAATTCTAACAAGGGGCCTTCACTTAATTTTTTATATATATTTTTAACCCAAAAGCTCAAATTTTAAGCATGCCAAGCAGCAATAATGAAGACTATGTGAAGAACAGAGATAAAAAATGTGAAAAAACTGGATCAAGCGAAGAAAATCAAATCAAAAGGGGGAGATTTGTTAGAATTTTTGCTCTGATTTTTTTACCAAATTTAAGTTTTACTTTTCTTAGAAAGAAAATAAAAGTAACCATAAATAGTTTTACTTTTTCTTAAAGAAAAAATATAAAACTTTTTTATATTTGGCTAACCTCTTTCTTGGAGGAAAGGTTTTGAACATCTGAAAATAGAAAAATCCCTTCTCATACCATAACATAATAGTATCCACAATATAGTTTTTTAATACGTTTTTATATTAGTTTTTGAAAAAAGGACTCTTGCTCTCTGTTTGAACGCTCTTAAATGTTTATCTCATCTCAAATGGTAACTTGGACTGATCGGCGACTCCGACGCCGGCGATGGAGTTGACGCGCCGGCATAGGTAAGGACTAATCCATCTCCTTTTTTATCTCCCTTCCCAGTTCTCTCTCTCCCCGCTGATCTCTCTCCTGTGTTTTTTTCCACCTTTGTTGCTGCTATCGATGGTGGATCTAGGGTTTTCACTATCTCGACTCCGACGATAGCGTAGACTACAGCTCCATCCATAGACGGGTTTAAAATAGTGGGTGACGATGACAACCAGCGACCAGCTACCGGTAACAGCAACAAGATGCACCGGTGACTTTTCGACGAGGCCCTGACGGACTCTTTCCGGTGACTCAAGTCCGGCAACCTTTTTGACAATAAGTTTGCTGCAACCAGCAAAGAAGAAAAACTTCGGTGACATCTGAACCTATTATTTTAGTTACTCTTTACAGTATAGTTTCATTGTATTGCTATTTCCTGTTGTTTTTCGGTACGTGTCTGCTGCTTTTATACTATTTTCACTACTATTGCTTTGTTTGCTTTTCTGTTTGCTGCTGGTTTTTTTGGTTTGTGTTTCATTTGTTGAGTAGTGGATAAGGGGGTTGATGATGGAATAGGTTCATGTCGAGAAGATTAAGGGGGTTGGGGGTGAGACCTATTTTGGAAAGGGGTAGAGAGGGGAGGGCAGGGGTAGGTATGGGTTCAAGGCTAGGTGTTTGAGCTGGTTCGGTGAGGGGTGGGAGAGGGAGGCGAGAGGTGATATGTTAAGTATAGGGTCTTAGAATATTGGGACCCTTCAGGGTAAGTCGTTGAGTTGGTGAAGATTCTCAAGAAGAGGAGAATTAATATTATGTGTGTGCAAGAGCCTAAGTGGGTAGGGTCTAAGGCTAGGGATATGGATGGGCACAAGTTATGGTACTCAGGTAGTGATAGGCGTCGAAATGGAGTAGGCATCTTAGTGGATGAGGATCTTAGAGGGCAGGTGGTGGAGGTTAAGAGGATCAGTGATAGGCTAATGATGGTTAAGTTGGTCGTTGGGGGGTTTACACTTCATGTGTGTAGTGTTTATGCACCCCAGTTAGTCTTGGATGAGGAGGTGAAGGAGAGATTTTAGGAGGCTTTGGACGAGGTACTGAGAAGCGTGCCTAGCTTGGAGAAGATTATTATAGAGGGAGACTTCAATGGGCACATTGGGGCGTGTCCGGGAGGTTATGATGATATGCACAGAGGTTTTGGTTTTGGCGATAAAAATGGTGAGGGGGTTGCCCTGTTAGACTTTGTGAGGGCTTTGGGGCTGGTAGTTGTGAAGTCGAGATTTTTGAAGAAGAAGGATTATCTTATTACCTTTTGAAGCATTTTAGCCAAGACTCAGATTGACTTTCTACTGCTTAGGAAGGGGGATAAAGTTCTATGTAAAAACTGTAAAGTCATTTCGAGTGAGCATCTTTCAACTCAGCACAGGCTTCTGGTGATGGACTTATTTATCAAGAAGAGCAAAAAGAGTAGGGTCGGAGAGGGTCAACCTAGAATCAAGTGGGGTATTTTGATGCCAGTCAGTGCTTTGGAGATAGGGGAGAGGGTAGCGGGTATTGGGGCATGGGAGTGTAGGGGAAACGTGGATGGTATATGGGATAAGGCTGTCAGCTGCATCAAGGAGATGGCTAGAGAGTTATTAGGTGTCTCGAGTGGTCAGGCAGGTCGACATAAGGGGGACTGGTGGTGGAATGAAGAAGTTAAGAAAAAAGTGGAGACTAAGAAGGAGGCATATGTTAAGATGATCGAGAGTAAAGATGAAGAGGAGAAGTGGGTGAACAGGGAGGCTTATAAAGTGACAAGGAAAGAGGCTACGTTAGCTGTTACAGCTGCTAAGATAGTAGTTTTTGAGAACTTGTACGCGGGGTTAGAGGAGAAAGGCGGGGAAAAAAGGTTGTATAGGCTTTCTAAGGCTAGGGAAAGGAGGGGTCGGGACCTCGATCAAGTGAAGTGCATTAGAGGGAAGAATGAAAGAGTTTTGGTGGAGGATGTTCACATCAATAAGAGATGGCAGGAGTATTTTCATAGACTTTTAAATGAGGAGGGAGACAAAGACATTGTGCTAGGAAAGCTGGAGAGCTTGTAGGAGAGCCATGATTTTAGCTACTGTAGATGTTTTAAGGTTGAGGAGGTCAGAGAGGCAAATCGTAAGATGTGAAGGGGTAGGAAGACGGGGTCGGACGAGATTCTGATGGATTTTTAGAAGTATGCTGGTGAGGCGGGTTTAAGGTGGTTGACAGATTTGTTTAACGTTATTTTCAAGACTGCGAGAATGCTTGAGGCTTAGAAATAGAGTACGATGATTTCATTATATAAAAACAAGGACGATGTTCAGAGTTGCAACAACTATAGGGATATTAAGTTGTTGAGTCACACTATGAAGATTTAGGAGAGGGTGGTCGAGCGGAGATTGAGGAGAGTAGTGTCCATTTTGGAGAATCAGTTTTGTTTTATGCTTGGTCGCTCAACGACAGAGGCAATCCATCTGGTGAGGAGATTGGTAAACCAGTATAGGGAAAGAAAGAGGGATTTACACATGGTGTTCATCGACGTGGAGAAGGCGTATGACAAAGTCCCTAGGGAGGTTCTTTAGAGATGCTTAGAGGTGAAAGGTGTTCTGGTGGTGTACATTAGAGCTATAAAGGACATGTATGATGGAGAGAAGACTAGGGTAAGGATGGCGGGCAGTGTCTCAGGATATTTTTTAGTAGAGACAGGTCTGCATCAGGGTTCGACTCTTAGCCCTTTCTTTTTTGCAGCGGTGATGGACATATTGACGCAAAGTATTCAGGGTGAGGTGCCTTGGTGTATGTTATTTGCGGATGATGTAGTACTGATTGATGAGACGCGGGGGGTGTGAATGATAAATTGGAGGTTTGGAGGCAAACCCTGGAATCTAAGGGGTTCAAGTTGAGTAGGTCCAAGACGGAATATTTGGAATGCAAGTTTAGTGATGCGATTCAGGAGACTGAAGTGGTGGTGAGGTTAGATTCCCTGGTTGTTTGTAAGATGGATAGTTTTAAGTATCTTGGGTCTATTATCCAGGGGAATAGCGAGATTGATGAGGATATCTCTAAATGTATTGGAGCAGGGTAGATGAAGTGGAAGCTCTCTTCGGGAGTGTTGTGTAATAAGAAGGTTCCCCTTAAGCTTAAAGGAAATTTCTATAGAGTGGCAGTCCATCTGGCCATGCTGTATGGAGCGGAGCGTTGGCTAGTCAAGAACTCTCATATCCAAAGACTCAAGGTGGCGGAAATGAGAATGTTGCGATGGATGTGTGGACTTACTAGAGGGTATGGAGTTAGGAATATGACTATTTGAGAGAAGGTGGGAGTGGCTTCGGTGGAGGATAAGATGCAAGAAGGAAGGTTGAGATGGTTTAAGCATGTGATGAGGAGTGGCACGGATGCCCCAGTTTGGAGGTGTGAGAGGCTGGCCTTAGATGGATTTAGGAGAAGTAGAGGTAGGTCAAATAAATACTGGAGGGAGGTGATTCGACATAACATAAAGCAGCTGCAGCTCACTGAGGACATAACCCTAGACAAAAAGATGTGGAGGTCGCGGATTAGGGTAGAAGGTTAGGGTGAGTGTATGGATTGTTGCTAGGTGTTAGGAGAGCGAGTGTGTATCCGTCCAGTAATCCCAGGCTTGTGTCCTTGATTAGGAGCCTTTAACCAAATGAGTTCGGGTGGGGTGGGTAACTGGGTGTCCTAGTTCTTATTTCTTATTTCGTATTGCTCGTATTTCTCTTATTTCGTACTTCACTGATATTTATTTCTATTATTTCTTATGTCTGCATTCCAACCTTTCCTGTTACATGTTTTAATACGATCTTGGTGTATTATTCGAGATTCTGAGCCGGGGGTCTATCAGAAACAGTCTCTCTACTTCTTCGAAGGTAGTGGTATGGACTGCGTACATCTTACCCTCCCCAGACCTCACTTTGTGGGAATACACTGGGCCTGTTGTTGTTGTTGTTTTATATTAGTTTTCAATATATAGGTCGCTTGACCAAATCATATCAATAATAGATTTTTAGTATGTTTTTCTTTGTAATCTGAATTATCATCATCTTGATTTGTAAACTTTAAGCTTCCGTACGATGCCCTCTGTATTTCGAACCCAACAGTTGTCAGTATAAATTTTGAAGCGAGAGAGCGCGCAATAATAATGATAAAAATAATTAAAAAGAGAATAAAATTATAGAAAAGATGAATATAAGGTGATAATATTGTAGTCCAAGTTATTAGGAAATAACTAAGGAAATTTAGTTTCCCACACATAGACCAAATGATGTTTTATTCCCCTAAAAATTAGTTGTGTCCGCATTAAATATTTTACTTTGTATCAAATATGTATTTTTAAATTTATAAGTATTTATATATATCTTTAACAAACATGTTTAATTATATTTTTAAGAAAAAATGAGCCCCAATTTTTTGTTGGCCCCAAGCGATTGCTTTAGTGGCCTAGTGGTTATGCCGATCCTGTCTTTTCTAGAAGCTCCGATCCTTTTCACTTCCTTGATGATTTGCACTCACAACCTTCAGATTAAAAGTAAGCAGTGCTTACCATCAGAGCAACTCCCTCTTATCTCAAGTAATTACTTTCATTCGTAAAGTTCATATGTTTTTCAAGTAATTATTTCAATTGGTAAAGTTCATAGATTTTTCAAGTCGAATGTATAATTCAAAAGCAATATACTTACTTCTTCAGTCTTTACTTGTCAACTAGTAACTTGACACACAACTTAATAAATAGTAAATAATAAAGTAATTTTACTATGTCACTTTTTGAATATAATAATTTTAATATTTTACAAAATGCATTGAGTAATGAATAATATTTAATGGAAAAATGCTCTATTACCACCTTGAACTATACGCGAAAATATTGAGACACACCGAACTTTAGGTAGGTCCTATTACCCCCTGCACTAATTAAATCGTATTTTTGACAACCTTAGTACATACGTGGCACACACGTGTGCCTACGTGGATCCTTCAGTGTGTTGTGCCATGTATGTGCCACGTAGGCACTAAGGTTGTCAAAAATACAGTTTTAATTAATTCATGGGGTAATAGGACCTTTCTAAAGTTCTGATGTGTCTTAATCTTTTCACGTATAGTTCAAGGTGGTAATAAAGTATTTTCTCATATTTAATAGCAAAGATAAAGTGGACAAATAATGATAAATTATCTATTAATTTTTTAAATTGGTATTATTTTAAGTGGACAATTAAAGGTGAACGGGGAGTAAGTACTACTCTCTCGGTTTCACAATAATTGATCCTTATTGACTTGACACTTTCCTAAAAGAAAAATTTATTAGAGGTTTCTTGTATCAAAGTTGTCTTATTAATTATACTTTGAAAATATAAATTTGAGCATATACACTTTATCTAATCATTTAATGATAAAAATAGTATTGAAAGAATGTAATACTCCTTCCATTCCAAAATAATTAAATTGTTGGAGCATTTTTTAGTATTCAAAATAATTGAATTGTTCATTATTCATATTAGATGTTGGAATTTTTTTTCAATTTTACCCTTCATTAATTAAATTTCCAAGGTGAGTTTCAACTATCATTACTAATATTTTGGAATTTGAAAAGGGCAAAAATGAAAAAACATGATTAATTTATGTTTTTGGCTTTTTTTTTAAGATGTGTTTCATGTTCCAATAATTTAATTATTTTGGAACGAAGTAAATAATATTTTTTTAATTTTATAAAAGAGATAATTAAATTGAAATAAATATTTTTTAAAAAAAAATAAATTATTTTGAAAGGAAAGGAATAAATTTTATTGGCAAATATTCTTTACTGAAATGGGTTAAAAAAAAAAAAAGATAAATTCAGACATTAGCTGGACCCACAGGGTAGACTTTGGGGATCAAAACGTCAGCGGAGTTTATAAATGAGCCTGTCTTTTTATGAGACTGTTTTCTCCTTTTCCACTTGTTCTCTGTTCTTTCATTCACAATAATATAAATAAATCTTTTTCTCTCTCTCTTTAATTTAAGAATACAAAGTTCAATATTGGCAGATCTAATTCATGGTCATTAAGGTGAGTTTAATCTTTGTTGGGGTCCCTTGCATTTTACATTTAAAGTGTTTTTCGTTTTTTAACTTCCATCCTGTTTTATTTATTTTTATAATTTATACTCTAATCGCTTAGGTCCCTTACATTTTACATCCTAAGATATCTTCTTTTTTTAATTTACACCCTATTTTTTTTTTTTTAACAATTTACACCCTAATCTTTGTATTTCCTTACAAAACAGTAAAATTATTTTTTTAATGATTTTTTCATGAGGACAAAATAGGAATAACAATATACTCTCTCCGTTTTATTTTACTCATTTTAATTTGATATTTCATATTAATTAAGAAAAACAATTAATAACATGATTATTTTACCATAATACCTTTATTAAATAATGTTTACATTTTAATTTGAAGATAAAACAATTAATACTAAGAGTATAAAAGAAAAAAAAATTATCTTGTCTTAATTAATGAAAAATAACAAGTAAAATCAAAAATCAAATTAGAAAATTTGGGACGAGTAAAATGGAACAGAGAAAGTATTATTTTTTAAAATAAATTTATTTAATTTTTAGTGTAGGAAGTTAGATGAAAAATTTGTAAACTCAAAGTTTTAGAAAATTCCAAATGAATGTCATTTGAGGTAAGAGAAGATTGATATTGCAGAACTAGTGATATAGGAAGACATTGTTAAAGACAAAATTCCATCAATTCATGTGTTATATTTTTTGCTTTATCCTTAACTACTGCTATTCTATTCATTTTCCCTCAATATTTTGGTCCTTTCTTTACGTTATTATTTTCTTTCTGATAGATAGTATCGGTGATTATGATTGCATTAATATAGATATGGCTCCAGAAATTTCACTGCACCGTACTTTCACCATTCAGAAGCAACGCTACTTCAAAATTTTAGCAGTTACAAATTAAAGTGAGAATATTTATCACATGACAATAGTTAGATGATAAATGTGAATGCAAGAACATATCTTGAAAGTTCGTTACACTAAAAATTAAATAAATTTATTTTAAAAAATAATACTTCCTCTGTTTTATTTTACTCGTTTCAAATATCCTAATTTGAGTTTTTATTTTACTTGTTATTTTTCATTAATCAAGACAAGACAATTTTCTTTCTTTTTTTTCCCTTAGTATTAATTGTTTTATCTCCAAATTAAAATGTAAACATTATTTAATAAAGATATTATGGTAAAATAGTCATGTTATTAATTGTTTTCCTAATCAATGTGCAATATCAAATTAGAACGAGTAAAATAGAACGGAGGGAGTATATTGTTATTCCTATTTTACCCTCATTAAAAAAATAATTAAAAAATAATTTTATTATTTAGTAAGGAAATAAAGAGGTTAGGGTGTAAATTGTAAAAAAAAAATAGGATAGGATGTAAGTTAAAAAAAAAGGAAGATACTTTGGGGTGTAAAATGCAAGGAACCCAAGAGGTTAGGGTGTAAATTGTAAAAGTAAATAAGATAAGGTGCAATTTAAAGAAAGGAAGAGACTTTGTGGTGTAAAATGCAAGGGACCCTCTTTGTTGGTTTTACTTTTCTAATAATACTTCCTGGCCTTTTTAGGAAAATTTCAAGAAAATTTATCCTTTTCTTATATAGCTCGGAAGCACGCGTTTGATCATGTTTCATTGTGAAAATTGAATAAAGTACTTCGTCCATTTAAAAGAATAATCTACTTTGACTTGACATAAAATTTAAGAAAATAAAGAAGATTTTTAAATCTTGTGAACCTAAATTGAAGTTGTGTCAAATGTACCAAAATATCATTTAATCTTGTAGCCCTAAACATGTCACGTGGAAAGTTGAAATTAAAGTATTACCCAAAAAGAAAATAGATCATTCTTTTTTAAACAGACTAAAAAGGAAAATAAATTATTCTTTTTTTAAACGGAGGGAGTAATTTTTATTTTCAAAGTAAAAAATAATATTTAAAAATTAGAGTTGTATTTGATCATGAAATAAATAAGAGTTGCTTTAGAATCTTGGTGTGTAAATTAGATTGATGAAAGTACAAATGCCCTTTTCCTTGTTTTTGGAATTTTTGAAACTTTTCTCAATGGCGAAATTAGAATTTTTTTTTTTAGGGTTTAGAAGTAAATATACGGACTAATTGAAGGAGTTCAATATCTACTATATATAAATAAAAATATTTTTTATCATGAAAAAAGATAAAATAGCTCGGTGGACCCTTGTACTATGTCCGTTTTGTAATGTGGATACTCCTTTGTCATCTAGATCCTCGAACCCATTAAAAAACAATATTTTAAACCCTATTTCACTATGTGTAACACAACCGCCTCCACGTCATTTTTAAATAATTATATTAAATTTCACGTCATTTTTTAATGGCATATAATAAATTAAATATTAAAATAGAGATAAAAATATTAAATATAAATATATATATATATTTATATTTCCACGTTCTTCCACCTCTCAAATCATTCTTTCTATTTGTTCTCTCTAACACACAACTTTTATTATTCACCATTGACAAAAGCTTAGACTTTTGGTTCTTTCTTTCAATCTATTCTAGAAAAAACAAAAAGAATTTTAGAATTATAAAGAAAAAACTGCGGTTGGTGAGATTTTTTTTGGTGAAATTAAGGTTGATTATGTTGAGATCTATCGGATATGCTGAATTTTGTATGTTTTTCAGTTTATTTGTGTGAAATTTGGTGTTTTATAAGAGGTTTTTCGAGTTTATATAGTTGAATAAAATTGAATTTTGGATGAAAATTAGAGTTGAGTTTTGATTGGATTTGCTGAATTTTGTTTGTTTTTCAGTGAATTTTGATAATTTGTGAGAGATTTTGAAGCTGATATAATTGAAAAATTGAATTTTGAATGAAAATTGGGTCGTCGTCATCATCAGCGGTGATGACGGAGGTGGTGGTTGAGAATAAATGGGTAAAGTTGATGATAAAGTGTATGTCCCTTGATTGTGAGGTTGTGTGTATGTGTATATCGTGAATGGAAATGGAGGAGACCCGTCACTCTCTGTTTTATATTTTCTTTGTTATGGTATGGAAAAAGGGGTAGGGTGGGGGTGAGAAAAGTGGGGAACTGGTGAAGGGGTTGGGGGACGACTAAAAGGTGGTGGGGAACTGGCTGGTTGTTTGGGTGGGGGGAGGGGGGCTTTACTGGTTGTTGCAATGGTGGCCTGAAGGAGGAGGTGGGGGGGAGGGCTTAAATGGTAGCTGCAATGGCAAGGTTGCTGCAAGAGGGGGAGGGGGGGGGGGGGGCGCTTTAAAGGCTGCTGGCTGCTGCAATGGTGGCTGGTGCTTTTTTGTTTTTTTATTTTTTTTAATTATTTTAATGTGAAAATGACAAAATTGACTCTCACTCTTATCCATGCACGTGCACTCGTGCGTTTCTTCCAACTCAGCTGATTTTGTGCCACATAAGGTTGGTCAATGGTCAAAGGATTTAAAATGTTGTTTTTTAATGGGTTTAAGAGTCTAGATAACAAACATATAAGTAGGAGTCTCTACATTACAAAACGGACATAGTACAAGGATCTATCGAGCTATTTTGCCATGAAAAATAATATAATTTTCCAATGAAAGGGGTTGGGATGAACCCCTGAATTCAATGTAGTTCTGCTACTGAACAGTCCCATATAGTTGAAAAACGTCATCGAAAGAAGGTAGAGCGTACTTAATTTTTACCACTAATTTGAAGAAGTAGAGAGTTGTTCCCAGAAGATCCCCAATACGAGCAATGGATATTAGAGCAGCTAACATAATAATATGAAAGTAAATATGACATACAAAATAAAAAGGAAAACGTAACATAACATACCAAATAGCAGAACCAATCATTAGTATAGTAAAATAAAACAGAACAACAAAAGTCGTAATATAGCCCAACTAAGAGAAAAATGCTACCACTACTCGTAGGAAATGAGACAACGTTCAATTACTTACTGATCTTTTACCTTGTTTCGGGACCTTCATAACTTTTCATCTAAAGTTTTGTCCTCAAAAACTAAAGTCGTGTCATGTCCTATCTAATAACCCCTTCCCAATACTTCTTTACTCTACCTCTCCTAAAATCCATTGTGGCCAACCTTTCACACCTCTGTGTTGGGGCCTTGCGCACCTTCTCTTGACAGAGAGAGACTATTAAATGGTTTTTCCACGAAGGAAATGTTACTCCTCCAATTTGATATATGTTAACCTAATCCAAGTTGCTCAGACTATCCAAATCCTACAAAAATGCACTACTTTTGAATTTTTTTGGAGGATCCAATACGCACCAAATGGTATCTTTAGGGAGTCTGAGTAGAGACGAATCCAGGATCCAAACTCTCCGAGTGCCAAGTGCTCCTGTGTTCAGAAGTCAAGAAATAGAGGTGAAATCATGATTTGGAAATTGAGAGAATAGCGATAGAGTTTTTTTTTAATTTGGATGAGAGAGAATAGATTATTTTTTAACAACTAAAGAAATTAAAAAAAAATAGTCAAAAATAATATTTAATAATATAATTAAGTCAATTGGAATTAGCATAATATTATACAAAACATAATTACGCCTGCTACTTAGTAGGCATTGCATTAAAAAAATCTGTTGCTGCCAGCAAAGGTCGAACCCGCAACCTTATGGACACTAAAACCGCGTGTTACCACTTGCACTAGACTAAGTTACTCAGTCTCTTCACTTTCAGTGTCGTACCCGTGTCCACACAACATGGGTGTGGGTATGGGTGTGAGATCCGAACCCGATCTGGTCAACTGATTGTGGATGTTTGACCAAAATTGACTTGGAAAGTCCGGACAAATTTAAGAAATTCTGTTATTAAAACAAAAGATAAGATGAAATTGAAGAAAATATAATACCTTTGTATATACAAATTCCTATGTTATTGCTTTTCTTTTGATCTCCTTTCAGGACTTTCTTCTTGAACAATATTTTCTCCTTAAGTTTTTCCACATAATATCTCATAATTTTATGTTTTATAGCTCTATTTTGAGATATTACAATATTTTCTCCTTAAGTTTTTCCACATAATATCTCATAATTTTATGTTTTATAGCTCTATTTTGAGATATTTAAATTATTTTTTGCTGAATCCCCGCACTCTATTTTGAGATATTTAAATTATTTTTTGCTGAATCCCCGCACTTGTATCCATCCCTAGATCAATATCTCCGAATCTTTAAATTGAGACCTTGAAGGATCCGACCTCTAGATCCGTACCCGTATCGAACACCCGCACCCAAGTCCGAGCAACTTAGGCACTAGATATCACTTTGGTGTAAAGGGTGACAAGTTTAGTATTTGAAAATATCAGTGTATATTGCTTTAAAAAAAAACTCTTGCTGCCAACAAAGATCGAACTCGCGATCATTGGGCCACTAAAAAGGCGCCTTACCACTTGCACTAGAAATCACTTTGGTATTGTGGGTGGCAGGTTTATTATTTGAATATATCGGTGTATATATATATCTATATATACAGAGAGTTTCCGTCGAAATTTACGAGTGACGTGCCGCTCTCACGGGCCTTAATAGATCTACCCCTGAGTCCGAGCAACATAAAACCTAACCATTCTCTCATTTCTTTACTAACTTGATAATGATGGGCCAACAACCTTTTTTTGTTTTTACTTTTTGACATTAAACTTTTACCTTGGAGTAAAGATCATCTTTTTGTATCCTCTTCCAAACTAGAAAATTTTTAAAGAATTAATATAGATATGGTTTTGATGGTTTTCTTTTTGTGGGTTTTGATGTATACTAATGTAGTGCTTTTATGACTCTCTCTTATGAAACACTATGAGCACCGGACAACACATTTGTTAGCTTGTGTTTTAATTATTTATCTCATATTTGAAACCACAAGATAGTTATGTATTGTATAAGTTAAAACCTCAAGAGAAGTTTGTGAAATTTCCCATAACCAAAATGGTACAAAAAGTGTATAGTCTTTCACGTTGGTATCAGTTGGCCCAAAGATACTCTTACTGATATTGTCCACTTTGGACCAAGCCTACACGGTTTTTCACAAAAGACCTCACATTATATGTAGCTTCCCAGTCTATTTAGCTACTAATGTGGACTTTTGTTTTCACAACCAACAAGAAGCATAATAGCTGCTTACGGTAGGTAATGAAAGACATGAACAGAAATGTGCTCGTAACTAATGAAACTAATACTCCAAGAGCTTGTTTAACTTGCAGGAAAATGGCTCAAAATGACATAAACGATGTGTTAGATTATCTAAGAAGGATCAAGAGAGGAGACAATCTGAATAGCATCAAGATTATTGATCAAATTGAAACACTTGAGCCTATGTTTATTGAAATCTTCAAAGTTGTTAACGGGTGTATGTCAGATTCTCCAAAAGTAGAATTAACATTGCTGGAATTCATTCAAGGTAATACCAGTTTAAGGTACAATTATGAGTTGAATGATTCAAATCTGTCAGAATATATGGATTGCCTCGACAAGAACCTAAATGATTACCTGATGATGTGCCTGGAATGGGGTAGGTCTAACCATTCTTTGCCAAGTGAAGAAACCCTTGAGACAAATCGATTTATAAAGCAACTGAAAATTGTTCAAAAGAAAATGAGATTTTTGAGATACTTATATGTCTCAGAGATAAATGGTTACATTGACCATGAGAAGCTGGAAAGTCTGGAGAATCGAATTCAGTTCATGGCTGGCAATGTGGGACAATTCTGTCTTGCTCTTTCGGTTGTAGGCGATAAAGATGATATCTTCAGTAAACCTCCTTATCTATTATGCTTGATTGTGTTAGTGGAGCTGGAAATGAAGAAGATTTTTCTTGTGAACTAAAGACTTCAAAGTTTACTCAATCAAGAACTTTCAAGGACAAGAAACTACCAAAAGGGTTTTCACATCATCTCCGCAGTCTGCTGGTGCATCTCAGAAACAAAAAGCTCGAGAATTTTCCTAATAGTGTCTCTTCTCGAAATATTGATGTGGCAATAGAGTTCTTGTTGGTTTTCCTTAATGATGATGGGTTAAATCATGTTATTAATGGTAACTTGTTAAATGAGGTTGGAGCTATAGTGGGTGATGTTCTATATGTAATTCAAAAACTTCTTCCTACATCTATAAACAAAGATGACACTAGGAAAATAAATATTTGTTCGATACAGATATTGGACAAAACTGAACATCTGAAGGCACAAGTTGAGAAGTACTACAAATCATTAAAATTCATTCCGTCTCAGTTTCCCATTGTTGGTGGTTTGAGATTTCTGGATTCTCTTTTAGGGAAATTGAATGATATGTTGAAATTTGAATCAGGTTTAGTTTTCATGATGAGACCTCATATTGCTATTTTAGAGAAAGAGCTATCATCTTTATCATCCATTTTCAGAGATGTTGCGCAGATGCATCATGAACATAAAATTCTTAAAGATATTCAAAGGCATACAATCAATTTGGCATATGAAGCTGAAGTTGCCATTGACTCTATTCTTGCTCAGTATAATGCTTTTTGGCATATCTTTTGCTCACTTCCTACAATCTTAAAAGAGATCATGAACATTAATGTTGAGGTGATGGAGATGTGGTCGGTGGACGTTGCTGTTAAGCCTTGTTATGTGGTAGCACCATCTAAGTATCTGCCAACTCAACATAGCAATCCATTGACTGATGAGGAGATAGTGGGTTTTGGGAGTGACACAGAAAAATTGGTTCAACATATAGTTAGAGGTACAAATGATCTAGATGTCGTCCCAATAGTAGGCATGGGAGACAAGAGAAAATGACGATCGCTAGAAAGGTGTACAAAAGTGACATGATTGTTTTTCGCTTCGATGTTCGAGCATGGTGCATCATTTCTCAATCATATAAACTGAGAGAGTTATTACAACAGATTTTTAGTCAAGTTACTGGTTCAAAGGATAACGGAGATAAGGATGACATCCTTGCTGACAAGTTGAGGAAAAGCCTAATGGGAAAGAGATATCTCATTGTATTGGATGATATGTGGGATGGTATGGCATGGGATGACTTATGCCTTTGTTTCCCTGATTTTGGAAATAGAAGCAGAATTGTGGTAACAACTTGACTTGAGAAAGTGGGTGAACATGTCAAGCGCTATACTGATGTTTGTTTCCTTCCATTCCTAACACCTGACGAGAGTTGCGAATTGTTGCAGAAAAAAGTGTTTCAAAAGGAAGATTGCCCACCTGAACTACAAGATGTGTGTCTAGCAGTTGCAGTCAAATGCAAAGGACTACGTCTAGTAATTATTTTGGTAGCTGGAATAATCAAAAGGAAAAAAATGGAATCCTCTTGGTGGCATGAGGTTAAAGATGCTCTGTTTGACTGTCTTGACCGTGAGTCTGGAGAATATAGTCTTTCGACTATGCAATTAAGTTATCATAACTTACCTGATTATTTAAAGCCTTGCCTTCTTTACATGGGCATGTTTCCGGAGGACGCAAGAATTCCGTTGTCTAAACTCATAAATTTGTGGATTGCGGAAGGTTTCGTGCAAAACATTGAATCTAGGTCTTTGGAAGAGACAGCTGAAGATTACTTGATGGATCTCATTAGCAGTAACGTGATAATGGTTTCAAGGAGAAGATATAATGGTAAAGTCAAAGACTGCCAGGTTCATGATGTAGTGCTTCACTTTTGCTTGGAGCGGAGTAGAGAAGAAAACTTCATGACGGTAGTGAAGGGGCATTATAGAGAGTTTCAACCTTCCCGTTGAAGGAAAGTCGAGTTAGCTTTAGTTTCAGTAATGAGCTTTCCACATTTGCATCTCTGGGCTCCAAAATACAGAAGTCTTTCCACCAATGCTTGAGATCATTGATAACGATCAATCGAGGAGAATCTTACGACTTGAATCAGTGTGGTAAATTGAGACTTCTTAAGGTCTTGGATTTGAGTTCTTTTAGTGTTGGTGCTTTGTCGTCAGCTGCATTGAAACCACTAATTCATCTGAAGTACCTTGCAGTCAGAACAGATGAATTCAATTTTCATCCAAAATCACATCTTCCACGTCTTGAATCTTTACTAGTGGTAAGCTCTTATTATAAAACTGTAGTGTTTCCCACAATTTTTTGGAAAATGGATTTATTAAGGCATGTTAAAATTACTAGAGCTGAATTTGATTTGGAAGAGGACAAGCAGATGATCTTTAAAGAATCCTCTAAGTTGGAAAATTTGAGGATATTAAGGGGAGTTGATTTTCAAGTTGACCAAACTGATAGTGTGGCTTTGTTATTAGGGAGGTGTCCTAATCTTCAAGAACTTGACATTAGGTTTAAGGACAATGAAGGTTCTACAGAGATATGTCCCAAATTGGAGAGTATTTCCCAGCTTCAAATACTTCGCCTTTCCTTTCAGTGCCCCCAAATTGTATCGGGGTTACACTTGTCTTCAAATTTAAAGAAGTTGGAACTAAGCAGGATTCGTATAGGAAGCATAATTTCCTACATTGCAGGACTACCAAGTCTGGAGTATCTCAAATTAAGCGAGCTATATTTTATTCAGTCAGAAGAGTGGTGCCATGGAGATATCACATTCCATAATCTTAAGTTCTTGAAACTGGCGTTCTTATTTATCTCAAGGTGGGATGCCTCAGAGGAATCTTTTCCCCTGCTTGAAACACTTGCTATAAGAGTGTCACAAGCTCGAGGAGATCTCCCTCAGCTTTGCAGATATTCCAACACTGAAAAAGATTAAGTTGATTAACTGCAAGAATGAATCTCTGGAGGCTTCAGCTGTGAATACTAAGCAAGAAGTCACAGATATTGAAGGATGTGACCGTATAGACATCATTATTGGAGTAAGTAGAAACTAACTTCTATGTGCTTTTTTTGATTATCTACGTGCATCTAATGTGCAAACAACATCTTCAATACAGGATATGTGGGGAAATCTAAAGAAGCTGTGAGTGAAGCACGTGCGTGTAACAACAACATGCTATCCTGTTAGTTTTTTCGTGCTGCTTATTTTACTATTTCAATTAGAAGCTTGATTTCTCTTAATTTCTCCATGCCGATCTCAAACTAACAAGGATGTGTTTGAATTTGACAACAACAGCAAAAGCGCATGCAGGGTGGACGGAGTTCTTTCTAAGCTAATCGTTGTAGCCATGCCCATGCTGAAGTCTTCTGTGGCTAGTTGAAATATCCATCCACTTACATTGTAACACTACTAGTGAGTGCTAAGTTTCGACTGATCAACTGGGACACATGCCTTCCTTTTCTGTATGTTATAGATGATTGGAAACCTATATATATCAGACCGTTTTTCAGTGTGATTTCTTGCTGCCATGTATAAACATCATACCTTTCTTATGCAGCTTCAGAATTTTAGACAGCAGACAAATCATTGTTTCTATAATTTGATGGTTCTTTATACCCTTTGTTTTTATCCCTTCATCTTACACCTTTTATGCATCACCTGGCTGATTTACAAATGTTATTTTTTTGGTTGAATCTTACACCTTCCAAGTCCCAATTATCAGCCGAAAAATTTATAATTTTAGCAGCATAGAGAACTGAGGTTAATTTAAAGGCGATATTTGCAGTTACAAAAGCTGATGTGACAGTAGATTAAAAGGTTTTGATGAGTGCAAGGCCTTTTGATTTAGGCCCTGATGCTTAATACCAGATATTTTGGAACCATCCATCTTTGATGTTATTCTCTTATTAACTTTTCTTAGTATATAGCTACAAGGAAGTGTAAATCTGATCGAGATTGCATTCCTTGCGATTAACTTAGGAGTCACGAAAGAGACAAAGTGAAACATGCAATTGAAAATCTAGGTGAGTGGCACTATCTTTGATCTCACTGAAAGATGAAGGCTCATTGGTGGTTCATGTTGAATGTTTGACCACTTAGCCTTTTTTTCATGCCTCATTGGTGGTTCACTAGCTACAGCTTCTTTTTAGATCTGTTCTACTGCATCGCTAGCTTGTATAGTAGGACTTTTGAATAGCTTCCAATTTCTAGCATGCCAAGTATGGTATACCAGCCCACTTATCTTTGCAGCAACTGCTTCCTTCGTAATTTTTTCCAGTGCCTTCTCTTCGCTGCTTGTTATTTTGAATTATTGTAATTTGGTGGTTCCATCAAATTCTTTTGTGTGGCAGCTATTGAATTCTTTTTACGACTGCCCCTCGTTATTGTATCTGCTGCATGTATTGTTCTTCTTTCTTCTTTCATGTACTTGACAGTTGACAGTAGCTAGGAGACTAGATTGTGGCACCCGAATTCCAAGAGCCGTGACAGAAACTTAACCGATGTTCACATTGGTCCTTTGCACTGCCAATCAGATCTGCGTTTTACTTGATTCTCCAATAGGAAGGTCACTACTGCTGCATCCACCATGATCTTTCTATCTTTTTGGTAAGCAAGAATGTTAAAAATCATTAGGGTGATTTTGCTACAAGGATAAGGTAAATAAAGATCATGGAGAAAATCAATCATCGGAAAGACTGGAGAGCATACACATTTGATATCCGTCCTTTTTTATTATATATTATGGAATAATTAGACATTGCTCTCAAAGACAACTACGAAGTTGATGTCTTTTTCCTCCAAAGCAATCAATAGGAATGAAGTACTATAATATATTAGTAAAACTGCTTTATTAAAGCACTAGTTGTTGTTTACCTACCAATAATAAGAACAGATTAATAATGCAGTAATTCAGAGCTGATATAATACATACTACTGTTTGTTTGTGCCATTGACTACTCAAATTATTGCTTGATACGTAAAAGATTTTGATGTAAAGTTTTAGGCATTTAAAGTTTTTTTTTGTTACTTAGTGCTTTATGTCAAAGTCTCTTTTAAAAAGATGACTTTTTTGTAAGTATTACTCTCTGTACTACACAGCACCTTGTGGCAGATAGTATTAGAATCTACGGCCAATTGATTAACAACCGAGCACTCTACTACTGAGGAACAATCAATGATTTGATCAGTTAAGATTAAGGTGAGTTTTGTTGATCCATAATATATTTTCATACCTCCAAGAAAATTTTATCCTCTCACTCCCTCTATTTCAATTTGTTTGTTTACTTTCTTTTTAGTCCGTTTCAATTTTCTTTTTTTTTTGTCGATAAGGGCGTTGCTCGGATGGTAAGCGCCCTCTACCTCTAACCCTGAGGTTGTGAGTTTGAGCCACCAAGGAAGCAAAAAAGGTTGGAGCTCCTAGGGCGGTGTTCAAAAAGTCTCTTTTCCTTTTTTGCAATTCTTTGATTTCAACTTTTTATACATGTATAAGACCACAAGATTAAAGGATAATTTGGTATATTTTACAAATCATTAGTTTAAGACTACATGATTCAGAGTTTTCTTTACCTTCTTAAATTCCATTCCAAGTCAATCAAATTGAGGGAGTAATATATATCTTGTTGGAGCATGTGAATTTGAGCGTGAAGTTCTTCCTTACGTTGAGTTCCCACATCGATTCTTTAGGGAGGGATTATCTCTTTATATGGTCTTTGGGTGAATTTTTACCTTTTGTACTACCTTTTAGGATTGACTTAGACCTATGGCCCATTTTCTTATTATGGTATGTCAAAGTCAGGCTTATCGCTATCCTTTGTTTACAACGTTAGGCCCCATATACATGCTTAAGTTGGAAGGTCTTTTGAGATTGTGTTAGACCTACAATCCATTCTTTTATAATTTTGTCATGTTATTGTGATGTTAATGTTTACCTACTACTGATCTTGTAGATAGTTTCCTCCTACAACTTTATCTTTTGCAGCTACTTCTTGTATAAAACTTTTCCTACTTTCACTTGAGTATTTTATATGAGTGATTTTTTCCTTTATGTTAGCGGGGCAGGTTTCGGATCTCGGGACTTAATAGCTTTGTTACATAAAAGGGAGACATATATAGGTATTATTCGAAAAAGTTTAATAGCATGCACAGTTAAATACATGCATTGAATCATAAGCATTATAAGAAACATAAGTTAGTTTCGTTTAAGGGGCAACCTCGTCCATTTCTTGGTTACGAATCTATTAAAGAACGAAAGTTCGTAAAATGTTTGACTATCGCAGCAGAGATATGGCAATAAGTCAAAACGTCAAGGGAAGTTTGTGAAATTTTTCATAATTAAAAATGTAAAGAATGTGTATTGTTCGCGTTAAGGCTTCTGGTAGTAGTATTGAAAGACATGAATACAACTTTTCTTCTCAATGGAGATTAATATGAAAAGGTTTTCATTACTTGCAGGGACTTTCTACTTTTTAATTCATCTATGGAAAATGGCGCATAAAGTAATCGAGGATATGATAGATCAGCTGAGAAGGATTAAGAGTAGAGGCGATCTGAATGTTGACAAGATTGGTCAAACTGAGACACTTGAAACGGAGCTAAAAATTTTTATAACCTTTATCAAGTATTATCATGTTATTTCCCCTGATTCCTTAGTCGAAATCCCAAAGAAGGCCAAATTGATTGTTGAAATGCTACACTCGTTTTTTGGTAAACACAAAACTCTTCTTAATTCTAGGCTAGTATCAGAGTTGCAGGAATTCAATGAAGAAAGCACCAGTTTAATATACAACTTTGAGCTGAATGGTTCCTATATGTTGCAATATATTGATTACCTTAACCAGAATCTTGACGATGCACTGGGGTACTTGGTTAGGTTTGACACTTTCTCCACAGAAAGAATTAATATCCTGCGGAAGACAGATAAATGCTTAAGAAAAGTCACAATCATTCAAAACAAAATGAGATTTATAAGATACTTATATGGTGCTGAGATAAATGGTTATGTCGACCATGAGAAGCTGGAAGGTCTAGATACCCTTATTAAGTTTCTTGCTGACAATGTCGGACGGTTCTGTCTTCCTATTTCGCTTAATGAGGATGGAGCTGATACATTTAATATCAAGAGTAAGCCTCCTTATCTACTATTTCTGGTTGTGCTGGTGGAGCTGGAAATGAAGAATATTTTTCTCTGTGAACTTAAGGCCTCAAAGTTTATTCAATCAAGAACTTTCAAGGACAAGAAATTACCAAAAGGATTTTTACGTCATCTCCATAGACTGCTTGTGTATCTTAGAAATAAAAACCTTGACAACCTTCCGGCTAATGTTTCTGCTCGAAAATTTGATGTGGCAATAGAGTTCTTGTTGGTCTTTCTCAGTGATGTGCCAAATCATGTTATCAGTGAGATAAGTTTGAATGAAGTCTTAGCACAGATTGGAGTTCTTGTGGGGGGACATACTTTGGGTAATTCAAATGCAGCTTCTTGCAGATGATGCTAGCAAGATTGATCTTAGCACGATAAAGATATTGGATAAAATTGAAGATCTAAAGGCACAAGTGCAGGAGAGGTACTACCAGTCCTTAGAATACAGTCCATTTCAGTTTCCTACAACTGGAGGATTGAGCTTTTTGGATTCTCACTTAAGGAAATTGAACGAGATGTCGGAATTTGAATCAGGTTTTGCTATATGTAGTTTTGATGATGAGCAGCTAAACTACAAGAACTACAAGGGACCAGGTCTCTGGACGTATAAAGTACAGTACACCTGGCACATGGTATCTGCACAACTTTGTCCTCTTGTGTAACAAACTTGATGGTGCTATTTTTTACCTATTTGGATAGCGGTCCAATGATATTTCAGCCCTAGTCATCACCCAACTATAAAAAGAAAGAGACGTCTCTTCAACAAATGATTTTTTGCAATTCAAAAGAGTGAAGTGAGGCGGGAAAAACCCAGTTCCAAAACTTCTCAAGTTCATAGCTAATTATATGAGCTCAAATTGAAACTGTTCTTAAGTGCTGATTTGTAAAAGAACTACTCATGTTATGTAGTGTTTCTTTTTGAAGTGATGCTTAGGTAGAGTTATCTAAGCATTGTTGCTGATTAGAGATAATCAGTAGAGAAAGTCCTTGTTAAAGTTACCAACATGAGCTTCCAGTTATCGGTGTTAAGTGGGCTGGGCCGGGTTGACAAATTTAACCCGAGTGTGGGCCGGTCCGGATCTGGGCCTGATTAAACAGGCCGGGCCCAACAGTAAAATTTTTTAAAACAACCCTTAACCGGCCCACTTAACCCAACCCACCTAAACCCGGTCAAAACCGGTTAAAAATTCGATCAAAATCGGTCAAAAACCAAAAAAAATAAAAAATTCTCTAATATACACTATATATAACCACCTATATACATTTTAAATACGTTAAACAATATATATACACACTATATATATAGTATATACTACATTAGAATTGAAAAAATACATACACATAATACATATACACAATTACACATGCAATCGTGTATACAACTATACGTTATATAAATATATATACTACTATAAATAAAACATATAGTACAATTTATATATACTACAATATATACACACACTACATATATAGTTATATACTAATTTATAAAACATATACAAATATATACGTTAAATATATACGTCTATAGAAGATATACACACATATATACGTACCATTCAATATAGGCGTACTACTTTAAATGAAATATACTACAATATATATACTACAATATATATACACACTAAATATATAGTTATATACTAATTTATAAAACATGTACACATGTATACGTTAAATATATACGTCTATAGAAGATATACACACATATATATGTACCATTCAATATATACGTACTACTTTAAATAAAATATACTACAATATATACACACACTAAACATATAGTTATATACTAATTTATAAAACATATACACATTTATACATTAAATATATACGTCCATAGAAGATATACACACATATATACGTACCATTCAATATACACATACTACTTTAAATAAAATATACTACAATATATACACACACTAAATATATAATTATATCCTAATTTATAAAACATATACACATGTATACGTTAAATATATACGTCTATAGAAGATATACACACATATATAAATACCATTCAATATATACATACTACTTTAAATAAAATATACTACAATATATATACTACAATATATACACACACTATATATATAGTTATATACTAATTTATAAAATATATGCACATGGATACGTTAAATATATACATCTATAGAAGATATACACACATATATACGTACCATTCAATATATATGTGCTACTTTAAATAAAATATACTACAATATATACACACACACACACTATATATATATATATAGCTATATACTAATTTATTAAATATATACATATGTATACGTTAAATATATAGTACTTTAGAAAATATATACACATATATATACATACCATTCAATATATACATACTACTTTAAAATATATGTACTTCTTTAAATAAAACATATGCTACTTAATATAATAAATTAATAATACTTTATAGTAAATTAGTAATATATTAAAACTAAGTATTTAATTTAAACTAAAAAATCAATTTAAATCATTAAATGAAATAAATTACAAAGTAAGGACTAAGGAGTGAATGAATGTTAAATTTTATTGATCGCAAAATGATCCAAAATTTATAATTTACATGGATGAAAAATCTACAAATTTTGCATCATTTTTTCCAACTCATGCATGTTAATATTAACGGGAACTTGCATAGGATAGTCAACATCAACGGGGGCAAAACCATGCTTTGGACTTGATTCTGCTGAGTTCTCCAGTGAAGTCATAATTTCTTCAAGTCTCTGCTCGTCGTTCAGCTCCGCTTTCATTCCTTGATTTCTTCGTTCGGCTCTAATCCAATCTCTAAGGCAAACTACAACATTCATTGCATTGCTTCCCAATGAATGTCGGTTGTCTCCAAGCTGTTGTCGTCCCTGACTAAAAGAGCTCTCCGATGCAACGGTTGACATTAGAACATTCAGGATATCTCTAGCTAATCTTGAAAACACAGGATATTGTGTTTCATTACTCCTCCACCAATCCAACGTGTTGATCCGTCGTTTGCGATCCTCTAGCGACGATAGAAGATAATACTTAAGCTCTTCCCGATAAGTTGATATGTAAGCTCCATCCTCAACACTGTTTCAACAGGGTAAATCATAAAAGAAATCAGAAAAACCACTATGTGCCAGTCTTTTAGAAGATGATGGCTCCTCGGGAGGACGAGGAGCGACAGTTGGAGTGATATTTGTTGGTACAGCTAAATCAACTAAATCAGCATAGTGGTTATATAATTTATCTACGGAAGCGTTCACATCACCCATAGCCGTCCACAAATCAGGTTGTACTTGTTCAGAATCATTGTTAGTATTTATTTCTAAGTTAGAATAAATAAGAGTATTAAAGTGACATATAGTAGTATATTTCATACACGGATTTAGCATAGCACCAATCAAGTAAATAGGGGGAATCAAATTTTATTTTTTTTTAAATTTAGCAAACATGACACCAACAGCTTCTTTGTAACCTTATTTATTTTTATATTTTTTAAGCAAAGCAGAAATATCGACTATATATGCCAAAATATTACAAACAGTAGGATAATAAGCACCGAAAAATTCAACCGTAGCTATATAAAATATTTGCAAAAACTTAACAAGATCATTAATTACAGTCCAATCAGAATCATGTAGCATGCAATCAGCAGAATCAACAAAAGAACCACAATGTTGGTTTAAAGATAGTGTATTAGGAACTCTATATTTATAACAGGTTTTTAAAAAATCATACGTAATATTCCATCTAGTATCACATTCTTCAGGCATCAATATCGGTGCAAGTCCATTTTGTTCACATTTAAGTTTAAAGTCTCTAATTCTTGATCTTTGATTATTTCCTTGAATAAAACCAACGGCAAGCCGAATTTTTTTAATATAAAACTCAAAAAACTCACGAACGTCTCTTACAATTAAATTATATATATGACAAACACACTTAACATGAAAAATTGCAGGTAACGGCGGAGATAGCTTAGATTTTAACTTTGTTATAGTAGTCTTGTTGTTAGAAGCATTATCAAAAGCAATACATAAGATTTTATTTTCGATACCATAAAATTCAGCAACTTTAGCAATCGAATCAGCAATAAAATCTCCAGTATGTTTACGATCTTCATCATATAAAAAAGCAAAAATACATTTTTGCATAACAAAATTACTATCTATCCAGTGTCAAGTGATGGTTAAATAATTATTTTTATTTACAGCACGACCAAGATCAGAAGTTAGGGACATTCTACATTGAATATTTTTTAACAATGTTACAACAACAACAACAAACCCAGTATATTCCCACATAGTGAGGTTTGGGGAGGGTAGAATGTACGCAGTCCATACCACTACCTCCGAAGAAGTAGAGAGGCTATTTCGAAAGACCCCCAGCTCGAGACAAAGGACCGTATTCAAATATCGCATGCATGCAATATGATGAAAAAAATAGCGATACATCCACAACAAAAAAACGTACATTAGACAGCAAAGGGCACCTCACTCCCCCCAAACCTAGCACTACCAACCAAGTTACTCCAAACTCTTCTAACTACAGACTAAGACTTGACCATACCCCTTAGCCCTCTACCCTAATACTCTTCCTCCAAATCTTCTTATTGAGGGTCATGTCCTCAGTGAGCCGTAATTGCTCTATGTCACATCTAATCATTTCTCTCCAGTATTTCTTCGGTCTACCCCTAACCCGCTTGAAACCATCCAAGGCCAACCTCTCATACCTACGGACTGGACCATCCATGCCCCTTCTCATCACATGCCTAAACCATCTCAACCTCAATTCCTGAATCTTCTCCTCCACCGATGCCACTCCCACCTTCTCCCAAATAATCTCATTCTTAACCCTGTCAGCCCTCGTGAAACCACACATCCAGCGCAACATCCTCATTTATGTCACCTTGAACTTCTGGACGTGAGAATTCTTAACTGGCCAACACTTCACTCCATACAACATTGTCGGTCGAACTACAACTCTGTAGAATTTGCCTTTAGTCTTAGGTGGCACCTTCTTATCGCATAAAATTATCAAGGTGAGCCGCCATTTCAACCAACCTGCCCCAATATGGTGAGAGACATCCTCATCAATCTCTCCATTTTCCTGAATCATGAACCCAAGGTACTTAAAACTATCCCTCTTACAAACCACATGAGACTCCAACTTCACTACCTCCTCGTCCTCTTGCCTCGATTCACTAAACTTGCACTCCAAGTACTCCGTCTTGGTCCTACTCAACCTGAAACCTTTAGCTTCTAGGGTTTGTCTCCAAACCTCCAACTTATCATTAACACCTCGACGTGACTCATCAATCAAGACTACATCATCCGCAAAAAGCATACACCATGACACCTCACCTTGAATATTCCATGTTAACACATTCATAACCACGACGAATAAAAATGGACTAAGATCCTGGTGCAACCCCATCAAGACCGAAAAATGCTCAAAATCCCCTCCCACCGTCCTTACCCGAGTCTTCGTCCCCTCGTACATGTCCCTAATCAAATAAATGTACTCCACAGGGACCCCCTCACCTCCAAGCATCTCCAAAGAACCTTCCTAGGGACTTTGTCATAAGTCTTTTTCAAGTCAATAAAGACCATGTGTAGATCCCTCTTTCTTTCTTTATACTACTCAACCAGTCTCTGCACTAGGTTAATTGCCTCAGTCATCGAGCGATCAGGCATAAATTCAAATTGATTCTCCAAAATAGACACTATCTTCCTCAACCTCCGCTCCACTACCCTCTCCCAAATCTTCATCATGTGACTCAATAACTTAATATCATGGTAGTTGTTGCTACTTTGAATGTCACCATTGTTCTTATATAAAGGAATCATTGTTCTCCATCTCCACACCTCGAGCATCTTAGCAGACTTGAAAATGTTGTTGAACAAATCGGTCAGCCACCTCAACCCAGCCCCGCTAGTAAACTTCCAAAAATTCACCGAAATCTCGTCGGGTCCCATCGCCCTGCCTCTTCGCATCTTGCGAATTGCCTCACAAACCTCCTCCACCTTAAAGTGCCGACAATAGTCGAAGTCGCAATAGTCTTTGGTGTGCTCCAACTCCCCTAACACAGTGCCTCTATCCCCCTCATCATTCAGGAGCTTATGAAAATACGATTGCCATCTTTTCTTAATAAGAACGTCTTCTACCAACACTCTTCCATCTTCCCCCTTAATGCACTTAATTTGGTCCAGATCCCGTCCTTTACGCTCCCTAGCTCTGGCAAGCCTATACAACATCTTTTCCCAGCATTTCTCCTCTAATACCGCATATAATCTCTCAAACGCTGCTGTCTTAGTAGCGGTGATTGCTAACTTAGTCTCATTTTTAGCTAACTTGTACTCCTCCCTGCTCACCCATCTCTTCTTTTCATCCTTACTCTCAACCAACTTAACGTACCCCGTCTTCTTCGACTCCACCTTCTTCTTAACTTCTTCTTTCTACCACCAATCCCCTCGATGTCAGCCAGACCAGCTCCTCGAGACATCCAAAACCTCTCTAGACATCTCCTTGATGCAAACCGCAACCATGTCCCACATACTATCCATGTCCCCCCTACACTCCCAGGCCTCCATCCCCTCCAACTTTGCCCCTATCTCCATAGCACTAACCGGGGTCAGGTCACTCCACCTGACTCTAGGTCGACCCTCCCTACCCCTTCTCTTCTTTTCCTTTTTAACAATGTTGATAAATAAAAACAATATTGTGAATGGAGTCTAAAAATATCGGCCCAACAAGTATTTCTAGGAATACCATTAAACATAGGATTATAAATTGCTTGAATATAATGAATAAAGGCATCAGAAGAAGGAAAACTGAAAGGTAAACAACCCACAGATATCATTTTAGCTATTTCTTTCTGATCCCTCAATTTATTATACTTCTTCATTACCTAACCGGTTGTTGGGTCCATTCTAGTTTGTGTTGGCCCACCAACATCCGCACCACCTTTTACAATTTTTAACTCTCTATCGTGATTATCACTTATATGTCTCATTAACATACCCGTACCCCTTTATTGCCTCCTCTTTTATGCTTATATATTTATTGACAAATATTGCATTGCACCTCAATATCTGATATACGGTCAAAAAATTATCATGCAATACTAGTTGGTTTACGAGCTCTTGGGGCACGGGGAGGATGGAGATGGAGATTAACCGATTTAGATCTAACTTTAGCATTTTCTACTACGGGGGTCTCACCAATATTTCACCATCTTCATCTAAATTAACCACATCTACTTCATTTTCTTCTTCTATACCGTAATTTTTCTGAGCTTCTACATAATCCATATCATGAGCACCTACACCTATTTCTTCCTCA
Organism: Capsicum baccatum var. pendulum; assembly: GCA_030864225.1. Classification (NCBI taxonomy): domain Eukaryota; kingdom Viridiplantae; phylum Streptophyta; class Magnoliopsida; order Solanales; family Solanaceae; genus Capsicum; species Capsicum baccatum. The sequence continues at coordinate 77,017,875 of CM061558.1, read as the reverse complement.
AAAGGTTGACTAAGTGGTACCGTAGGCGGAGGCACATGGGTATATCTACTACTTGAAGTACCTCTACCACTAGTAATTTGCTTTTTACTACCACTACCACTTTCGGGACAAAAATTTTTAACACCTTTAGTGGCGAGGTTTCTTAATTTATCCATAATATAAATTAAACTAAAAAATTCAAAATACAAAAATATAATAAAATTAAACATTCAACAATTAATACACTAATTAAAAACGTAAGTGATGGAACGATAATACCAAATTTTAGAAGTATCCGAAGGTTGCAACCTTAGGAACTTCCACTCGTACTTTGTAATCGCAAAATTAAAAAATTAAAGTGAGCACTTTAGGAAATATATAGAATATTTGAGAATTGAGAATTGAGATTTGAGATTTGAGAGAGAATGAGATTTAAGAGAATGAAAAATTGTGTGGAAAGTGATTTGAAAGTGTAGGGTATTTATAGGAATTTTTTTGGGTTTAAAAAGTAATTTAATTGATTTTTTTTAATAAAAAGGCCAAAATAGCCGTTTTGGGCTCCCAACGGCTATATTACCGTTGGGAACAACAGCTATAATGGCCCAACGACCATTTTTTGATAAAATTCAGATTTAGAAAAAAACAAAAAAATGGGTCGGTTAACTAGCGGGCCTAGACTGGGCCTGGTTAACCGGGCCCAACCCAAAAATAATTCAGCTCGGGACCCGGTACCCTACAACCCATGGGTTGACCGGCCGATTTTATTAAGCGGGCCGGTTTGGCCCGAGTTAACCTGACCCGTTTGACAGGCATACTTGCAGTAGAGTTACTACTAGCGAAAGGAGCCTAGAGGCATAATGAAATCTAGACTGTAATCAGGGGGTTGATTATAGTGAATTTAGAGGTGCTTGTGAGGGCAAATCGTGAGTTTTCGCTTCTTGAATTTTCACGTAAAAGTCTTGTGTCTTTACCTTCTTGCACTACCATTGTTTTTGCACCTTATAGTTGTTTTACCTTTCTATTGCTTTTGATCGACTTTAAGAGACCTGGTCCCTCACTGTGTAGTGCAACCCCCAAGAGTTCTAACAATTAGTATCAGAGCAAGGTTCACTCTAAAAGACTTATACCTAAAGTGTTTTGGTCATCATGACTGCTATAACTGAACTAGGGGTGGAAAGAAAAAAAGCAAAAAGGAAGAGATTGCTGACCTTGAAGGATCTAGAATCTAACCTAGGTGAAGAAGACACTGAAGTTACACTTTTAGCAAAGAAGATTATTAGAGCTACAAAAAGGGATGGTTAGCTTAGCAAAAATAATGATCAAAATTCAGAAAAATCAAGAAGGAAAGATGCAGTTAATAGTATAATAAAGAATAAAGAAGGTGTTGGCTGCACTGGAAGACTCCTCAAATAAATCTGAGAAAGACAAGGAGAACAGAGATGGTTTTATGCTGAAATATGGTGAGAAGAGAATAATCTCAGGTTTCTGTAGCCCTCTAATGGCCACTATTGAAGAAAGAGAAGAAAATGTAATAGAAAAGGGGGATGACAACCAAAACTAGTTCATGGATAGTGGCTGCTCTAAGCACATGGCTGGGAGGGTTGATTGTTTTCTCACTCTCAAGATACTTCAAGAGGGAGCACTACAAGAAAAAAAACATCTAGGGAAGGAAATTTTCGTCCCTAAAAGTTCACTTTTGGTTGCAAATGATATTTTAGGATGGGAAAATATTGGTCCCGATTCATCCTAATAGCCTCCTTTACTAAAGGTCAATTACGACGAGGTACTCTACCTGATCGTTAAATGGCATTAGAGATGATAACATATCCGATCTCAAAAACACTTTTAGAGATGGTATATCTCATCCCAAATAGATGATTTTCATTTTTAAAAAGCAGTTATTTTTGATCGCTAAATCTTTTTGCGATGAGTAACTACATGATCCTAAATTACTCTATCTCAACGAACAAATAACTCATCCTAGATTAATCTTTACAGACGACGAACTGCCTCATCCTAAATTAATCTTTAGAGACGAGCAACAAACTCATCCTTGATTAACCTTTAGAAACGAACAACTAACTCGTCCTAGATTGCTACTGAAATTATAATATTTATATATTTCATTGCTAAATATAAAATTGCTACTGAAAATGTCAAAGAATGAAATATAGTTTCAATATTTGCCAAGCAGAAAAAAAAACCTTAACCAATTAACATCCTGAGCTAGAATATGATGTCAATAGTTTAAATATTTGCTAAACAAAAATACTTAACCAATAAACAATCCGAGCTAGAATTTGATGTCGAATTTATATAATGTTCTTAGCAAAATAATAATGAGCTTGTGCATTCTCTGAACTTGCATCTTCACTCGTAACTTCAATCCTTAATAATCTGTAAGAACAAAATTTTCAAAAGACAATTATAACTATAGGTATATAATATAATATATGTAAGAAGCAAATGTTAGTGACTGCAAAGGTTAGTGACCGAAACAAGAGCACCATATAATTCCAAAATACAGAAGGTTAGTCCAGATGATAAAAAATTTGATCTTGGGAAATTATCCAATCATTGTTAACAACGCATCAGTAAGCTAATGTGCTTACACAAATTAACTCAAAACTATAAAGCTAGATAGATATCTATACTACAAAGCAACACTAGAATGTCAAGTTTAGCAAGAATAGGCTGTGTTAACTAAGCAAGATAGGCTTATAAAGAGGTAAAACAAAGAAAATAACAAGACATCGTTCTATGGTAGTGTGGTGCATCATTTTAAAAAAAATGTACTGTGGTGTAGAGTTATAGTGGCATCTTTGGCCTGTGTTATAGATGGGACAGGAGAGCCTAACCCAAAAGACTTGCCTATTAAACGGGAGAGCTAGGTGTTTTGGTAACCATCTTGTATTGACATTTTTTTTTAAAAAAAGTTGATGCTCCCACCAAAATATGGTTGTTGCAGTAAAGAAGCTATGGAAACATTCAACACCAGAATATGTACAACTATGGTTGTACCAAAATTGGGTCAATAAGACTTGTATGTACAGATCAACCTATGTACTCCTAGTCTGGATTTCACTACAACAGTCTCAAGGAGGATTCCTGTATTATTACTCGATACAGGACCAGCAAAACTAACATAGCCAACTTACCAAATATAAAGCAGTTGGATCTTCATCATCTCCATCTATATCTGACATTGGTAATGCATGGGATAGTTGTGGGCAGAGTGGTGAAGGGATACAAAGAATATCATTTAAGTGTAAGATGTACAAAGATTTTTGAAAAAGTGAAGTTATTCTGAAAAAGAAATGACAGCAAATATCAAGATACGGAGCAAAAACACCAATAAATAGCAAAAAAATTGAAGAAAAAGAACTATGCAATCGCTAGCCCCTGCCTCTCCCACCTAACAGGCAACCGAACTACTAACTTTCTAGCCTAATCCTCTACCTTTATAGCTTCAAATCTAGGGTCATGTCCGTCCTTAGTAAGCTGAAGTTGTTTTATTTAATGGTTAATTACCTCCCTCAAATAAGATGTATCATTGAAAATAAACAAGCTATGGTCATGACTCCCCACTTTGGGAGTGCGCCCAAGCCGAGGACCCCCACCTCTCCGCGATCGTGCCCAAGCCCAGGACCCTCCTCTCCCAATATTGGGATCGCACCCAAGTGAGAGACTTAAAGGCTATTTATTTGATACCAAGATTTGATACTTCTGTTTAAATAGTGCTTTTTGTTGATAGTCTTATAATTTTTGAGCAATAGGTTGATTTCTATTTACATTATTTAGCCTTCGTTGTTTATACATCTTTGTTTGATCTTCTCCTATATGGTTATGTATCTTATTCTTAATCATTTACACTTTTAAATTTCTCACAAGTTTCTCACAGTTTGCGCAATCAAATGTCTAATAACATTTGACTCTTTCTCCCTAATTAAGGTTATTATATATTACATAATTCTTCTTTGTTTCAAACTACTACTAAGGGTAATTCGAAAGGGAAGAGAATCCTATGATTTGAACTCATTGGTGGCATCATCTTGGTTGCTGCAACTATTATACAACTTAAAGGCTATTTATTTGATACCAAGACTTGGTATCTTTTGTTTAAATAGTGCTTTTTGTTGATCGTCTTATTATAATTTTTGTGCAATTGGTTGATTTCTATTGACATCATTTTGCCTTTGTTGTTTGTACAACTTTGTTTGATCTTCTCTTATCAGGGATTTGAACTCAATGGTCGCACAAGCAGGAGTACTCTTACACTGAATGGGAGCATCTTTCAGCAATCTTACAGTACATAAGACAGACAGTACGAAAAATAGCTGGGAGATTGACACGTACCTGATGGCAAATCTCACAAGTTATATCCCCTTCTCATTGCACCAGTGTTGAACACATGTTTGGTGTGTGTACTGCAGTAAATGTTTTCCATCACAATAATTAGCAGAGAGACCAATTGAAACAAACAAGAGAGAGAAATAACATTTTATGAAATCAAATTACTACCATACTGTGTATTACAATAATTTATCAATGTTCACAACTCAAACAACAAAAAATAAAACTATATCATATAAATAAACAAAGCAGTTTAAAGTCTAAATTTGATGAGGGCAGTTGTATCCATTCCGCTCTAAATCATCAATGGAACTGACGTCTTCTTAATTCAAACTAAGTGCAAAAGTTAAAAATTTGAGATCTGTCCTAACATTGGTATCCAGAGTTACTCGGTACCTGTTGCTAGTGGGAGCAAGGAGGTATCGCGTGGAATTAGTAGAGGAGAGTGCAAATCTGACCCCGACACCACGGTTACCCAAAAAAAATTACAATTTGACTTTGGCACTTGAAGGACTTATAGTCATTAAACCTTTTTCTTAATTAGTAGTAATTACCAGCATTTACCCTGGTAGCCTTCATCCTACTATTACCACAAGCTTCAACATTTATTAGTGCTATGCTTTACAAAGTCATAGGGTTTGTGGAAGGTAGATTGTACGCAGAACTTAACCCTACCATGGAGGTAGAGAGGCTGTTTCCATAGACCCTCTAGCTCAAGGAAAAAAACAGTACATAAAAGAAATAACAAAAATGGAGAAGCCATAGCAACATAACATAGACAACTGGACCAGTAATCTCAAGTTATCAACAAGGTAATATGGTAATTGAAATACAGAAAGAACAACTGATAGTAACCAAACGTAATAGGACAAGAAACTACAAGGGCAATATTACGACAAATAATACGGCTAATAACATAGAAGGATAAGCAAGACAATGCTTTGGACTGTATGTCAAAAACAAAAATAATGGATCAAAAACTCACAAGGAAAATGAATAAAAATGTCAACTTTAGCAAAAAAACAATAACATTCAAATTAACTTAATCATAAAATGCAAAATACATTTCATTGCATAAACAACTCAACATGGAACAACCAACAGAACTGAAATGCAAACACATTCCTCTTACCTGAAACAACAGAAGCACAATCATACATAAACTTCAACCCCGAATCCCTTAATACCCTAAGAGACACTTCTAAAATCTTTTCCTGTACACCCTAATCCAACAAACTCAATCCAGCAGTAGCCATCAATCTAATCGCCGTCGAACTCCAATAATCCTTAGGCACATTATCCTTCCCAAACTCAATCAACTTCGCCAATGATTCCTCCCCATATCCGGTTCCTCAGCATAAGCTGATAAACCCGGATTCACCCTCATTGAAACCAAATCCTTATCCCTAATATCAAACACCGGTACCTCTCCCACCCCCAACCCTCCACATTCCTAACCTCGTACTAAAACACAAGTACTTCAAATTTCTAGGCAAATATGAAGAAAATAAAGAACAGATAAAATCTAACCCCACATTTCCTTTAGTCCAGTAAATTTTTTTTCATAAAACCATAAATTGATTAGATGCAAGTAAAATCAACTGAGAAAAAATTTCACCTTGAGACTTCCACTGCAAGCACACGGGATCTCTAACTTGTCCAAAGAATCTTCCTCCTAGCAAATCCTGCAGTCTGCTTTACCAATTAGTGGCACCTCCTCATCACCCTTCTTATCTACAACTATTACAATAAAGGTTCCACCTCGGCTCCGTTAGGCTTCACAAGTCGATCCGTTTGCACCACCAAACAATCTCCCATTCTAAAACCAGATAAAATGACACAGTTCCTACGCCAAATTTACCAACAATTACTACCAAAATTACAACAACAATATACCCGATGTATTCCCACAAAGTGGGATTTGGGGAGGTAAGTGTACGCAATTCATACCACTACCTCAGAGGTGAGATAGAGAGGTTGTTTCGATAGACCCCCGGCTCAAGACAGAAAACAGTCCAAAAGACATAGTATAGGCACAAGAAATCATTAACTAAACATGTTGCAATGTCTGTCTATTACAAAGAGTTGTTGGAAATTATTCATGTAGTGACCAAGTTGTCTCAGTATTCACTGGGCTTAAAATTTATCATACGAACTGATAAAAAGAGTCATGGTTAACTCTCGCGTACAAGAACATCCTTTACTAAGTCAGGGAGTTAATGAGAAACCAAAATTAGCTGGAGTTTGTATGTGAGCCAAAGAAAATAAAAAGGCCGACCAGTACCGAAGCATCCCGTCTTAGCGCAAGGCCTCGGGAAAAGATCCCACCCCAAAGGCTGTGAGCCAAAGAAGACTCATTCTTAGGAACTTAAAAAGAGGATCCACTTTCACCTTTTTGTGATGATGGTGCCACGGCCAGTTTGCATGCACTAATCCTCCAAGTTTTTTGACTCAACCCACAAGCACAGTGTAAAGTAAATCTTCTAACTAAGTACAAAGAAGATCAGCTCATTTAGATGAAATAAAAATAGGACTTTTTGGAAAAATTGGGTATGCAGGAAATACATATCCAGAAGCAAAATTTACAATCATTTGATCTCGTGATGGACATCTTAACATATGGACAAAGTAGTTTAACACCTAGATATTCTTCCGAAAGGACTTGTAAAATGAAAGCACCCTGAAACAGACATTAGATTTCTGAGTTCTGTCCATTTCATCATCAAAGACTTCCTACAAATTCCAAATCATGGTATGTCGTTTTTGGTTTATATAAATGCACATCAACATACCAACAATCTCAACATGAAAATATATTTTATATTCCAACGTTGAACATATAATATGAAAGCAAAAAGATGTGTCTCTGCGACCATATACTAAGTTGTAGTAACATAATCTTAATCATTTTTAGAAGCTTTTTTAAGTTTTAACTTCTCTGTACAGAGTCATTAATATGAATAGTTCATCGACGCTATAGTAGAAAATATTAGTATTAATCGTATTCATATGAACATAATGTTTCTGGTGAAATTTTATGTATGGCGAGGACCCTTTAATTGATGATTTGTTCCATCGTCAGCAAGCGGTGGCCGACAAGGCCTCTTTCCAAGTCATTATATACATGCTTTGATATTGTTTTATGATAAAAAAAACTACAGAAACGAAATTGAAAATAATGCAATAGAAAACAGAGATCAGTGAAATCAAACAAACGAAATTGAGCAAAAACAAAATTTGAATCAAACAAGCAATACAAACGAAATTGAAAACAGACGAAATCGAGAAAGCACACAGATTAGGGAACCAAACAAACGAAATTGAAAACAGAGATTAGGAAAATCATACCTTATTAGCTGTAATCGAAGCTGCGTTATGAAATTGAGCAAAACTACTGGTCACTCCAAAGGGCAAATCAAGAAAACACTTTAACGAAACTGAGAAAGCACAATTAGGGTACATCTAAGAATATGGAACGTTTTTGTATCTTTAATATATAATTAAGAGAAAACAGAGTTTTTTTTTTAATCTTAAAAAAACATGACCATTTTGGCACTTGCATCGTGCTAAGTCCGAGCCCAAACTGTATTAACATTTATGTTTTTTGTGTTTGTAATATTATAGTATTAGTTAAAAATAGTTGGATAATCTCTTAATATTTTGAAATTATTAAATCATATATTCGTTTCAATTTCTTGTGTCCGATTTCTTTTTTAGTTCGTTTAAAAAAGAGTGCCTTTTTTTTTAGACTCATTTAATATTTCTTTTCATATGACATTTTTAAGACCACAAGATTAAAGGATATTTTGGTTCTTTCCACACATATCTTCAGTTTAAGATCATAAAATTCAAAAATCTTCATCAGCGTTTAAACTTCGGACTAAGTCAAAATCAAACAAATAAGTTAAAATGAAGAAAGTAAAAGTTTTTGTAAGTTAGAAAATAACATTTTTTTAAAAATGTATTTTAGATTTTTTAAAATTTTCAAACAAATGCACGCACTAAAAATGTTCTTCTTTTTATTTTACTGAATATTTTTAAATTAAAGGTTTTAACAATCTAAAATGATTGTTAGTTTATGTTGAATTACATGCATTATCTTTTTTCAATTAAACTTATCCATTAACCCATTTTATTTTTAAAGAACACAATATTAGTAATATAAAAAATATTTGATGCTACAATTATTGTATGATTACGTCAATAAATTTAATTTTATAAATAAAGATAACATTTAAATTAAATAGTTTAAGTTTGATTTACCAAAATACTTTTGTAGATGTTCTTTCAATGGGTGAAATCTTACAAGTATTAAAACTTCAATTAGGGATAAAATAGATTTTAAAAAGTCGGGTGTTATCTCTTATTATTTTTTATATGAAAGAAATCGTCAAATTTTTTTAATTAATTTTTAATCTAATTGGATAAGTAGATCTTTTATGGTGTCACTATCATTTTTTCTTTGACTCATTACTTTTGTGTAGAATTTTAAATGTCAATATAATTATTTAAATTTACAAAAATAGGTGAGATCTTCCAAAGACTTTAAAATATAATTTAGGATAAAATTAACATAATAAATTCATGTGAAACCTGAAAAAATTGGGTGTTCTCCGTTATATATAGTAGTAAAGTAATGTGAATCATTATATGTTTTAGGATTATTATTTATCGGTAAAAACTTTAAAATAAAATAAATACAAGTAACATATGCTTATTTATCAAAATTAGCGAATTAACATCATTATATATATAATGCAAAAGAAAAAGAGGTAGATGTGTGTGTTTGGAGGGCGGGGATCAAATTAAGGTATTGTAAACTATCTCAAAAATAATACTTTTTTTAGTTATTATATAATGACAAGTGAAGTAATATTGAACTAAATCAAGGATAATATGAAAAAAGAGACAAAACAAATTTATATGAAATAATAAGTTAAAAACACATGTAAAAGGGTAAATTTAGAAGAAAAAGAAATCTTTTAAAGTAATTGATAAGCTTAGTTGTAATCTAACTAAAGATGACGAAATATTTGGATAAACATTAGTTAAAACCCAACTAAGTACTACCAAATCTTTGAATTCTCCCTTATTACATATAATACAATAAATTAATTAATTAGCCTAAACGAATTTTTTTAATTAAAATTTTTAGATTCCCTCTCAAGGCTCAAATTATCAATAGGGACTAGTTAAATTTTTTTTAGGACCATAATTTATACCTTCGCAGTAAAATATACAATTAGGGACCAGAATATAATCTCGTCCTAATATAAATACTTTTAGAGACAGAATTATTAACTCGTCCCTAAATATTGGTCTTAAATAGACCTTTTGATATATCTTTTGGAAATGGCAAAAAAGGTCACATCCAAGGTGTTGGAAAAATTAGAAAATCACCTCATGCAATAAAAGATGTGTATTATGTAAATGGACTAAAGAACAGTCTTCTAAATGTATCTCAAATCTGTGACAAAGGAAATGAGGTAAAATTCTCATCTGATGGTTGCACTGTATCAAGCATGAAATTTGGAAAGATTATTCTCAAAGTCAGAAGGATCAAGAACATGTACATAGCTGATCTAGAGTCTGTGGTTGATGGGGAATTAACATGTTTAAGTGCACAAAGTGAAAATGCAAATTTGTGGCACAGAAGATTAGGACAAGTGAGTTCCTCCTTGTTAAACAAGCTAATTTCAAGGGACCTGGTCTGTGGCCTGCCAAAGCTAAAATTTCCAGATAACAAGGTCTGTGATGCATGTGTTAAAGGCAAATATACCATATCCTCCTTCAAAATGAAGAAGCAAATAAGTACTTCCAGACCTCTTGAGATACTTCACATGGATTTATGCGGACCCATCAAATTCCAAAGTAGAGGAGGGAAGAAATATGTATTGGTCATTGTAGATGACTATTCCAGGTTCACTGGGACAATGTTTATAAGAACCAAGGATGAAACATATAGACTTCTTGTGGCTTTTGCCAAGAAAATCCATGTGAGGATAAATGTCAAAATTACTGAATTTAGGTCTGATCATGGAATGAAATTTGAGAATTCTCAAGTTGATAAATTCTGTACTGAGCATGGAATAAGTCATAATTTTTCTGCTCCCAGAACTCCATAACAAAATGGAGTTGTTGAAAGAAAAAATAGAACTCTAATAGAGATTAGGAGAACTATGCTAATTGATAGTGTTCTTCCAAAGAATTTCTAGGCTGAAGCAGTGAATACTCCTTGTTATGTGACTAACAGTTCTTTAATTAGATCACTTCTAAAAAAAAACCCATATGATCTGGTATTCAATAGAAAGCCTACGATAGACTATTTCAGACCTTTTAGATGTAAATGTTTTATGCTAAATAATAGGAAGAGAGAATTGGGAAAATTTAATTCCAAGAGTGATGAAGGTATGTTTGTAGGCTACTTCTCAACTATCAAGGCCTACAGAGTGTTCAATAAAAGAACTCTTAGTGTTGAATAAAGTATTCATGTGATCTTTAATGTGTCAGGAAGTTAAATAAACACTAGAGATGGTGAAAGTTCAGAAGATAAAGAACTCATTCTTATTCAAAGGGATGTCATTACTGAAGATGATGATCAAGGGATCAATGATGCAGATGATAGTTATGATGGTGATGATAATCCAGGATCTCAACCACAAATTCCAGCTCCACTAGAAGAACAACCAGAGAAAGCCAGTCAGAATTCACAGGGACCTAATCCCAGTGGTACCAGTCTTAGAAGGCAAAATTGGAGACACAAGTCCTCTCATCCCCTTGAAAACCTGCCTACACCTTTGCAAACAAGAGTCTAAACAAGATCTTAAGCAAGTAATGCTATGGTATTTTCAACCTTTTTATCCTAAATTGAGCCTATGAATAGAAAAGAGGCCCTAAAAGATATTGATTGGATTAATTAAATGCAAGAAGAATTGCATCAATTTCAAAGAAGCAAAGTATGGCATCTGGTCCCCAGGCCTATTGATAGAATAATTAGTGGGACCAAATAAGTGTACATAAATAAGCAAGATAAAGTTGAGACTATCAATAGAAACATGACAAGGTTGGTTGTTCAAGGTTATAACCAGGAGGAAGGGATTGACTATGATGAAACCTTTGCCTCTGTAGCAGGGATAGAAGCAAGAAGAATTCTTGTTGAATTTGCTACATACATGGGGTTCAAACTATTTTAGATGGATGTTAAAAGTGCCTTCCTGAATGGAAATTTGAAAGAGAAAGTCTAAGTCAAAAATCCTCCAAGTTTTGAAGATGTAGATTTTCCTCATCATGTACTTAAATTGGACAAAGTTCTCTATGGGTTGAAGCAAGCACTAAGGGCTTGGTATGAGAGACTCTCAAAGTTTTTCTTGGAAAATGACTTCAAAAGAGGAAAAATAGACAATACTCTATTCTTAAAGACCAGGGGTAGCATTCTATTGATTGATATTGATGGCATAATTTTTGAAGCTACTTCTGGATCCCTATGTGAAGAATTTGCTAAACTGATAGGAAGTGAATTTGAGATGAGTATGATGGGTGAATTGAGCTTCTTTCTAGGTCTCCAGATTAAACAAACTTCTTAAGGGACACTGATTTGCGAAGAGAAGTACTGATTGAGCTTCTTTCTAGGTCTCCAGATTTTTCTCCAACTTTTGTGGCCTTTTTATGGAACTTAAAGTGAAACTCTTACACTAAAAGGGGATACATAATCTATTTGACATGAATGTGTTCTTGCTTTTGTGCTCTTTATGTGGTTCTACCTAAAAGTGTTCTTTATGTAAGTGTTGCCCCAGTGGCCATGAGTTAACTAATATATACTTATCTTTACTTTTGGTTTACTGTCAATCCTTTTTAAAAATGCTAAAAGGGGGAATACTGACTTTATATGTAAGGACCTATGCAGAAGTTTGTAGCACAGAGACAGGGGAAGTATGGCATTACAATGACAGGGGGAAGTGTGCAAATAGAAATGTACCAAATGAAGGTGCATAATGAAAAGGGGAGTTTTTTCTGCAAAATATAAACAAGGGACCTGGTCCTTGTGTTACATGATGAAAAAGGAAGAATGATGATTGGGGGAATATTCATCTTCAGGTGGTAATCACATTGATAAAATGTAATGAATGTGCACTGATACTTAAATTATATGGTTTGGTTTGGTTTGTCATAATCAAACTGCAAGGAAAAATTGCTATATGTAGTTTTGATGATGAGTAGCTAAACTGCAAGGGACCAGGTCTTTCGACGTGCAAAGTACAATACATCTGGCATACGGTATCTGCACAACTTTGTCCTCTTGTGTAAAAAACTTTTAGGTGCTATTTTGTACTAACTTGGACAGCTGGTCTAATGATATTTCAACCCTAATCATTACCCAACTATAAAAGAAAAGAGACACCTCTTCAATAAATAGTTTTTTACAATTCAAAAGAGTGAAGTGAGGCAGAAAAAACCCAGTTCCAAAAGTTCTCAAGTTCGTAGGTGATTATGTAAGCTTAAATTAAAATTGTTCTTGAGTGGTGATTTGTAAAAGAACTACTCATGTTATAAGAGTAATTTTTTCTTTTTGAGAGAGTTGCTTAGGTAGAGTTATCTATGCACTATTGCTAATTAGAGTTAATCAGTAGAGAGAGTCCTTGGTAGAGTTACCAAGATGAGCTTGTAGTAGAGTTACTACTAGTGAAAGGAACCTAAAGGTAGGCTAAAATCTAGACTGTAATCAGGAGGTTGACTATATTGGATTTGGAGGTACTTGTGAGGAAAAGCCATGGTTTTTCCCTTTTTTGGTTTCTACGTAAAAATCTTGTGTCTTTACCTTCCTGTAATACCTTTGTTTTTACACCTCATAGTTGTTTTACCTTTCAATTGATTTTGATTGACTCTAAGAGACCTAGTCCCTCACTATGTGGTGCAACCCATAAGGTTTCTAAAAGGTTTAGATATGATGAAGCCTCATATAGTTATATTAGAGAGAGAGAGATCTCATCTATAACATCTATTTTTGGAGATATTGCAAAGGTGCAGCATGAATATGACATTCTTAAAGATCTTCAAGAGTGTACTAAGAATTTGGCATATGAAGTTAAAGTTACTATTGACTCTATTTTCATTCAATATAATGTTCTTATTCAATATAATGTTTTTTTGCATTCCTTTTGCTTACTTTCTGCAATCATAAAAGAGATCACACGTATTTTTACTATGGGGACGAAGATATGGTCGGAGAACCTTGCTCATAAGCCCTACTCCGTGGTTGAGCCATCTAAACATCTACCAGCTCAACATAGCAATATTATAAATGATGAGGACATAGTTTTTTTTTAGGATGACATATAAAGAATAATTCAACATCTGATTCGAGGAACAAATGAGTTAGATGTCATTCAAATTGTTGGGATGTAGGGACAAGGTAAAACAACTTGCACTAGAAAGTTGTACAATAGTGACATTATTGTTCTTGCTTTAATGTTCGATCATCGTGCACCATATCCCAAACATATAATTGGAGAGAGATATTACAAGAGGTTTTCAGTCAAATAACTGGTTCTAAGGACATGAGAGATCAGGATGACATCCTTGTTGATGAGTTGAGAAAGTGCATAATGGGTAAGAGATATCTCATCGTCTTGGATGACATGTGGGATAGTATGGCATGGGATGACTTAAGCCTTTATTTCCCTGATGTTGGAAATAGAAGAAAAATTTTAGTAACCACTCGACTTGACAAAGTGGGTGAAGATATCAAGCGCTACACTGATCTTTATTTCCTTCCATTCCTCATGCCAGAGGAGCATTGCAGATTATTGCATAAAAAAGTGTTTCAAAAGGAAGATTGCCCACTGGAACATCAAGATGTGAGTTTGGTAGTTCCAAAAATATGCAAAAGACTACCTCTAGTGATTATCTTGGTGGCTGGAATTTAAAAAGGGAAGAAAATGGAAGCCTCTTGGTGGCGTGAGGTTAAAAAGTCTCTACTTACCTATCTTGTTGAGTCTGAAGGATATGGTCTTTCAATTATGAAGTTAAGTTATGATAACTTACCTGATAAATTAAGACCTGGCCTTCTATATTTTGGAATGTTTTTGGAGGATGCGAGAATTACAGTGTCTAAATTGATAAAGCCTATGGATTGCGGAAGGATTTGTGTACAACATTGAATCTAGGAGACTGGAAGATACTGCTAAAGATTACTTGATAGATCTTGTTGAATCGTAAGGGTTCACCACCACTTAGGTATCAGGTCCCTGAGAAGTAATAAGTGAGAATCAAACAAGAACACAAAGTAAAAGCTAAAAAACAAATAGCACACACAATTTTACATGGAAACCTCTTTACTCAAAGGAGGAAAACCACGACCTTTCCTCACAGGCTTTCTCAAGATCCACTATAATTAATCAACTCTAATTACAGACTCTAACAAAATTTAACTCTAAATCATAAAGTATGCAATACATCTATTACAAGCCTTCACAAGATAACTCTATCTCATTTATCACTTAGTCGGCTAACTCTAGCCAACCATCCTTAGGCAATTCTGCCTAATTAAGATAAAATGAAATTAAGAAAGAAACTTTACTTACAACACTAGAGTAAATCAGTTTCAGAACATGACTCAAAATTAGCAAAGCTAAAGAGCAATGAAATTCCTAAATCTTGAGCACAAGAGTTTTTGTTGCCTTCTTTGAAAATCTTAGATGCAAAAACTAATTCTCAAAGTTGATTCCTTTTGCTTATATAGAAGCGTGATAATATCAGATGGAATTTGATTGGATCAGGTGTTTATCTACTGTACGCTGTGCTCCTGCATAGTAATTATGCTACAGGACAAATCTGTACAGAGTACGACAATGTATAGTTGTCCATCAACAAGGCATATACTGGACCTGGGTCTGTGATTTTCACAGTCATCATCAAAACATAGAACAATATTCTTTTCCTTTTTGATGATGACAAAGTATATTCTTTAAAGAGCACCAAAATTCCCCCCACTCCAGCACATCCAAAAGAATTCAAGTTCCATTTCAAATTTCCCCTATCAATAGTGTCAATAACACTTATCCATTTTAAATTCCCCTATCAACAACACCTTATCTAGTTCTTATTTTGTTCCACCTATCAACAATACTTATTTTGTTCTTATCTTGTTCCCCCTATCAACATAGAGACCAGGTCCCCACTGAGTTACATACATGTAGTGAGATCATTATTCCCCCTTTGGCATCATAAATAAGTAAAAATAGTAAACCAAGTTAAGCAATTGACACAAATAGATTAACTTATGGCCACTGGGAAACACTAACATGGATGAATAATTGTAAAGAAAAGATAGATGATAGACACAAATAAAAGTTCCATTCATATCATAAATAGGAAGTTACCATATATTTTCATTTAAAAAACATAAGAAACTAATCTGATCAGCCATATGAACAATAAGACAAACTGACTCAAAGGGATAACATAACAAAAAGGGGGGAGGGCTTAATAAGGTGAAGGTTTGGGGGCAATAGATCTTATAAGTATCTCCATTCTTGTACTATCAGCAGAGTGAATGTTCAGAAGCTACTTGGTGAGGTCTTTTATTTCAGCATTTATCTCTTTTACCTCCCCTATCAAAGATGTAACCTCTGTCTTCAATGCTTCATTTTCAGCCTTCAGTTACTCTGAAGCACTGGGTCCCTTTGAAGACTGTTGTTGATTCCTCAGCTTGAGGTGTGTAATCTCAACTTTATTTATAGCTAGTGACATACTTATTTCATCCACCTCCAAACTTAAACTTTTCTTGGACAATAATTAACTCTGACACTTGGGATATGGTCCCCACCTTTTCTTCAACATACTTATTTTTTATTAGTATGTTAAGAGTGAATATTTTCTTTACAGTGCTGGGCGTGACCTTCTTAAAATGAACCTTAAAGTGACTGAACACTCTGTTTAGAAAATACCAATATGGTATTCCATGCTTGCACTCTTTAATATGTATAACCTTGTATATGTGCTAAATCATTAAGGCTGAAAGACTCACAAGTTTAAACTTACTTAAACATTCGATAACAAAGAGATTACCTGCAGAGGCTACAATTTATTTTTCTGACCTAGGCAATACCACCCTGTTTACAAACTCAACTGCCAACTAAAACTCACTCTTCAAGAATTTCTTTCTCACACCTACAGTAGAAGTCCCTCACACCTTAGATGCATCCTACATAAATTCTACTGTAGGTTATTAATTTTTTACTGATCTAACTTTAATAATGGAAATATCCAAAATCTTGCCAAGAGTCTTCTAATCTAGCCACACCTTTTTTCTTTGGACAAGAGTAGACAAAATCAACCCATCATTTATAAACTTTAATATGTAAAAGAATTCCCTGTCCTCTTTTGCAAACATAGAAGTAACTGGTCCCTCAAAGATATGCAACTAGCCCTGATGTCTCACATATTTCACCAATTCAACCATTCCAGGTTGTTCCAAAATTCTAGGGTTAAATACCCCCTCAGTTAGAATTTTTTGAGATTTAAGAATCTTATTGCATTTTTCTTTTGACAAGATTTGATCTTCTTTTTTCACTTTTCTCCTTTGCCACTTCCCTACTCTTCTTATGGAAATTGTTTCTTCATGGGACTAAGTTCCTCGAGAACTTTTCTTTTTACTGCAATGTGTTTCTTTGGAGTGACAGTTTTTGGCTTTGCTTAGGAGGACCTGATCCTCCTTCCTCCTTGAACTTACTTTCTCCTATTTTCTATTATGGTAGCAATATCAATATTAATGTCTTCCTCTCCTTCTACCACGTCAACTACTTCTACATGTTCTTCATCAACCACTGTTCCCCTTTTTAGCCCTTTCCTCTTTGTTATGGCTATTTTACTAGGTTTCATGGCATATTCCAATAACTTCTTCTCCAAATTTCTAGTGGTGTAAGTCTTAACTACTTTAACAGGTTTATTAATTTTCTCTACCTCATACTTCCTCTTTGCTTCTGCATTGCCCATCTCTATGGTGTATCATCAGCCTTCATAGGAAGCTGCACAACTTTATCAGCTTGGTCAGTGGTTTTAAGGGTAGTGTCAAATGTAAACAAATTTTCTTCCATATCCACAGTACTCTCTCTTTGAGCATTGGCCAACAGTGTTAGGCTTTCAGCCACCCATTTTTTCTTATTAAGATACTACTAGAAGAGTTTGATTTTTGACTGGAATATCCTCCTTAAAAAACTGAGAAAAGATGGGGTTAGATTTAGAGAGAGTAGCAGAACCTATTTCTTTGGTATTTTTCAGAGGGGATATCCATTTTTTGGGGGTTTTTGAGGGATTAGAACTTGTTGGAAGTTCAACCTTTATGGGCGAATGATGATAGGCGAATTTACGCGCCTATATCAATATATTTTGCCCATATTTTAGCCTAGTTTTGAGAACAAATTATATATTTCATGCACTTTTAGTCCTTTTTCCTATAAATGAGCTAGCGAACATAATTAGTAAAGTTTCAGGTATAAATGATGCAAAATTCAGCATTTTATGGCTTACTTGATGCAAAAGAAAGCTCACGAAGGAAGGAGAGGGAGTTTACACGCCTAAGGACCAAAACTGCTGCATGGAAACTCTGTCCCGGGCTAAAACAGCATTTCTGAAGACATTGGGGACCTGGACCAAAACTGCTGCATGGAAAATCTGTCCCGGGCTAAAACAGCATTTCTGAAGACTTTGGGGACTTACAGACACAAAGCTGGATTTTGACAATGATACATTAACCTAGTACAATTGGGTTATGTATTTCATTAGTTTATTTGGATTAGGAGAATGTTACATTAACCTAGTACAAATGGGTTAAGTATTTCCTTAGTTTAGTAGGATTTGGTTATTTATTTCATTAGCATAGTAGGAGTAGGATAGGAGTATTATAAATACCCTATCATGCTAGAGATTTTTAATTAAGTCCTCCCTTAGTGGAGAGATAAACGAATTCTTCTATCTTTCAATACATTCCTCTCTTAACAATCCATCTTTCTATTCACTCTTCTAATCTTTCCATTACTCAACAATTAAATTCCACAACAAGAGAATCGTTACTTGCTAAGGAATCACCTAATCCACACGCCTATCACCTAATCCACACGCCATTACTCAACAATAACAATGCAAATCGTGATCTCCTTCGCATTCATGGGTAACTAAACCTCTCTGTTGGGGTTATGGAAGCCGAATGAGTTACTATCTATTGCTGTGAGTTTGTGAGTTCGAGACACGTATATTGCTTATATCATTATTCTCTTCATCTTAATCCACATTCTTTGCGGTTGCAAACGCAAGAATACGCCAGTCTAACATTTAACTTGTTCGCGAGAAAGGTTATTTGTCTGGAAAAGAGATAATGTCAAGGTAGTAGGACACCCTTTCCTATTAAAAAGCTAGTGCCGTAACTGGACTAACCTCTTGGAGAATTCGTACCGTTAGACACGCTTTAAGCTCGAGAGAGTTAAAGTGAAATAGTCCTTGTTTAGGTCGAGAGACGCTTGGATTTACCATCGACTACAATTCTCTATAAGCAATTACATGTCAAGACTCTACACACTCATAGCCAATAGAGACGTATACCTCAGAAGGTGGACATAACCCCAACGCTTCAATTCTCACTGTTTCACAACCTACGAAATACTCTGTTTTTACTTTGTTATTTTCAGCTTTGCTTTACTATTTTGTTTACATTACTTGCACGACAAGACTCCCCCCTTCTTACGAGACTTGCACCAAAAGTTTAGTAATTTTGCTTACTTGTTGGCCAAGCTATTCCCTGTGGGATCGACACCCAACCCAGGTTGGGTTCTATATTTGCTAACGACCGCTTTACACTCACAAGAGCTGTAGATTGAGCGTTATAAAAAATTGGCGCCGTTGCCGGGGAATACGAGTGTCAATCAATTTCGTGATAATTACTAGACCCTTTGGTCAAAGATTTTCGTACTTTTACGTTTAGTTTTTGTTTTTGTTTATTGCAGGTTTTTACTTTAGTACATGCCCCATACTAGAAGTTCTGGTCAACCGTTATTACTAATCAATCCGGAACCACAACGAATTAGAAGAATGGAAGCACAAGCTGAAATCGACAGGATGGCTGCTCAACATGAGCAGGCGAGATTAACTGCTCTTGCCGCTGCTCAAGTCCAACAACAAAACATGGATAATCCTGTGCGAGCAGCAAATCCTGACGATGAGGATTTAGGTGACGACGAGTTGATAAACCCAAGGCATGTCGCTGAAACGGCAACACCTGCCAACAGAAGAGGACGACAAGCTCGGTATAGATATGATCGCCAACCTTTGCAGCCAGCTTTCGACGATGATGATGATGATCTTGATGGTGCCGGAGCCACTGGAGCTATAATTCCACCACCATTAGCGCCCGGAGCCAAGTTCAACATCACAAGCACCATAATTCAATTATTGCAACTCAAGGGATTATTTGGTGGACTAGCAGGCGATGATCCGAATATGCATCTCATCAACTTTATTTCTACATGCAAGTCTTTTGACAATCCTGGTGTTAGTCAGAATTCTATTCGATTACGTCTATTTCCATTGTCTCTGTCTGGGGAGGCAACACTATGGTTGAATGGGCTGACTCCTGATTCAATTACAAATTGGAGGCAATTGAGAGACGCTTTCCTAGAAAGATTCTTTCCGCCATCCAAAAGAGCATAATTGAGAGATGAAATCAGCAATTTTCGTCAGCTTCCCTCTGAAGCTCTTCATGAAACATGGGAGAGGTTCAAGACAAAGCTAGCGACATGCCCAAACCATCACATGACTAATGTTCACCTAATGGAGATCTTGTATAGAGCCTTGAATTCAGTAACTAAACCAGTGGTGGATAACGCAGCTGGAGGTTCTTTCATGGACCTCACCTTTGGTCAAGCAAGCAATATGCTAGATCGCATGACAAAGCAGAGTAGAGCTTGGCATACTAGGGATTCTGAGGTAGCAAGCCCCACTTTGTCTATTGGCATGTCTGCAGACCAAAGAAGAAGAGAAGAAGAACGTGAGCAAGACATGGCGCACATGAAAACACAATTGGATCTTCTGACAAAGCACTTATTATCAGGGAAGACCGAAAAAGTGAAAGCTGTAGCGCTAAAACCAAGAGACGAATCTGATTCTGAAGGGGAGGCCAACTACTTGAACAATTAGGGGGGTTTCCGAGGGAATACCCAAGGAAACCAAGGTCGGAACTATTATGATAAATCTGGAAGCAAAGACCAAGGTAGTTGGAAGAAAAATAATGAAAAAACTGGTTTGTACGTTCCCCCTGGTAAACGTGATACCGCCACATCTAATTCTATGGAAGACATGATGACTAAGTTATTGAAAGGAGTGGAAGCAACGAGCGCGGGAGTTAAGGAGGTGATTGATGATTTGTCCTCCATGAAGCAACTTGTTGATTCTCATTCCACTTTTATCAAGCAAATGGAGCAGCAATTGAGCCAACTTTCAGCAGCATTTAATCAAAGAAAGGCTGGCACCTTACCAAGCGATACTGTGCAAAACCCAAAGAATGATGGGTCATGCATGGCCATCACTACCATAAGTGGTAAGGTGCTGGAAACTTCAGCAAAAGGAAAGCAAGTGGTTGACG
Organism: Capsicum baccatum var. pendulum; assembly: GCA_030864225.1. Classification (NCBI taxonomy): domain Eukaryota; kingdom Viridiplantae; phylum Streptophyta; class Magnoliopsida; order Solanales; family Solanaceae; genus Capsicum; species Capsicum baccatum. The sequence goes on along the minus strand of CM061558.1, from coordinate 76,996,913 downwards.
AAGTTGCGGACATGGATGCTACACCTAGTGAAATTACAAAAGGAGAAGAAGCCACAACAACTACTCCCAACGTCAAGGACGTTTCACCTAGTGACGTGCAGCCTGAAAAAGTGGAAAAACGGAAGCAAGAGGAGAAGAAAGCCGTGGAGAGAACACTTTCATACCCACCACCACCTTTTCCCCAAAGATTGAAGAAGGTGGCGGATGACACAAAGTTTAGCAAATTCATGAATATGTTGAAGCAACTGACCATTAATGTTCCATTGGTAGAGGCACTTGAACAAATGCCTGGGTATGCGAAGTTTATGAAAGATCTTTTGACTAAAAAGAGGGCAGCAAGTTATGAGCTGAAGGATGATGTGCATCATTGTAGTGCAATTGCTACCCGATCGATAGTTCAGAAGAAGGCCGACCCCGAAGCTTTCACTATTCCTTGCACAGTCGGATCTTTGAACTTTGCCAAAGCATTGTGTGACTTAGGAGCCAGCATCAACTTGATGCCATTATCGATCTACAAGAAGTTGGGGTTAGGAGATCCTACACCAACTAATATGAGGCTTGTTATGGTAGATAGGTCGGTAAAACGACCGGTTGGTATTCTATGCGATGTCTTGGTAAAGGTTTCTTCATTTATCTTTCCAGCAGACTTTGTCATCTTGGATTGTGAAGCAGATTCAGAGGTTCCCATAATCTTGGGACGCCCTTTCCTTGCTACGGGAAGTGTGATCATAGATTTGAGAGCTAATGAGCTTTCATTCCGAATAAATGACGAAGTGGTTCACTTTGATGTTTGCAAATCAATGAAACAACCCAAAGATCTGAGTGTATTTTCTGTGGCTGATGTTGATGAGAAAGAGTTACTTGCTGAAGAGCGAATTCTTGATGATCCTTTGGAGGTTTTGCTCATGAAAGGAGAGAATGATGATGCTGAAATTTCTGATGAAGATATTTGTGCTCTATCGGGATTAGGGACATATCGCTATACCCCCAAGAAGCTGGATCTTGATCTCAAAAATCGACCTTCACCACCAGCTAAGCTATCTATTGAAGAACCACCCACGTTAGAATTAAAGGAGCTGCCAAGCCATTTGAATTACACATTTTTAAGAAGCGGAAACACTCCTCCAGTCATTGTGGCAGCCGATTTGGGTGAGCAACAAGTTGCAGCTCTTATTGCAATCTTACGCAAGTATATTAGAGCTATTGGATGAACCATTGCGGATATCATTGGTATTCCACCTGGGATTTGCACACATAAAATTCAGCTTCAAGAAAAGTGCACCCCCACCATTGAAAATCAAAGGCGATTAAACCCACCAATGCAAGAAGTGGTGAAGAAGGAGATTATCAAGTGGTTAGATGCAGGAGTTGTATACCCTATCTCTGATAGTACATGGGTGAGTCCTGTGCAATGTGTTCCCAATAAAGGAGGCATGACGGTGGTCGCGAATGCAAAGAATGAGCTTATTCCACTCAGGCCCGTTACTGGATGGAGAGTATGCATGGACTACCGCAAGCTGAATTCTTGGACGCTCAAGGATCACTTCCCCATGCCATTTATGGACCAAATGCTAGATCGATTAGCGGGGAAAGGATGGTTTTGCTTTTTGGATGGTTATTCAGGTTATAATCAGATTTGTATTGCACCTGAAGACCAAGAGAAGACAACGTTTACATGCCCATATGGTACGTTTACCTTCAAACGCATGCCATTCGGGTTGTGTAATGCACCAGCCACCTTTCAACGTTGTATGATGTCTATTTTCTCTGATATGGTTGAAGACACTTTGGAGGTATTTATGGACGACTTTTCAGTTGTTGGTGAGTCTTTTGAAGCATGTTTGGCAAACTTGAGCATGGCATTGCAAAGATGTGTAGAGTTCAACCTTGTGCTGAATTGGGAGAAGTGCCACTTCATGGTAAAAGAAGGAATCATTCTTGGGCACAAGATCTCCGAAAGAGGAATAGAGGTTGATCGCGCAAAAATTGAGGTAATCGAGAAGCTACCACCTCCAATTTCGGTGAAGGGAGTTCGTAGTTTTCTTGGCCATGCTGGGTTTTATCGTAGATTCATCAAAGACTTCTCCAAAATTTCTACTCCATTGTGCAAACTATTGGAGAAAGATGCGAAGTTTGACTTTAATGAAGATAGCTTAAAGGCATTCGAATGCCTTAAAGGAAAACTCATTGAAGCCCCTATCATGGTAGCACCAGATTGGACGCTCCCGTTCGAAGTCATGTGTGATGCCAGTGGTGTAGCCGTTGGTGCCGTTCTTGGACAGAGAAAGGAGAAAATATTTCATCCTATCTACTATACGAGTAAGGTCCTAAATGAAGCCCAAAGGAACTACACCGTTACTGAACAAGAGCTCCTAGCGGTTGTGTATGCATTTGAGAAGTTTCGCGCCTATCTATTGGGTACTAAGGTGATCGTTCATACAGACCATGCAGCTCTTAGGTATCTAATGACAAAGAAGGATGCAAAACCAAGGCTGATTCGATGGGTGTTGCTGCTGCAAGAATTTGATTTTGAAGTCAAAGATAGAAGAGGTTGCGAGAATCAAGTGGCTGATCACCTATCAAGACTTAAGAGTGAGCAAGTGGCGCAACCTGAAATTCAGATTGATGATGCATTCCCTGACGAGGAGATATTAGCAACAACAATGGAAAAATTACCATGGTATGCCGACTTTGCAAATTTTGTGGTGAGTAATGTGCTACCCGCCAATTTATCTTACCACCAAAGGAGGAAGTTTATGCATGACGTTCAGCACTACTATTGGGATGAGCCTTATGTGTTTCAAAGATGCACTGATGGTATCATTCGATGATGTATATCCCATGAAGAAGTGCCCACTATATTGGAAGCATGCCACACTTCGCAAGTTGGAGGACATCATGCAGGCAATCGAACGGCAAGAAAAGTAGTGCAAAGTGGATATTATTGGCCTTCGATATTCAGAGATGCATATGACTATGTGAGGAGGTGTGACCAATGCCAACGGCAAGGTGCTATTTCAAAACACCATGAAATGCCCATGTCCAAAATTCTTGAGGTAGAACTCTTTGATGTGTGGGGTATTGATTTCATGGGGCCATTCATGAATTCGTTTGGAATGAAGTACATCTTGGTTGCTGTGGATTATGTGTCAAAATGGGTTGAAGCTGTAGCATTGGCCGACAACGAAGGAAAGCGTGTTATAGCGTTCTTAAAGAAGAATATCTTCTCTCGCTTTGGAGTACCTCGTACTATCATAAGTGATGGAGGATCTCACTTTTGCAATAAGCTATTCAAATCTGTATTGGCCAAGTATGGTGTCAAGCAACATAAGGTAGCTACGCCGTATCATCCCCAAACTAGTGGACAAGTAGAGGTTTCCAATCGTGAGATCAAGCAAATCCTTGCAAAGACGGTTAATGCGAATCGGAAGGATTGGTCTCGAAAACTAGATGATGCACTATGGGCGTATAGGACTGCATTCAAGACACCCATTGGCATGTCTCCTTATCAACTAGTATATGGAAAGGCTTGTCATCTACCCATTGAACTTGAATACAAGGCATTGTGGGCATTAAAGTGATTGAACTTGAATTGGGAAGATGTGAAGAATCTGAGGTTGGAGCAGCTGAACGAACTTGATGAATTCCGTCTCCATGCATATGAACGATCGAATTTATACAAGGAGCGGATGAAGAAGTATCATGATCAGTGGATTATTAGACGAAATTTCCAAAAGGGTGACATGGTGCTACTCTTCAACTCCAGATTTAAGCTCTTCCCAGGTAAGTTAAAATCGAAATGGTCTGGTCCATTTAAAGTCATCCAAGTCTACTCGTCTGGAGTAGTCGAATTGGAAGACAATGAGGGTGTTATCTTCAAAGTGAATGGCCAACGTGTCAAGCCATATATCGGTCCTCTTGACTCGATGAATGACATGGCCATCACTTATCTCGATGAAGTCTAAGTACTCGAGATTACTACGTCAAGCCACGATAATAAATAAGGCGCTAGATGGGAGGCAACCCATCGTTTTATTGTTTTATCGTTTTATTGTTTTATCGTTTTATCGTTTTAGTATTTTTTCTTTTTGATAAATGAAAATCCAAAAATAAGAGTCGTGCCACAACCAAAACCACGGCGCTTGGTGGGAGGCAACCCATCGTACTAATCGTTTTCATTTGGTTTTGAGCAAAAATAGGTGCAAGAAGTATTCAACGAGGAGATCGATTTCAATTGACGATTTGGACGCATTGTATGGTAAAGTTGGTAAGTTAGGAATGGTGATGCATAGGGCTATGGATTGAGACTTTTCCTCGACAAAATAGGCTTCGAGGAAGGCTAGGCCTTGGTAGAACTAGGCCACGAACAATGCACGACCTATCCTATAGCCTAAGGTCTCGGAATCTAGTGTGCTATACACTATGCGCCGCCTATTCCTAGGTATGCTTTTGACTATGCGCCATTTATGCTATGGCATTTGGTCTCAGTATCTCATATGCCATAGACTATGCGGCACATATGTCCCATTATGCTATAGACAATGCGCCGCATATGTCATGCCTATGCCAAGCATTATGCGCCGCATATGTAGCATATTTGTCTCCAAAACCGATTGTAAATGGGTCATAACCCGACCCATTCTCTTCCTATATAAAGGGGACTTAGTTTTATAACACAACCACATTAGAATAAACCCTAAGGGCGCCGCATAACCTTCCAAATCCTCTCAAAATTTTCTTCTTTTGCTCTTCCAATTCACAACACCATCTCCACGAACTTCAAGCAAGTAAGTACTCTCTTATTCTTCATTTATTTCGCGTAAGTACTACGTTGCTATGTTTATGATGAATTGCTAAATCATATAAGATTGGTGGTGATATTCATGTGTTTGGATTGTTGTTACAAAATCATGTGAAGTAAACATATACGCAGGGAATTCTTGGCTTGTTTCCGATTTGAATTTGGTTTCAAAAGCATTGTTATGATAATTGCTGAATTGATATGACTATGAATATTACTTAAGATTGTTGTTTGGATGCTTACATGATAGACTATCCCGGCCATCGGGATAAGGTTATAGTGCCTATCGACTTAGGAGGTTGTGCTTGTTGTAAGAATAACGATTCCATGTGGTAACCCCTATGTTGTAGTGTTGCTATATCCACCATGAAAGTAGTCCAATGGCTGCAAACAAGTGATGCAATGCTGATTTTCTTGTCGGAATACAATCCTAAAACGTATGTCGACGAAATCTGAGTACTCGACCACTTTCACTTCACTGATTTGTGCTAACAAACCTAAGTGTGGGGTGGTACCCCTAGTGCTTGCATATAGATTGTATCAACTGAGATTGTGCTGCAACTTACATTATTTCTAGTCTCAGGTACAATGATACCTAAAGCAAGGCAAGGCAAGGAGAAGGCTACCACATCCCAAAAGGGCAAGAAGAGAAGTCGAAAAGACCAAGGAGAATCATCCTCAGCACACCTACCACGCAGAATGTTTGGAATAAAATGGGTTCTTGAGGAAGAAGCCAAAGCATGGTACAGCAGCAACAAAGAAAGAAAGTATGTGCACGTCGACTTGATCAACAAGGAGACCTTGGCAAAGAAGGAGCCGCGAATGTTGGCCAAAATAATGGCTTTGAAGCTGGATTTCATCTTCCGCGACATGGGAGAGTGCAATCTTGACTTAACAAGAGAGTTTTATGCCAACTGGTGGCCGAACACAACAGGCAATGAAGTCAAAATTCAGGGCCAAGTGTTACAGCTCACCGCGGATTGGATCAACTCTTTTCTTGGCTTACCTTTGGTCGACACAACATCATTCAAAGAATTGTACAGCAGGCCTCCTTATAGAGAGATACAACACATGCTTTGTGGAAGTAGATCAATGGCAAGGTGGGGCAGACATAAAGAAACAGGTCGACACAACACCTTCCCCTATGCTCCACTAAATAGGGAAGCAAGAATCTGGATGCGTATTGTCAACTCATGTCTTATTCCTGGGACTCAATACACCAAGATATCGAGAGATAGAGTGTGTTTGGTCTATGCTTTGATGATGAATGTCCCTATCAACTTTGGGGCAATCATTCGATCTACCATGAGGAAGGCCAGACTCCACAAAAGGTCCCATTTCACATTTGGCAATTTGTTGACAGCAATGTTGCGGAAGGAGGATATCGAAGAGGAACCAGCTGACCACAAACTCCCACATAACCCAAAGAAGGTTGACCTCACCAAGGTCAAAGATGCTGAAACAACTCATGGAGTCAACCTTACTACTGTGGAGAGACATGCTCGTGACGAGAGTTTCTTCTATCATCTCTATGGCATGACACGATTCACTATGATGAGTGGTGGACGTATTCCAACTGCTGAAGAGCTCCAACAGCTAGACCACGACTACCCAATGAACATGCATGCACGGGAGATGTGCGGAGTGGGTGTTTATTTTGAGGAACCTCTAGACGATGATGTGCCGACTGATGATGATAGACGCTTGCCTGATTCTGACGAGGAGGAGAACTCTGACGACGACTCTTATGATGATTCAGACGACGGGGGTATGACCCCCGACATTGATGAAGGGTCCGACTAACCAGGTTCTTCGCATTTATTTTTCACTGAGGGTAGTGTCCCGTCTAAGTGTGGGGTGGCAGAATCGCATGCTATACTTCTTTGTTTGCACCTATGTTTGTATGTTTGTTTGTTTACTTTGTTTTTTTTATTTTTTTCTTGAGTCCATTTTTTTTTAGTTTTTTTTAGGAGTCAAATTTTTCTATCTTCGCATGAAATTATTTTGATAGGCAGCATGAGATTATAACAAGAGTATGTGCCACAATTGTGACTATTGAGACGTCTAGGCTCTAGTTGTGACTTATTATGTGATATGGTGTGATTCAATTCCTTCAATTGTTGGGTCGAGAGTCTATATTACTTCCAATCAAGTCAACCATGTGCCTTGTGAGTGTGAGATAATAGTATATTCTATGTTTATGGCTGATGCTAGAACTTGCCTGGTATGTATGCAAAGCGAAAATAAGGAGTGTAAGTTTAGGATATGATTTAGGCATTTCTTTGGCAACCTATATTTGTTTACCTTCAGTTTTTCCTACCCATGTAAATCATCCTAGTTAAACCCTTTTGAGCCTTTAGCCTATTTCTTTGACAACCTTGTATGTAAGCCTAATCTATTTTTTTCAAGACCATAATTTGATCCAAATTCCTAAGTGCTTTAAAGTAAAAAAGTCATGTGACAACATAAGAGGAAATTGGGTGAGTATGATGCTTTAAATTGCAATGGTGCTTGAATGTGTTATGAAAAAGAAAGTGCTAGCATAAGAGGTATGTTGTGAAAAGAAAAAGGAAAAGAAAACTGAAAAGTGAGTTGTGCTTAAAATTGAAAAACAAAAGAGGAGAACAAGGGTGGAAGAATAAAAGAAAGAAAGGTTGAAAGAAAAAAGTGTCAATGATACAATGTGATGTATTAAAGCGCTTAGGAACTTAGTCACTATTTCTGGCCAAAATAGCTGATCCTACCCATCCCTGAGCCTACATTACAATCATCAAAAGACCTACTTGATCCTAAGCTTAGCATTCTGACATTTAGTAGAGTATTACATTAAGGGCAAGCCTATGGTCATCAGTTGCTACATATGAATTCTTTGTGAGAGTGAGAGCAAGGACATTTTGATACCCATGTTTGAAAAATATGCTATACTTGTGAGTGATTATGGGTACTATATTGTGAGACACACATGGTTGATGAGTCTTGGATAGTTGTATATGATTCTATGCACCTTAACGTTTGCATGCGAGTTGATCACCATCACGAGTCTATGCTTGAGGTTAAATTGTTTCTACTTATAATCAGAAAGCTACTCTTTGTTGATAATTGTTGTGCTTGTCTTAAAGAATGTTTTATGTTGTTGCTATAAAACCCTAAGTTGATGTTTTGAAGGACATGATATTTTGTTCGAGGACGAACAAAGCTTCAAGTGTGGGGTGTTGATGATAGGAGAATTTACGCGCCTATATCAATATATTTTGCCCATATTTTAGCCTAGTTTTGAAAACAAATTATATATTTCATGCACTTTTAGTCCTTTTTCCTATAAATGAGCTAACGAACATGATTAGTAAAGTTTCAGGTATAAATGATGCAAAATTCAGCATTTTATGGCTTACTTGATGCAAAAGAAAGCTCACGAAGGAAGGAAAGGGAGTTTACACGCCTAAGGACCAAAACTGCTGCATGGAAACTCTGTCCCGGGCTAAAACAACATTTCTGAAGACTTTGGAGACCTGGACCAAAACTGCTGCATGGAAAATCTGTCCCGGGCTAAAACAACATTTCTGAAGACTTTGGGGACTTACAGACACAAAGCTGGATTTTGACAATGATACATTAACCTAGTACAATTGGGTTATGTATTTCATTAGTTTATTTGGATTAGGAGAATGTTACATTAACCTAGTACAAATGGGTTAAGTATTTCCTTAGTTTAGTAGGATTTGGTTATTTATTTCATTAGCATAGTAGGAGTAGGATAAGAGTATTATAAATACCCTATCATGCTAGAGATTTTTAATTAAGTCCTTCCTTAGTGGAGAGATAAACGAATTCTTCTATCTTTCAATACATTCCTCTCTTAACAATCCATCTTTCTATTCACTCTTCTAATCTTTCCATTACTCAACAATTAAATTCCACAACAAGAGAATCGTTACTTGCTAAGGAATCACCTAATCCACACGCCTATCACCTAATCCACACGCCATTACTCAACAATAACAATGCAAATCGTGATCTCCTTCGCATTCATGGGTAACTAAACCTCTCTGTTGGGGTTATGGAAGCCGAATGAGTTACTATCTATTCCTGTGAGTTTGTGAGTTCGAGACACGTATATTGCTTATATCATTATTCTCTTCATCTTAATCCACATTCTTTGCGGTTGCAAACGCAAGAATACGCCAGTCTAACATTTAACTTGTTCGCGAGAAAGGTTATTTGTCTGGAAAAGAGATAATGTCAAGGTAGTAGGACACCCTTTTCTATTAAAAAGCTAGTGCCGTAACTGGACTAACCTCTTGGAGAATTCGTACCGTTAGACATGCTTTAAGCTCGAGAGAGTTAAAGTGAAATAGTCCTTGTTTAGGTCGAGAGACGCTTGGATTTACCATCGACTACAATTCTCTATAAGCAATTACATGTCAAGACTCTACACACTCATAGCCAATAGAGACGTATACCTCAGAAGGTGGACATAACCCCAACGCTTCAATTCTCACTGTTTCACAACCTACGAAATACTCTGTTTTTACTTTGTTATTTTCAGCTTTGCTTTACTATTTTGTTTACATTACTTGCACGACAAGACTCCCCCCTTCTTACGAGACTTGCACCAAAAGTTTAGTAATTTTGCTTACTTGTTGGCCAAACTATTCCCTGTGGGATCGACACCCAACCCAGGTTGGGTTCTATATTTGCTAACGAACGCTTTACACTCACAAGAGCTGTAGATTGAGCGTTATCAGCGAACCAAATGCCTTACTGGCGTCAATAATAATGGCCCTTTTTGGTTTGGTTCTATGATGTTAGAGATTTCTTCCATAGTGGATTCTACCATGGACATAGGTGATGAAGGGGAAAAGAAGAAGAGATTTTCTGTAGAAGGTGTGGGACAGCAAGGGTTTTCAAATTCTTTTGGTGGATTTAAAGATGTTGATTTGTCAGATATTTTGATTTTTGCAAAGAAAAAAATAAAGGTACAGAATAATGACGATAAAAAAGGATGAAAATAATTGTTGAGAGAAGATTAATGAGACTTTAAGAAAGAGAGAGAATAAAGGATTTAATTAGTTTTACAGAGATAAAAGAGTGTAATATTTGGACTTAAAGGGCATGGGACGTGTCTAGTCCTAATTGGTGCATTTTTTCACACATAAGCGATTTGACAGCTTTCAGAGACACGGGAAAGGACATATGGCTTTTAAGACAGTCACTTTATGTAATTTTTTAAGAAAGACATACATGGTACTAACCTGTGGGATTGGACTAGGTCCTCCTGTTGCTTGAAAGAAATTTCTTTACTTGATTTCAGTCTTATTATCTCTCCTACAAGGGTTTGCTCACTATGCGTTTATACCTGCAAAGGTATAATATTGAGTTAGACTAATTTACATAAATTGAAATAGAATAAATGCACCCTAATCATAGCCAAAATTTTGAGAAATTTAATCCACCAAGGCAAACTAATCCATCTTAATTAGACCCAATCTTAGCATATTCTTCACAAATTGCTCCTTGTGGAGAACTTTTTTAAAGATATCACCTACTTGATCTTTAGTTTTACATAACTTCATACAACTTTCTTCTTTTTCAACACTGTCCCTCAAGAAATAATGTCTCACATCAATGTGCTTTGTTCTCTTGTGCTGTACAGGGTTCTTTACCATATTTAAAGCACTTGTATTGTCAGACATTAGTGGAATTGTGTCAGTAACAATTTCAACATCCTTTAGTTGCTATTTTATCCAAAGTAGTTGAGCAAAACATGAAGTTGCAGCTACATATTCAGCTTCTGTAGTAAAGAGAGCAACTGTGTTTTTCTTTTTAGAACCCCATGAAATGAAAGATGAACTATGGAAATGAGCCATTCCAAAGATACTTTTTCTATCCACCAAATACCAGTATCGTCAGCATCAACATACCTAATTAGATCAAAAATGGTTCTAGAAGGATAGAATAGGACCAGGTCCCATGATACGGGAATAATTACGGATATGGACTTATGGGAGTGCATGTTGGGTCCGATACTTGGTGTGTCCAATTGAAGTGCAAAAGGGGACCTAAATGCACTAAAAATTAGCCAACATACTACACTTTATTTGTAACCTAGAATAAATAGAAAATTGTAGGGCTTTTAGACTTAGATTTTGGATATTGTTGTAAGTCTTGTAAGACTTGAAATATCATAGTTAGGTCTTGGAAAATCCACCAACCAAAACTAGGGCAAGATCTAGTGTGGAATCATTGGTGATTGTCTTTTTCTTGGAAACATAGATTCTAGAGAGGTGGAATCTAATCTTGTGTCATGTAAGAGATAGGTGAATTGAAATGTGTAGTGTTAAGGGTTCAAGAGTGGAATAGGCTCTTGAGTTCTTAATATTACATCTTCATGTAGTCTATCTATCTATCATTTTATCTTATTGTAATCTTATTAGTGTTGTAACTTGAATCCGTTTGTTATTGTGTTTTAGTGAAGCCGTGACTTGTTGTTCATATTATTATTGTGTTATATTGTTATCATATTGTCGTTGTTGTTGCCGTTTGGTGTTTGTTTCGTGTTTTTATTATTTTCTTATATCATTTGGTATCAGAGCATGACTTGATCTTATTTCTATCAGAGTATGGCTTGAATTTGTGGGCAAATTCCTCTTAAGATGGAGAGGATGATACAGGAATAATCATGGATATGGACTTATGGGAGTGCATGTTAGGTCCGAGACTTGTTGTGTGCAATTGAAGTGCAAAAGAGGACCTAAATGTACTAAAAATCAGCCAACATACTATACTTGATGGCCACCTAAGTCTCTAAGGGGCCATTTGGTCTTTTGGTATTTTATTTGTAACCTATTATAAATAGAACATTATATGGCTTTTAGACTTAGATTTTGGATATTATTGTAAGTCTAGTAAGACTTGAAACACCATAGTTAGGTCTTGAAAAAGCCACCAACCGAAACTAGAGCAAGATCTAGTGTGGAATCACTAGTAATTGTATTTTGGTTGGAAACATAAAAGTTAGAGAGGTGGAATCTAATCTTGTGTAACGTAAGAAATAGGTGAATTGAAGTGTGTAGTGTTAAGGGTTCAAGAGTGGAATAGGCTCTTGAGTTCTTAAGATTACATCTTCATGTAGTTTATCTATCTATCCTTTTATCTTATTGTAATCTTGTTAGTGTTGTAGCTTGAATCCGTTTGTTATTGTGTTTTAGTGAAGCCGTGACTTGTTGTTCATCTTATTATTGTGTCATATTGTTATCATTTTGTTATTGTTGTTGCTGCTGTTCTGGTGTTTGTTTCGTGTTTCCATTGTTTTCTTGTATCATTTGGTATTCGAGCATGGCTTGATCTTGTTCCTACAAGATCAATCTTGGGCTTTGTTGTTAGAAAATAAAAAAAATTTGTTGAAAATCTAAAAATTCTAGAAAAAGGTGCAATTTGTCTATTTTTTGTTCTTGGCCGAGAAATTATTGTTCTTGTTGTTGTAGTCTTGGCCGAATTGTGGTGTCTAGATCTAAGTGTTCTCTTATTTGCTTCGTTGTTTTTAGTGTTAGCTTTCTTCTTCTCTAACAGTCTTGAGTCTTGATCTAAAATTGAGCGTGAATTGTTGAGTTTGTTGTTGTGAACATTGTTGTGGCCGTGTGGTGTTATTCTTATTGTTGTGGATTTAGTTTGATGTTGGTGTTGTTGGTTTAGATCTTGAAAGGTTGTTGTTGTGTTCTTTTTGTTCATCACAACCTTCCTCTCTTGCTAAAATTGAAACACAATACAGAAACTAGGCCGTCTGTGGGTGGTTTTGTAGGCTTGTCCGTGTGAAACATTGTTGTAGTAGAGTTGGCCATGTGGTTGTGTTGTGGATATTGGTGGTTGTTGATTTTTCTTGGTGATTGTTGAAGTGTTCTTGATGTTCTTCCCAATCTTTATACCTTGTTAAAATACAGTGAACGTTAGATCCAAAAAGGTGAAGAAAAAAGTGGGAGATCTTTGTTAGTCTTGAAAGACTTACCATCACTCACCAACTAGTCAATCACATCTCAACCACTTTCCATAAAACAAGGATCCATGTTTTAAGGAGAAGTACAAAGAAAGTCAAGTCTTCCTTTTTGAAATTTGAAAAAGGATTCCAAGACTTATATTTCCCTCCTTAACCAATTCCTACTAATTCCAAATTGTAAAATTGATCAAGACTTCCAAATTTGGAAAATAAAATTATTGAGAACCGAGGCCAATCACGGACTGCCATGTCACCAATTAATGTTCACCAATAAATTTTAAGCTCAAATTTTGATCTTTTAGTTTCAATTTGTTGTTCTTTAGTCTCGTTTGTTGATTCCTTTACTAACGATCTAGAACTAGATTGTAAGTTAGTTTTGAAACCGTTCTTCGTGTTAACTTTCCTTTGTGTGTCTTAATTCTTTGAGTCATTGTAATACGTCCTTGTGTGTTTTCTTACTCTTTGGAGTCTTTGTAAATGTGGATTCACCTCTCAAAACCTCTTGGCGTACAAGCAACCTTACAACACTTGTGAGATTGAGTGTGAGGGATCCGAGAGGCAAGAAATAAAAAGAGAGAGTGAGGATGTTTTTGTACAACTAACGTGTTTTCTGTTTTGTAGGTAATTCCTTTGCCATAATGGATACCATTTTGGCCCACCTTGATTCTATTGCCTGAGAAATAGCTAAGGCCAATGTGGGTCTTGACAAATTAGGCTCGGATATGTCTACTATACTTGATAGGTTGGATTGAGTGAAGATTCGAAGGAATTCTCGTGATTTAACTTCCAAAGCTTTACCTCAAATAATCAATCCTCCAAGACCACCACCAAATGACATAGACATAAGCCAAGACACCAAATGCCCTCCAACCTGAGACCTACATAGGTCAATCTCTCCCCCATTCGATCAAGTCCAACAAAAAGTATTTGGAAGCCAAATCCCTCCAGTCCAAGCTCCACCACCAAAGCTCCACTTTACCAAATCAATCCTCTCAACTGAAACTCTACTTCACCAAAGTCGACATGTCTATGTACAGAAGAATAGTAGAAAAGAACATGACGGATATGGAGTCTACGACGATGCTTGTATGATGGTAGGAGACTTATTTCAGATGAGATTGAAGACAAGACTCAATATGCAGAAGAAACTGAGGTTCAAAATGAAGATGTTGGCCAAAACTTGTGTTAATGTTCTCTCAGGTTCCTCATGATTTTACGGACTATTTTTGAGCCATCTCATGTTTTGCGGGCTGTTTTGAGTGGTTTCTTTTGAAGTGGCCAATTGAACGAGGTGAAACCGTGAATTTATAGGCAAATTCCTCTCAAAATGGAGAGGATGATATGGGAATAATCACGGATATGGATTTATGGGAGTGCATGTTGGGTCCGAGACTTGGTGTGTGCAATTGAAGTACAAAAGGGGACCTAAATGCACTAAAAATCAGCCAACATACTACACTTGATGGGCACCTAAAGTCTGTAAGGGGCCTTTTGGTCTTTTTGTATTTTATTTGTAACCTAGTATAAATAGAACATTGTAGGACTTTTAGACTTAGCTTTTGGATATTATTGTAAGTCTTGTAAGACTTGAAACACCATAGTTAGGTCCTGGAAAAGCCACCAACCGAAACTAGGGCAAGATCTAGTGTTGAATCACAAGTGATTGTATTTTGCTTAGAAACGTAGATGCTAGAGAGGTGGAATCCGATCTTGTGTCACGTAAGAGATAGGTGAATTAAAGTGTGTAGTGTTAAGGGTTCAAGAGTGGAATAGGCTGTTGAGTTCTTAAGATTACATCTTCATGTAGTCTATCTATCTATCTTTTTATCTTATTATAATATTGTTAGTGTTGTAACTTAAATCTGTTTGTTCTTATGTTTTAGTGGTCGTGACTTGTTGTTCATCTTATTGTTGTGTTATATTGTTATCATCTTGTTGTTTTTTCTGTTTTGGTGTTTGTTTTGTGTTTCCATTGTTTTCTTGTATCACTTTCTCCCTTTAGATATTTGAGAATTCTTTTGGCAGCTTTCAGGTGAGCTTCTTTTGGAAAAGCCTAAAACTTGGTGCACATACCCACACTGAACACTATATCAAGTCTACTAAAAGTAAGGTAGAGTAGAGATCTAATAGTTCTCCTATACATTATCTCATTTACTGAAGGACCAGGTTTATCAGTATCCATTTTAGAGTTGGTTCTAATGAGAGTGTCAATAGGCTTGGCATCCCTATATTGAGTTTTTTTAGCAACTCCTTGTTGTATTTTTCTTGGGAAATCATGGTGCCCTAAGGTATTTGCTTGATCTGCAGTCCAAGAAAGAAACTTAACTAACCTATCATGCTCATGTCAAACTCACTTCCTATCAGCTTAGCAAATTCTTGACATAGAGACTCAGAAGTTACTCCAAAAATAATGTCATCAACATAAATTTGCACAATTAGCAAACAATTTCCTTTAGATTTTAGAAATATAGTGTTGTCAACTTTCTCTCTCTTAAAGACATTTTTTAGAAAAAACTTTGACAGTCATTCATACTATGCTCTAGGAGCATATTTCAACCCATAAAGAGTTTTATCCAAGTTCAGAACATAATGTGGAAGATCAATATCTTCATAACCTGGAGGTTTTTTGACATAAACTTCTTCTTTTAGATTTTCATTTAAAAAATCACTCTTCACATCGATTTGAAAAAGCTTAAAACCCATATAAGCTTAAAACCCATATAAGCTGCAAAAGCAATTAGATTGCTTCCATCCTTGCAACTAGAGCAAAGGTCTCATCATAGTCAATTCCTTCTTTATTATATCCTTATATAATAATTTTTTTTTATTTCTTAGTGCCATGCTCATCTTTATTATTTCTATACACTGATTTTGTCCCAATAATAGTTTTGTAAGTAAGTCTAGGGACCAGGTGCCATATTTTTCATATTTCAAATTGATGAACTTCTTTCTGCATAGCATTTATCCAGTAAACATCCTTTAAGGGTTTTCTTTACATTTTTAGGCTCAATTTGAGATATGAAAGCTGAAAAGTCATAAAGTTCCTTGCTTGTGCCCTTGTTTGCATTCAAAATTCCAGTAGAGAAGTCAGATTCTCAAGGGGGTGAGATGACTTATCCTTTCAACTTGATCTTCTTGATATTGATTGGGGTCTGTTAGGACCAGGTCCTTAAGAGTCCTAGTCTTTAATTTCCCGTTAGGACTCATTAGGGACAAGCTCCTACAACTGAGAGACTGGTTCTTCTTCTCCTTGTTCTTGTACAATCACATTATCCTGAATATTTTGACCTCCATACAGCCTATGTTGAGCCATCCCTTTGAATATGAATTATCTCCTCCATTTCCATGTCATCACTTCCTAGTTCTTCATATTTCCTGATTCATCAAATATAACATGCACACTCTCCTTTACATATTGGGTCCTTTTATTGTAGACCCCATAGACTTTACTAGTTAAGGAGTACTTTACAAATATAGCTTTATCACTTTTGGAATCAAATTTTCATAGCTTATCCATACCATTGTTCAGAATAAAATATTTGCAACCAAAAGGCTTGAAGTAATCAAGTTTGGGCCTTTTGTTGAATAACAGTTCATAAGGAGTTTTGTTTAGTATAGATCTGATTAAACATCTGTTGGTAACATAACATGAATTGTTCACAACTTCAGCCTAAAAACTTTCAGGAATACCACTATCTATGAGCATAGTTCTAGCAATATCAACAAAGTCCCATTCTTTCTTTCAACCACACCATTTTGTTGTGGGGTTCTCAAAGCTGAAAAGTTGTGGCTAATTCCATTTTCAGCACAAATTTCCTCAAATTTAGCATTCTCAAATTTAGTTCCATGATCAAATTTAATTCCATGATCTGACCTTATTCTTGCTAGTTTCATGTTCAGCTTCACTTGAAATTTTTAGCAATGATCACCAAGACATCATTAGTTTCATCCTTAGCTCTTAGGAACATAGTCCAAGTGAATCTAGAGTAGTCATCCATAATAAAACACACATATTTCTTTCCTCTTCTACTTTGAACCTTTACAGGTCCATATAAGTCCATGTGAAGCAATTCAAGAGGTCTAAAGGTACTTACTTGCTTCTTCTATTTGAATGAAGACCTGGTTTGTTTTTCTTTGACACAAGTATAATATATCCTGGAGTTTGAAAAACTACAGCTTTGGCACTCCACGAACTAGGTCCTTCGATACCAACTTGTTAAGTAAAGATGAGATTACATGGCATAGTCTTCTGTGCCAAAGATCTGTATTCTAACCTTGAGCACTCAAACAAGTCAATTCATACCCATGACATTATTTTGGGCTTTGGGTCACTTTTGGGCCCAATAGCATTTAGGGTCACTTTTGGACCCATTGTGTAATAAACACCCATGGCCTATAAATAGCTAGTTTGCCTTCATTTTAAGGGGAGATTTTAGATGACATATTTGTTGCCTCTTTTAAGAGCCTCTTTCAAGGTGGAATCCTTGGGCAAGGTGGAATCCTTGTGTTGAGAATTTGCTTAGAAACGGAGATTGCTTGGGGGTTCTGGTTCCCTTGAGGTAACGTAAGAAATAGGTTTAGGTTTTATGTGATATTAAAGGTCCAAGAGTGTAATAAGCTTTTAGATTGTTAATATTACATCTTCATTTATCTATCTATCTTTACTTTCTTGTAATTGTTTCCTATATCTAGTGTAATCCATTTGTGTTCTTGTCTTGTAACCGTGTGTTGTTGTTATTGCATCTTTTTCATCAAGTGTTGTTGCTTTTAGTGTGTTTTACTCTTGATGTCATTTCCTTTCTTGTTCTTCTAGTGAATTCGAGAGAGGTCATCAAAGGGGGTCAAATCGTTGACTATTTTGGTGTATGTTTTTATGTCTTCCTTGTCGATCTTGTATCATTTGATTATGGCTACACCAAAAATTTGGAGGAAGGACAGTCAGCTACTAGACCACCTCAATTGAATGGTCAGTACTATGGTTGGTGAAAGACAAGACTGCACGATTTTATAATGGCCGTAGATAGTGAGCTATGGGATGTAATCCTTGATGGGCCTTATATTCCTATGAAAGAAGTTAAGGAAGGAGAAATCACCAGGCTGGCTGCTAAGCTCAAAGGGAATATAATGAGGGGGAATGAAAAAAGATTGAAAAGTATTTGAAGGCCAAGAAGCTCTTGGTCTGTGGGATATGACTTGATAAGTACAATTGTATTTCTGCTTGTGAGAGTACAAAGGAGATTTGGGACTGTCCAATGACTGCTCATAAGGGAACTAGTCAAGTCAAAGAATCTAAGGTCAATATGATGACTACACAATATAAAGCCTTCTCTATGAAGGAAAGTGAAACCATTCAAGAAATGCATAGCAGATTTACCTCTATCACTAATGAATTGCAAAGTCTTTGCGAAGTTATTCCACCTAGCAAACAGGTGAGAAAGATATTAGGAGTTTTTCCAAAGTCATGGGAGAGTAAGGTTAATATCATTTTTGAAGCTAGAGATCTAAATACTCTTACCATGGATGAGTTAATTAGAAACCTGAAGACCTATGAACTGAAGAAGCAGCAGGACCAAGAGAAGAAAGAGCCTTAAAAGGAGAAATCTTTGGCTCTAAAGGTTTCGATTTCTCCTTTTAGGGCTCTTTCTTCTCTTGGTCTTGCTTTCCATTGAGTTGCCTTCAAATCTATACTCGGTACACCCAGTGTTCCATGTCTCATTGTTGAAAAAGTATATTCGTGATCCAGCTGTAGTTGTTCCCTTAGAAAGTGTAGATAATTAGAATTGGCTTTCCTATGAGGAAGTTCCAGTCGAAATTATTGATCATCAAGTTCGTAGACTAAGGAACAAAGAAGTTCCACTAGTCAAAGTTCTTTAGCAGAATCAGTCCATAAGGGAGACACTTGGGAAGCAGAAGCAGATATGAGGACCAAGTACCCTCTTCTTTTCTCCGCGAATCCATATTCAGCATAAGGTTCTAATCTTCTTAAGATTTTCTTTTCTCTGTCATGCTCAATTTTAGCCGCACATCATGTTCCTATTAGTCATACATTCATGAACCGGTACAATCATGCATTCCATGCATTAGACATGCATATTCAGTGTGTAAGCTCAGTCCATCAGTTTCCTCAACTTAACCAGTTTCATTTGGGGACGAATGATCCCAAGGGGGAGATATTGTCACACCCTGCATTTTTCCTAGCATGATCTAAGTCCCTATACATGAGTATTTTTCAAATAAAATTTCTGAAAAAACTCATTATTTTTTAGTTAAGAACCTGTCATTGCTTAGGAAATTCAGTTAGCTTTCCAACGATATAAAATTTGCCTAAATCCGATAACCGTGTAAGAAATAATGGTAATTTTAAGTTCCAGTCACTAAATACCATCATTTTAACCTTTAGCGCATTGTGTAGGCAGCCCAAATGAAAATTGTAGATTTCCAGTGTGACACCGCAATCATGGCGCATTGCGGAGTAGGCTAATTTCTCGTTTGTCAATTTTCAGTGGATGTTTGCGATCATAGCGCATCGCGGAGCAAGCCAAAATGGCATTCAAAGTTTTACCGCGATGGAACCGTGTCACCATGTTTGTCCAGATTCCAGTTGTCCAAATTCCAGTGGCTTGGCGCGATAGTGCTGCATCACGCCAAGGCCAAAAATTGGGTTTTCAGTTTTCAACTTCCCTCTTTAAATACATTTGAGGGTATTTGGGTCTTTTTCCTAAGCCCTAAACTCATCCTAAACACGAAATTTAACCCCTAATTGACCTAAATACTGATAATTACTCACTTTCTCTCAAATTAAAAATCCCCTCTTTCAAGAACAAGAAACCTTAGCTCTCAAATTCATGGCAATTTCTCAAGAACTCTCCATCAATCCCTTCAAATTCATTAACCCAGGTATGTTAGATGTTTATCCATGAATTCCTTTCATCCATGGAGCCCAAGTAACCCATTTTAATTATCAAGTTATAATCTTTTCAAGATTTACGTTTTAAATTATGATTTCATCCATGAATCTCTATGTACTATTGATTTTATACCATGTTACCATGAAATTATTGTTATTATTCAATCTCCCATATTTTAATTCTATGTTTTACTGAATTAAACCATGATTTAATGCTATTATGATGAATTCATGCTATTTCTACAAGTTTCATGACATTCCTATGATTGTTTTAAAACCATGAACTACAAATGTTTGATAAAATGCCTACAAGAGTGATTTATTTATTAAGAGCCTCTATGTTTTCGCCTTCAAGATTTGGTGCCTCTTCAACATAGTTGTTTTGAGTCCTGGAGTTATTGAATTCCCGAAAACCATTATTGTTTTATCAGTCTAGTCTCTGTACGATTATAGAATAGTGTTAAGATTTAACTATGAGCATTATCAGAAGAGTCAGATATCAGTTATTAAACTCAGAATAGTCTAGTATCTCAGTGTCATTCAATTGGAAGTAGGATTAAGCACCGAGTGAGTGTAGGGATGGTGGCTTCCACGTTAGATAGGCAAAGTCATTAGTAGCAGTCCTTATACTCAAGAACTATGTAGCCAGTGTAGGATATGAGTAGTCACCTATCAGATTAGGCTTGACTATCTTCCAGGGGTCACCCGTCAGTTTAGGCCTGACGCCCATAGTCCTTTGGACATTATATCAGTTTTGTGGATCCACATAGCTAGCGTTAGTACCCATGGCACGGTAACACCCTTCCAACTAAGTTACAGTTTGGATCCCGATTAGCTCAGATTGGGGAATGTCGATTAGATGATTCCTCCCACAGTCTCAGATATGGTTTCAATTACAGTCCCAGTCCAGTTGTTCAGTCTTAGTATTGTTTGATCAAGGCATACAGATATTAGTATATTTTTCAGTACTTTAGAATACAAATTTTACTAAGTCCATGTTATATGCCTGGTCATATGTCTTCAGTGTTTATAGATTTTCATGCATTTTTAGAATTTTACAGACTTTCATGCATGTTCAGTATCTACAGATTTTATCTTCCCTGTCCAGTGTTTTATGCTTTCCATGTATACTCAGATAGATCATTACTCTTATTCACGAAACATTGCATGTTAGCCTACCTCATTTAGCATACCAGTACATTCAAATTACTGATCGCATATTTTTATTTTGCGCTATGATGTCTCATATCATAGGTGCTGATGCTCAGTTCCTGGATCGTACCTAGATTCTCAGATTATCAGTAGTACAATAGCAGTGGTGAGTCCTCATCATCCGAGGACAAGGTATTTACTTAATGATTTTAGTTTAATTAGTTAGTTGGAGTTAGTTGGGTCCTATCTCATCAATTCTCAGTCATTCAGATCTAGAGGCTTTTCAGACATTACAGTCAGTTAGTTATTCAGTTTATCAGTATTTTTTTCAGATTTCGACAATGGTTTATCCTAGATTTATATTTCAGTTTTGAATTCAGATATTAAAAACCTTATGGCATTTCAGTTATTATTCCATATTCATGATTATATTATCCAGTGCTCACAGTAGGTACCAGCTCATGGGTTAGTTTATGGTCCCTCAGGACTATAAGCACCATGTAACGACTAGGAGGTAGTCTCAGGTTATTACAAACTTGGTATCAGAGCCTTAGGTTTTAAAGTGTCCTAGGAAATCTGAAAGCCACGTTGAGTAGAGTCTTGTGCATGGGTGTGTAGCGCACCACACTTATGGATGAGAGACTACAAGGCGTTTAGGAAAAGTGTCCCTACTTTCAATATTCATGTCATGCGAGTGAGCATGAGCTCAACTTAAACTCTTAATCTAATCTATTTTCTTCTTTTTTTTATAGAACATGCCTCCTAAGAAGAACGAAAGAAGAACAGGAACTCAGCCAGCCCCTCAGCCCATCCAAGCAAACCCTCTGGATGGGCATATATCTTACGCAGAATTTCGGGCTGCGTTCACTACTTTAGCGAACTCCGTAGCAGTGCAGAATGAATGGCCAGCTGCTATTCCAGCCAACCCAATGGCCAATGCTATTGCAACTAAAATTTATGATTTCACCCGGATGAATCCTCTTTCTTTCACGGGATCCAAGTCTGAAGAAGATCCATAGGAATTCTTAGATATGGTTCAGAAGGTAATGGATGCTATGGGGGTGATATCTAGTCAGAGTGCTGAGTTGGCTTCATACCAATTGCAGGATATAGCCCATACTTTGTTCAAAAAGTGGATAGTTAATAAAGGTGTTGATGCAAGGCCTATAGAACGGGAAGAGTTTGTCATAACTTTCTGGGATAGATTCTTTCCATTAGAGTTGAGAGAGGCCAAAGTGCTAGAATTTATTAATTTGAGGCAAGGAAGCAAGAGTGTGATGGATTATTATCTTATGTTCACTCATTTAGCTAGATATGCTCCTCATGTGGTAGCTGACAGTAGGTCCAAAATAAGTAAGTTTGTATCTGGCGTGTCTGATAGTATGGTCTAGGAGTATAGGACCGCCATGCTTATTAGTGAGATGGACTTTTCTAGGTTGATGGTCCATGCTCAACAGGTAGAGAAGAAAAAGATTAAGGAGAGGGGGAGAGGAAAAAAGAGTGCTAAAATGGGTAACTTTAACTTCAGTCAGCCAAAGTCAGAGGGTGTTAACAGTTCTCAGTTTCATCTGAGGTCCTCAGCCCCAGTACCTTTTTTAGCCAGTTCCCCAGTACCCAAATTCAAAAATGATAATAGGGATAGGGCACCAGGCTCTAAGTCCCAGGTCAGTGTTAGCAGTGCTCGTACCAATTATTTATGTCAGAAATATGGCAGCTACCATCAGGGTAAGTATAGAGCGAGTAGTGATGTGTACTTCGGGTGTGTCAAGCCAGGGCATAGATTTGCGAGTGTCGGATAGTTTCTCAGAAAGGTAGGGATGCGCGCCAACAGGGCTAGTCCCATCAGGCAGGGTATTGCTTCCAATGCAACCAGAGGTCAGCGTCTGAATAGATTATATGCTCTTCAGTCCCACCAAGATTAGAAAAATTCTGCTGACGTAGTTACTGGTATGTTACAGGTCTTTCACTTACATTTTTATGATTTACTAGACCCTAGAGCTTCTCATTCTTTTGTAACTCCATTTATAGTCGTCAATTTCAGAGTCAGTCCCAAAACTCTAGCTGAGCCCTTTATAGTGTCTACCCCAGTAGGTGTTTCCATAATAGCCAGGCAAGTATACAGGAACTGTCCGGTCATAATATCTCAGAAAGTTACCTCAGTTGATCTTATGGAGTTAGAGATGACAAATTTTGACGTCATTCTTGGCATGGATTGGTTCCACTCATGCTATGCCTTAATTGATTGTAGAAATAAAATAGTTCATTTTCAATTTCCAAATGAACCAGTCCTTGAATGGAGGGGTAGTACTACAGCTCTTCGGGGTCAGTTGATTTCATATCTTAGAGCCAGAAAGATTATATCCAAGGGGTGTGTCTACTATCTTGTGCATGTAAAAGATTCTAACTAAGAAACCCCTACTCTTGATTCAGTCCTAGTAGTAAATGTATTCTTAGATGTTTTTCCTGAGTATCTTCATGGAGTTTCTCCCGAAAGGGAAATCAACTTTGGAATAGACCTTCTTCCAGATACTTAGCCTATATTTATTTCGCCATACAGAAAGGCTCCAGCTGAACTCAAAGATTTAAATAAATAGTTAAAGGACCTCCTAAATAGTTAAAGCTGTACTTGGACATGTTCATTCATCACACACACTGAGAGATCCTATAACCGACATAAACCATGTGAGCTACATGGAGTCCAACGTACAACCCATGTTGGGGAGAGCCATCCTATCCTTGCCATTAGAGTAGGACTACCGATATCAAATCCACACAAACTAGTGATCACTATATAAATCAGCCTCAGGCTCACTTCTATGGGGGCACGTTGTTCTAGGGAAGTAAGGTCGCTTTATACCTCCCACATGGTGCTAAATATTTCTTCCGGACTTAGCTCAGATCATTTCAAAGAAAAACCACAACAAAACAATTTCAGTAATATATAAATATACATCGGGAGCCATCATGCTTCTCATCTATCAAAATCAACCACGTTGTGGATTTCTTTCACACTCGAGTTCAAAACAACTCCATTAAGACCAAAAGGTCAAATCATTCACAATATCTCAAATATTCAACATCAACGTACTTATAACACACCCTTTCTAAAAAAACACAATTTCCAATGGGGATTCACGACCCAAATATCAAAATCATGATAAATATCGTTCAAGATTCATTCTTTATATCTCCACATATGTAAATTCATCTTTCAAAATCATAAACATCAAGATTTCATAAAAATCATCATAAGATATGGCTTCATTCTTCAAATTCATAAAAATCAAATAAAAATCATGCCTTTGTAAAGAAAATTACTTTTGGGCACAAGAACGAAAGAGAGTTCTTGTTGAAAAACCCCACATACCTTGAATGATGAACTTTAGATCGATAATCATTTTTGAGATGTTAATCGTTCCTTTGAATAATGGTTCTTGGAGTTCTTGAACTAGGAACTTGGAATGTCGAATAAATTTACAGAATTAATGGTGAACTTTGGAGGTTCTTGAAGTTGGATATAGGAGCTTAGGGTTTTCTTTTTGAAGGAATTTGATGAAATATAACATATATTGCTTCTAATAGGCTTTAATATAGGGTTTGGACGGATTTTGGGTGAGAGGAATGACCAAAACGCCCCTAAAAATCAAATAATTCTCGAATTTGTCCTTTAGTGGACTATTTTGATAGTCTGAAGTAGATTAACCATAACGTTTTACTCCGATATCCAAATTGGATGAAACCAATTTCATTAGAAAGAGGACTCTGATATCTTTCCGTTGATATATAGTATCTCACCCATATCATTGTGTACGAGGAGTTATGCTCGTTTGAAGTTGACCCAAAAATTCGCTTTTGATAGGCTGAAGTAGATCGACCATAACTTTTTGCTCCGATAGACAAATTGGATGAAACCAATTTCATTGGAAAGAGGACCCGCAGATATTTCCGTTGATATATAGTAGATCACCCAGATCATTATGTATAAGGATTTATGATCGTTTAAAGTTGAAGAAAAAATACGCCAGTCCTCAGTACTTTTTCCTGCACGTTTTACTGTTTGCTACTATTCACGGTTCGATCGAAATGTTCATAACTCGTCGCTCGGGCGTCCGTTTTGGATGATCCACATATCGTTGGAAAGATTATTCGATACTCGATGCAATGGTGGGTCATAATATAAGATATTCAGGACAGAAAATTTATAATTCATTCTAGAAGATAGAACCCAACACATTTACGCATAAAATATCAACGAAAAATTTCCCGGGGTATTACATCATCCCCCCCTTGGAAACATTCATCCTCGAATGACGCTAGACATTTCAAGATTAGATAGGGAATAGATAATATATTTGAACCATTCGTTAGACTCATCACCATATCGTTTCTCAGTTCGAATGCAACATAGAATGCATAAATTCAAGAAACTACAGCTGAACACATAATAAATGACAGCTTAATTGCTGCAACTTTTATCAAAAGTGCATGATTTAGGAAAGAACGGTACCTTCGGCTTGATTGGAGTTCGCAGAAAATAGGTGCGGGTACTTGGATCGCATATCCGCCTCAGCTTCCCAAGTTGCACCCTCAACAGATTGGTTTCGCCACAACACCTTGACCAAGGGAGCTTCTTTGTTCCTTAGTCTTTGGATACTGAAATCAAGAATCTCAACAGGAATCTCATCAAAAGAAAGATTTTCTTGAATGTCAACACTCACAGAGGAATCCACTACCACAACATCGCAAATATGCTTTCTAAGCATGGAGACATGGAATATTGGATGAACAGAGGACAACTCGGAAGTCAACTCGACCTCATAAGCTACCTTACAAACACAACTAAGATTTTGTAAGGACCAACATAACGGGGACTAAGTTTCCCCTTCTTTCCGAATCTCTTTACTCCCCTCATGGGTGAAATTTTCAGATACACTAGGTCACCAACTTCAAACTCAAGGTCTCTCCGTCTAATATCCGCATATGATTTCTGACGACTCTGCGTAGTTTCAACCTTTCCCTAACCAACTTAACTTTTTCCATAGCCTCAAATACCGAATCAGGACCACTCACAGCCGCTTCACATACCTCGAACCAACCTATGGGTGATCTACACTTCCTCCCATATAAGGCTTCAATTGGAGCCATGCCAATACTAGAGTGGAAACTGTTATTATAAGCAAACTCTATCAACGGTAAGTGATCATCCTAACTTCCCTTAAAGTCAAGTGCACAAGATCTCAACATATCGTCTAAGGTCTGGATGGTCCGCTCAGCCTGACCATAAGTCTGCGGATGAAAAGTAGAACTCAAAAGCACTCGGGTACCAAGACCCTTCCGAAAAGCTTTCCAAAATTGCGAAGTGAACTAAGTACCCCTATCCAAAATGATAGACAAGGGAACTCCATGCAGTCTGACTAGCTCTCAGATATACAATGTAGCGTAATCCTCAGCAGTATATGAAGTATGAACAAAAAAGCAATGAGCAGACTTAGTCAACCTATCAACCACAACCCAAATAGAATCATGATGGCATCAAGAAGGAGGTAAACCAATCACGAAGTCCATATTTATCTCTTCCCACTTCCAGGTGGGAATACTACACTCTTGCATCATACCACCAGGTCTTTGGTGTTCAACCTTAACCTGTTGTCATGTTACATACTTAGCTACAAACGTTGCTATATCTTTCTTCATGCGACTCTACCAATAGATTTTCCGCAAGTCTTGGTACATCTTGGTGGCACCAGGATGAATAGAATATCGTGCCCTGTGAGCTTCAGCTATAATCCTCTGTCTCAAATCATCAACATTCTTGACACACAATCTACCTTGCAATCTTAACACACCATCTCCCCCTTGGGAGAAAACCTCTACTTTTTTGGTCCTTGACTGACTCCTTCAGTCTGACCAAACTAGCATCTAAGTATTGCTTGTCCTTCACTTCTGAAACCAAGGAGGATTCAGAACTACTCTGAACCCCTATACTACCTTCAGCAGAGTCAAATAACCTAACCCATAATCTAGACAAACAATGTACATCACGATCCAACTCTTTCTTACCTTCTACCACATGCGAAACACTACCCATGGACACTCTACTTAGGGCATCTGCCACAACATTGGCCTTGCCCGGATGGTACAACACACTCATATCATAGTCTTTTAATAATTCTAACCATCGTCTCTGCCTAAGATTCAATTCTCTCTGGGTAAACACATACTGCAGACTCTTATGATCAGTGAAAACATCAACATCGACACTATACAAATAGTGTCTCCAGATGTTCAAAGCAAACACAACAGTAGCCAACTCAAGGTCATGGGTGGGGTAATTTTTCTCATGGGGTTTCAATTGTCTAGAAACATAAGCTATCACCTTACCCTTCTGCATCAATACGCAACCCAACCCAGCTCTCGAAGCATCACAGTACACCACAAAACCATCAGCACCATCAGGCAAAGTCAAAATAGCACCACAAGAACTTCACTTTCTTTTGGGTCAACCGAGTCATAGGAGACACTATAGAGGAGAAACCCTCAACAAAACGGTGGTAATAGCCATCTAAACCTAAGAAACTTTGGATATCAGTCAAAGAAATAGGTCTAGGCTAATTTTTAATAGCTTTGGTCTTTTGGGGATCAACTCTAATACCCCCAGAAGAAATGATATGACCCAGAAAAGCAACTGACCTTAGCCAAAACTCACACTTACTGAACTTGGAAAACAACTTGTGATCTCTAATGGTTTGCAAGAGAGTTCGAAGATGATCAGAATGTCCATCCTCACTATAAGAGTACACCAGTATATCATCAATGAACACTATGAGAAACATATCCAGATATGGTCTGAACACTTGATTCATCAGGTCCATGAAAGCTGCTGGGGCATTAGTTAACCTGAATGACATAACAAGAAACTTAAAATGGCCATAAAGAGTTCGGAAAGTGGTTTTCGGGATGTCACACTCCCTAACTTTGAGTTGATGATAGCTGGAATGAAGGTCTATCTTTGAGAAATAACTTGCATCTTGCAATTGGTCAAACAAATCATCTATTGTCGGAAGGGGGTACTTATTTTTTACGGTGACTTTATTCAGTTGGTGGTAATCAATGCATATACGCAAAGAGCCATCTTCGTTTCTCACAAACATCACAGGACCACCCCAAGAAGAAACACTAGGCCTTATGAAACCCTTATCTAGTAGATCTTTGAGTTGCTCTTTCAACTCCTTTAGTTCTGCAGAGGCCATACGGTAAGGAGGAATAGAAATGGGCTGAGTATCTGGAAGAAGATCAATCCTGAACTCTTCTCTGTATCAGGAGGTATCCCTGGTAGATCATCCAAAAAGACATCAGAAAACTCATTAACGACGTTAACAGACTGAAGAGTTGGAGTCTCAGACTTAGTTTCTTTGACTCTAACCAAATGGTAAATACACCCCTTGGAAATAAGCTTTCTAGCTTTGAGGTAAGAGGTAAAATAACTCTTAGGTGACACAGAATTCACAGACCACTCAAACACGGATGCACCCAAAAACTAAAACTTGACCACTCAGGTCCGACAATCAATAGAGGCATAAGAAGAATACAACCAGTCCATACCTAGAATCACATCTAAATCTACAATGTCTAACTCAATCAGATCAGCCAACAAGACTCTATGAAGAACGGTAACAGGACACTTTTTATACACTTTTTGGGCAACAATCGAATCACCCACTGGGGTAGAAACTAGGATAGGCTCAGGAATAATCTTAGGACTCATTTCAAAATTCACAGCAATCAAAGGTGTAATATATGAGAAACTGGATCTAGGATCCAATAAAGCATACACATCAAACTAAAATATATGAAGCATACCAGTAACAACATCGGGAGAGTCCTCCTATTCCTGGCGGGACGGTAATGTATAGAATCTATTATGGCACTGCCCGCCAGCATTGCTAGAAGAGGTGCCCTGAGCTGGGGTTGGGAGAGTCGCTGGAATTGGAGCACTAACAATCTGAGTCTGGGTCTGAGGGCAATAGTCACGGTGCCCTTTTCCATCCAGTGGACAATCTCTAACTCTGTGACCCATGTCACCACACCGGAAACAACCCCTCTTCTCACCCCAACACTCACCCGAATGAGCCCTACCACACTTAGGACACAGGGGACGATTTGGCTTACTGCCAGCACTGTACTGGGACCTGGATGCATATGACTTACAAACCTTGCTCCTGCCTACCTCTAGGCACAGAAGCACTAGCAGATGACGGTGCTGGCATAGACGAACGATCTTGATACTGAGGGCGACTCCTTCCCTGCAATCTAGTCTGACCCTGTCCGTGCGGCTTGGACCTAGCTCTTTTATTCCTTCTCATTCTATGTCTCTCCTTAATCTTATCTGCCTCAATCTGTTGGGCATGAGTCATCCACCTAGAAAGATTCATCTTACTATTCAGCATAGAAGACCTACACTCCTTAACCACATAACTAGACACTCCAGTCACAAACTTACTCATACTAGCTTGATTATCAACCACTAAGTCAGGAGCATACTTGGCCAACTGATTGAACTTTAGACAGTACTCCCTAACAGTCATAGAGAGTTGCCAAGGATTAGGGACAACTCCCTCACCTTTACCTTTCCTCCAAGCAACAACCCAGTCATAAGCAAGGTCTTTCAACCTATACACAGCCAACTCCACACTATAATCCTCAGATACATACATCACCTGAATCACCTCCCTGCTGCTGTGGAGCCGGGGATGGGTTGGCCTGAACATTTACAGTAACAGCTTGGGCCAGTGCTTGAAAGGCTGCCCGAAATTCAGCATGAGACACATTTTTATTCAATGGGTCAGCGGGTTGAGGTTGCTGACCATCATTATTTCTTCTCGCTCGACGTGGAGGCATATTTCTAAAAGAAGAGAGAATGAATCAATAGCATAGAGAGACACTTTAAGCACGATAGACTTCTGAAAGAAAGAATCACACTTTTTCCTTAAACATCTTCTAGCCTCTTGATCATAAATGTGGCGCGCTACAGACCGATGATCAAGACTCTACTTAACGCGGCTTGTCAGACTCCCTAGGATGCCTTAAAAACTTAGGATTTGATACCAAGTTTGTAACACCCCGTAAAATAGGTCCCGGAGCGTCACATGGTGCTTGAGGCTACGAGTAGCCCCAAGCTAACCCTTTGAGCCATTTTCATTCAGTTCAACACAAATTAACGGGGTTTCCATAAATAACCCTCAAATATCAACAGAGTAATCATTATCCAAGAATAAAAGAATTTTAGAAAGATAACAAAATATGACTTATTAGTCAACTCCCAACATCTATACTAGTCTGACAAGCCTCTAAGAAAATCAATAAAACCAGCGAGCTATTGAGACATGCCCCAACTGACTCATACTCAGTTATCAAATGTAAACGATTCCGTGAAACCAACATAAGACATCACATCCTCAGAACATAAGGACTCATCACAACAGAGGATATAGAACAACGTGCCTAAAGAATCACTGTCAAACCTGGAACTGAGCACCTAAACCTATATTTCGAGAAAATGCAGCCCACATCTAAAGATGTGGGTCAGTACCATGGAAAGAAACCGAGTATATGGAGGTGTATGCAATTGTATAAACATCATCATCATAAATACTTATAGGAAATATACAGGATGTATGAAAGACTCACATAGCCCAAAGAAAATCATCATAATCATGAGAGAATGAAATAAGTACAATAACACATGTGAGTCATCATATAATTGTCAATCACTTTCAGTTCATCAAGAATATCAATTCTCATAATGTAAATATCTTTTAAATGTTTCGAAAGAATAACTTTCACAATTTCACTTTCAAATCACTTCACCATTCACCATAGACACAAGGAAACACACACACGGAGATCCTATAACCGGCATAAGCCATGTGAGCTACATGGATTCCAACGTACAACCCACGTTAGGGAGAGCTGTCCTATCCTTGCCATTAGAGTAGGACTATCGATATCAAATCCACACAAACTAGTGATAACTATATAAATCAGTCTCAGGCTCACTCCTATGGGGGCACGTAGTTCTAGGGAAGTAAGGTCGCTTTATACCTCCCACTCGGTGCTAAAGATTTCTCTTGGACTTAGCTCAGATAATTTCAAATAAAATCCATGACAAAACAATTTCAGTAATATATAAATATGCATCGGGAGCCATCATGCTTCCCATTTATCAAAATCAACCACGTTGTGGATTTCTTTCACACTCGAGTTCAAAATAACTCTATTAAGACCAAAAGGTCAAATCATTCAAAATATCTCAAATATTCAACATTAACGTGCTTATAACACACACTTTCTAAAAAAAAAAATTCCAATGGGGATTCACGATCCAAATATCAAAATCATGATAAATATCGTTCAAGATTCATGATTTATATCTCCACACATGTAAATTCATCTTTCAAAATTATAAACATCAAGATTTCATTAAAATCATCATAAGATATGGGTGCATGCTTCAAATTCATAAAAATCAAATAAAAATCATGCCTTTGTAAAGAAAATTACTTTTGGGCACAAGAACGAAAGAGAGTTCTTGTTGAAAAACCCCACTTACCTTGAATGATGAACTTTAGATCGATAATCATTTTTGAGATGTTAATCATTCCTTTGAATGATGGTTCTTGGAGTTCTTGAACTAGGAACTTGGAATGTCGAATAAATTTACAGAATTAATGGTGAATTTTGGAGGTTCTTGAAGTTGGATATAGGAGCTTAGGGTTTTCTTTTTGAGGGAATTTGATGAAATATAACATATATTGCTTCTAATAGGCTTTAATATAGGGTTTGGACGGATTTTGGGTGAGGGGAATGACCAAAACGCCCCTAAAAATCAAATAATTCTCGAATTTGTCCTTTAGTGGACTATTTTGATAGTCTGAAGTAGATTAACCATAACGTTTTACTCCGATATCCAAATTGGATGAAACCAATTTCATTAGAAAGAGGACTCTGATATCTTTCCGTTGATATATAGTATCTCACCCAGATCATTGTGTATAAGGAGTTATGATAATTTAAATTTGACCCAAAAATTCACTTTTGGTAGGCTGAAGTAGATCGACCATAACTTCTTACTTCGATAGACAAATTGGATGAAACCAATTTCATTGGAAAGAGGACTCACAGAGATTTCCGTTGATATATAGTAGATCACCCAGATCATTATGTACAATGAGTTATGATCATTTAAAGTTGGAGCAAAAATACGCCAGGCCTCAGTACTGTTTGCTGCACGTTTTACTATTTACTACTATTCACGGTTCGATCGGAATGTTCATAACTCGTCGTTCGGGCGTCCATTTTGGATGATCCACATATCATTGGAAAGATTATTCGATACTCTACACAATGGTGGGTCATAATCTAAGACATTCAGTACGGAAAATTTATAATTCATTCTAGAAGATAGAACCCAACACCTTTACGCACAAAATTTCAACAAAAAATTTCCTGGGGTATTACATCATCCCCCCCTTGGAAACATTCGTCCTCGAATGATGCTAGACATGCCAAGATTAGATAGGAAATAGAGCATACAGCTGAAACCATTCGTTAGACTCATCACCACATCATTTCTCACTCCGAATGCAACATAGAATGCATAAATTCAAGAAACTATAGCTGAACACATAATAAATGAAAGATGAACTGCTACAAATTTTATCACAAGTGCATGATTTAGGAAATAACGGTACCTTCGGCTTGATCGGAATTCGTGGAAAATAGGTGTGGGTACTTGGATCACATATCCACCTCAGCTTCCCAAGTTGCACCCTCAACAGATTGGTTTCGCCATAAAACCTTGATTAAGGGAAAGTCTTTGTTCCTTATTCTTCGGATACTGAAATCAAGAATCTCAACAGTAATCTCATCAAAAGAAAGATTTTCTTGAATTTCAGCACTCACAGAGGAATCCACTACCACAACATCGCTAATATGCTTTCTAAGCATGGAGACATAGAATATTGGATGAACAGAGGACAACTCGAAAGGCAACTCGACCTCATAAGCTACCTTACCAACACGACTCAGAATTTTGTAAGGACCAACATTACGGGGACTAAGCTTCCCCTTCTTTTCGAATCTCTTTACTCCCCTTATGGGTGAAATTTTTAGATACACTAGGTCACCAACTTCAAACTCAAGGTCTCTCCTTATAACATCTGCATATGACTTCTGACGACTCTGCGCAGTTTTCAACCTTTCCCTAATCCACTTAACTTTTTCCATAGCCTCAAATACCGAATCAGGACCACTCACAGCTGCTTCACCCACCTCTAACCAACCTATAGGTGATCTACACTTCCTCCCATATAAGGCTTCAATTGGAGCTATGCCAATACTAGAGTGGAAACTATTATTGTAAGAAAACTCTATCAACGGTAAGTGATCATCCCAACTTCCCTTAAAGTTAAGTGCACAAGCTCTCAACATATCCTCTAAGGTCTGGATGGTCTGCTCAGCCTGACCATCGGTCTGCGGATGAAAAGTAGAACTCAAAAGCACTTGGGTACCAAGACTCTTCTAAAAAGCTTTCCAAAATTGCGAAGTAAATTGAGTACCCCTATCCGAAATGATAGACAAGGGAACTCCATACAGTTTGACTAGCTCTCGGATATACAATCTAGCGTAATCCTCAGTAGTATATGAAGTATGAACAGGTAAGAAATGAGCAGACTTAGTCAACCTATCAACCACAACCCAAATGAAATCATAATGGCATCAGGAAGAAGGTAAACCAATCACAAAGTCCATATGTATCTCTTCCCACTTCTAGGTGGGAATACTAAACTCTTGCATCATACCACCAGGTCTTTGGTGTTCAACCTTAACTTGTTGGCATGTTGCACACATAGCTACAAACGTTGTTGTATCTTTCTTCATGCCACTCTGCCAATAGATTTCCCACAAGTTTCGGTACATCTTGGTAGCACCAGGATGAATAGAATATCGTGCCCCGTGCGCTTCATCCATAATTCTCTGTCTCGGATCATCAATATTCGGGACACACAATCTACCTTGCAATATCAACACACCATCTCCCTCTTGGGAGAAAACCTCTACTTTTTGGTCCTTAACTGACTCCTTCAGTCTGACCAAACTAGCATCTAAGTATTGCTTTTCCTTCACTTTTGAAACCAAGGATGATTCGGAACTACTCTGAACCCCTATACTACCTTCAGCAGAGTCAAATAACCTAACCCCTAAACTAGCCAAACGATGTACATCATGAGCCAACTCTTTCTTACCTTCTACCACATACGAAACACTACACCTGGACACTCTACTTAGGATATCCGCCATAATATTGGCCTTGCCCAGATGGTACAACACACTCATATCATAGTCCTTTAATAATTCTAGCCATCGTCTCTTCCTAAGATTCAATTCTCTCTGGGTAAACACATACTGCAGACTCTTATGATCAGTAAAAACATCAACATAGACACCATACAAATAGTGTCTCTAGATTTTCAAAGCAAACACAACAGTAGCCAACTCAAGGTCATGGGTGGGGTAATTTTTCTCATGGGGTTTCAACTGTATAGAAGCATAAGCTATCACCTTATCCTTCTGCATCAATACGCAAACCAACCCAACTCTCGAAGCATCACAGTACACCACAAAATCATCAACACCATTAGGCAAAATCAAAACAGGGGCTGAAGTGAGTCGAGTTTTCAACTCCTAAAAACTCTTCTCACAAGATTTGGACCACAAGAACTTCACTTTCTTTTGGGTCAACCGAGTCATAGGAGACGCTATAGAGGAGAAACCCTCAATAAAAGATGGTAATAGCTAGCTAAACCCAAGAAACTTTGGATATCAGTCGGAGAAATAGCTCTAGGCCAATTTTTAACAGCTTTGGTCTTTTAGGGATCAACTCTAATACCCTTGGAAGAAATGATATGACCCAGAAAAGCAACTGACCTTAGCCAAAACTCATATTTACTGAACTTGGCAAATATCTTGTGATCTTTAAGGGTTTGCAAGATAGTTCGGAGATGATTAGAATGTTCATCCTCACTACGAGAGTACACCAGTATATAATCAATGAACACTATGACAAACATATCTAGATGTGTTCCGAACACTCGATTCATGAAGTCCATGAAAGCTGCTGGGGCATTAATTAACTCGAAAGACATAACAAAAAACTCAAAATGGCCATAACGAGTTCAAAAAGCAGTTTTCGGGATGTCACACTCCCTAACTTTGAGTTGATGATAGCCGGAATGAAGGTCTATCTTTGAGAAATAACTTGCACCTTGCAATTGGTCAAACAAATCATCTATTGTCAGAAGGGGGTACTTATCTTTTATGGTGACTTTATTCAGTTGGTGGTAATCAATGCATGTACGCAAAGAGCCATCTTTGTTTCTCACAAACATCATAGGAGCACCCCAAGAAGAAACACTGGGCCTTATGAAACCCTTATCTAGTAGATCTTTGAGTTGCTCTTTCAACTCCTTTAGTTCTGTAGGGACCATAAGGTAAGGAGGAATATAAATAGGCTGAGTATTAGGAAAAAGATCAATCCCAAACTCTATCTCTCTATCAGAAGGTATCCTTGGGAGATCATTCAAAAAGACATCAGAAAACTCATTGACGAAGTTAACAGACTGGAGAGTTGGAGTCTCAGACTTAGTGTCTTTGACTCTAACTGAATGGTAAATACACCCCTTGGAAATAAGCTTTCTAGCTTTGAGGTAAGAGATAAAATGACTCTTGGGTGACACAGAATTCCCAGACCACTCAAACACGGATGCACCCGAAAACTAAAACTTGACCACTCGGGTCCGACAATCAATAGAGGCATAAGAAGAATACAACCAGTCCATACCCAGAATCACATCAAAATCTACCATGTCTAACTCAATCAGATCAGCCAACAAGACTCTATGAAAAACAGTAATAGGACACTTTTTATACACTTTTTGGGAAATAATTGAATCACCCAATGGGGTAGATACTAGGATAAGTTTAGGAATAATCTCAGGACTCATTTCAAAATTCACAACAATCAAAGGTGTAACATATGAAAAACTGGATTCAGGATCCAACAAAGTATACACATCAAACTGAAATATATAAAGCATACCAGTAACAACATCGGGAGAGTCCTCCTGTTCTTGGTGGGACGGTAAAGTATAGAATCTATTCTGGCACTGCC
Organism: Capsicum baccatum var. pendulum; assembly: GCA_030864225.1. Taxonomy (NCBI): domain Eukaryota; kingdom Viridiplantae; phylum Streptophyta; class Magnoliopsida; order Solanales; family Solanaceae; genus Capsicum; species Capsicum baccatum. The sequence continues at coordinate 76,960,834 of CM061558.1, read as the reverse complement.
CGCTAGCATTGTTAGAAGAGGCGCCCTGAGATGGGGCTGGGCGAGTTACTGGAACTGGAGCACTAACAGTATGAGTCTGGGTCTGAGGGCGATTGTCACGACACCGTTGTTCATCCTATGGAAAATCCCTAACTCTGTGACCCATGTCACCACACCGAAAACAACCCCTCTTCTCACCCCAACACTCACTCGAATGAGCCCTACCATACTAAGGACACAGGGGATGATTTGGCTTACTGCCAGTACTGTACTGGGACCTGGATGCATATGACCTGCTACCTTGCTCCTGCCTACCTCTAGGCATGGGAACACTAGTAGATAATGGTGCTGGCATAGACGAATGATCCTAATACTGAGGGCAACTCCCTCCCTGCGATCTAGTCTGACCCTGTCCGTGCTGCTTGGACCTAGCTCTCTTATTCCCTCTCATTCTATCTCTCTCCTTAATTTTGTCTGCCTCACTCTTTTGGGCATGAGTCATCAGCCTAGAAAGATTCATCTTACTATTCAACATTGAAGACCTACACTCCTTAACCACATAACTAGACACTCCAGTCACAAACTTACTCATACTATATTGATTATCAACCACTAAGTCAGGAGCATACTTGTCCAACTGATTGAACTTTAGACAGTACTCCCTAACAGTTATAGAGCCCTATCTCAGGTTCATAAACTCTTCCACCTTCGCCTTCCTTATCTCCAAAGGGAAACACTTATCCAGGAATGCATCCTAGAACTCTTGCCAAGTTGTAGGTACAACTACCTCACCTCTACCTTTCCTCCAAGCAACAACCCAGTCATAAGCAAGGTCTTTCAACCTATACGCAGCCAACTCCACACTATGTTCCTCAGATACATGCATTACCTGAGTAATCTTCTGCACCTCCTCTACAAACAATTGTGGATCCTCATCAGACTTGGACCCATAGAATTCTGGCGGATTCATCTGCATGAAGTCATGGATCTTGACAGCAGCTGAATCACCTCCCTACTGCTATGGAGCCGGGGCTGAGTTGGCCTGAACATTTATAGTAACAGCTTGGGCCAGCGCCTGAAATTCAGTATGAGACATGTTTTCATTCAATAGGTCAGCGGGTTGAGGTTGCTGACCATCATTATTTCTTCTCACTCGACGTGGAGGCATATTTTTGAAAGAGATGAGCAAGAATAAATAGCAGAGAGAGACACTTTAAGCACGATAGACTTCTGAAAGAAAGAATCATACTTTTTCCTAAAACGTCTTGTAGCCTCTTGCTTATAGATGTGGTGCACTACACACTGATGATCAAGACTCTACTTAACGTGGCTTGTCAGACTCCCTAGGACACCTTAAAACCTTAGGTTCCGATGCCAAGTTTGTAACACCCCAAAAAATAGGTCCCGGAGAGTCACACGGTGCTTGAGGCTACAAGTAGTCCCAAGCTAACCCTTTGATCCATTTTCATTCAGTTTAACACAAATCAATGGGGTTTCCATAAATAACCCTCAAATATCAACAAAGTAATGATCATCCAAGAATAAAAGAATTTCAGAAAGATAACAAAATACGACTTATTAGTCAACTCCCAACATCTATACTAGTCTGACAAGCCTCTAAGAAAATCAATAAAACCAGTGAGCCACTGAGACATGCCCCAACTGACTCATAATCAATTATCAAATGTAAATGATTCCGTGAAACCAACATCAGACGTCACGTCCTCGGAACATAAGGACTCACCACAACAGAGGATGTAGAACAGTGTGCCCGAAGAATCACTGTCGAACCTGGAATTGAGCACTTAAATCTACGTTCTGAGAAAATGCAGCCCATATCTGAAGATGTGGGTCAGTACCATGGAAAGGAATCGAGTATATGGGGGTGTATGCAGTTGTATAACATCATCATCATAAATATTTATAAGAAATATGCAGGATGTATGAAAGACTCACATAGCCCAAAGAAAATCATCATAATCATGAGAGGATGAAATAAGTACAATAACACATGTGAGTCATCATATAATTTGTCAATCACTTTCAGTTCATCAAGAATATCAATTCTCATAATGTAAATATTATTTAAATCTTTTGAAAGAATAACTTTCAAAACTCCACTTTCAAATCACTTCACCATTCACCATAGACATAAGGAAACACACACACACTGGGAGATCCTATAACTGACATAAACCATGTGAGCTACATGGAGTCCAACGTACAACCCACGTTGGGGAGAGCCGTCCTATCCTTGCCATCGGAGTAGGACAATCGATATCAAATCCACACAAACTAGTGATCACTATATAAATCAGCCTCAGGCTCACTCCTTCGGAGGCACGTAGTTCTAGGGAAGTAAGGTTACTTTATACCTCCCACTCGGTGCTAAAGATTTCTCCTGGACTTAGCTCAGATCATTTCAAAGAAAATCCACAACAAAACAATTTCAGTAATATATAAATATACATTGGGAGCCATCATGCTTCCCATCTATCAAAATCAACCATGTTGTGGATTTCTTTCACACTCGAGTTCAAAACAACTCCATTAAGACCTAAAGGTCAAATCATTCAAAATATCTCAAATATTCAACATCAACGTACTTATAACACACACTTTCTCAAAAAAACACAATTTTCAATAGGGATTCACGACCCAAATATCAAAATCATGATAAATATCATTCAAGATTCATGGTTTATATCTCCACACATGTAAATTCATCTTTCAAAATGATAAACATCAAGATTTCATAAAAAGCATCATAAGATATGGGTTCATGCTTCAAATTCATAAAAATCAAATAAAAATCATGCCTTTGTAAAGAAAATTACTTTTGGGCACAAGAGCGAAAGAGAGTTCTTGTTAAAAAACTCCACATAACTTAAATGATGAACTTTAGATCGATACTGATTTTTGAGATTTTAATCGTGACTTTGAATGATGGTTCTTGGAGTTCTTGAATAAATTTGCAAAACTAATGGTGAACTTTGGAGTATCTTGAAGTTGGATGTAGGAACTTAGGGTTTTCTTTTTGAGGGAACTTGATGAAATATAACATATAATGCTTCTAATAGGCTTTAATATAGGGTTTGGATGGATTTTGGGTGAGGAGGAATGACCAAAACGCCCCTAAAAAATAAATAATTATTGAATCTATCCTTTGGTGGACTGTTTTGATAGTCTAAAGTAGATCAACCATAATGTTTTACTTCGATATCTAAATTGTATGAAACCAATTTTATTAGAAAGAGAACTCTCATATATTTCCGTTGATATATAGTATCTCACCCAGATCATTGTGTACGAGGAGTTATGATCGTTTGAATTTGACCAAAAAATTCGCTTTTGGTAGGCTGAAGTAGATAGACCATAACTTTTTGCTTCGATAGACAAATTGGATGAAACTAATTTCATTGGAAAGAGGACTCGTAGAGATTTCCGTTGATATATAGTAGATCACCCAGATCATTATGTACAAGGAGTTATGATCATTTAAAATTGGAGCAAAATATGCTAGGCCTTAGTACTTTTTCCTGCACGTTGTACTATTTGCTACTATTCACGGTTCGATCGGAATGTTCATAACTCGTCGCTCGGGTGTCCATTTTGGATGATCCACATGTCTTTGGAAAGATTATTCGATACACTATGCAATGGTGGCTCATAATCTAAGACATTCCGCAAGGAAAATTTATAATTCATTCTAGAAGATAGAACCTAACACGTTTACGCACAAAATTTCAACAAAAAATTTCCCGGGGTATTATACTATCACTAATCAATACATATAATTAAGAAATTAAAGAACATAAATAAATCTAACTAAAGTCCCAAAGTAAGAGGACTCATCATCTTGCTGGCTAGAATCTGCAACTGTCTGAATCTGAATGTGCATATTAAAACTTGTACCTACATTATGAGACAATGTAGCACATAGACATATATGTGGATCAGTACTTTGAGGATACACTGAGTATATGAGGGTGAAATCATAAGTAAAATATCATCTCATCCTCATAATTTGTAAAACAATGCATGATAAATGTAAATGACTCACATAAACTGGAATGTCTAAAATACTAAAATCTGAAGCAATAAGATCAATTCATACTTTATCAAATCCTGTGAGCCATAACATTCAGTTCTAAAGGTTGTACTTGAATTCTTTATTTAAATCATACTGTCTAAGTGTAGAAAGGACTCACTCTTTAAATCTTAAATCTGAAAGTTGATATCTTTCTGAAAATCATAATCTGAATAAATTCGTGAGCCTTTGCACTTAGTTTTCTAAAAGTTGTTTCTATTAATCTTTTCTGAACGCCTTTACTACTAGGGAGAATACTTTTAGAAAATAATATGAAAATCCTTACTATTAAGTTATAGGAAAAATACTTTAAAGACTGTTCTGCAAAGGATGTTCTCTTAACCGACATAAACCGTAAGAGCTATCATGGAATCCAACGTCTTATCCTTCTAAGGAAGAAACCTCATGTTGGGGAGAGATGTCATACTCTTTTCAGGGAGTATAACCTATTGTCCATGTGATCGATCACAAGCTAAATTGGTCATCCATATATAAATGGAGATGCTAAGTCTGTACCTACGTTGGCTCATAGTTCTATGGAAGGTAGGGCACACTAATCCCATACTTCCCACTCTGTGCTAAATACTACTCCCTTACTTATATGCTCATACTGTAGGAAAATCCACTTTTAAAAGTCATAATATTTCACACTGAAAGCTAACTTTGCATCTTTTCACTCAAAACTGAGTTTAAGTTGTAAAGTGGATTCTATGTCTCAGCTAAAGATCGAAATATCAAGTCTTTGTTCAAAGATGTCTAAAATCATGTAAAGGGATACTTAGAAGCATAATCATACTTGAAATAACCATATTCAACTAGGGATTAATAACCCACGCTTCAAATTCATATCAAAACATTATAATACCCATGCTTGGTAATGTAAATGTTAATAATTCAACTGAAAATCTGGAAAATATAGTCATACGCATCAATTTATGAAAGTAGACATGTATTTCAATATCAAGATCACTTGAAACATCAAAATATTCAATTAGAAATAAATGGGTATGAACCCTATATTGAAATTCATATAAATCCATGTAAAATTAAAATTTAAAGCTAGTTTTGGGCACAAGAATGAAATAATTATCCTTGTTCAAACCCTACATACCTTAATAGTTTGGATTTGATGAATTAAATGTAAAAGCTTGAACTTTTGAATCTCTAATGGTTTTCTTGAAGCTTCTTCTTAAAGTTTATGAATTAGAAATATTAGATTCTTGACTATCTTGAAGGAAATTTGACGGAGTTCTTGGGTGTTCTTGAGGGGAGCTAGGTTTTCTTGGAGAGAAAAAGATGAATGAGAATGTATCTAATGCTTTTGGGAGCTAAAATTTAATGTTATGGACGAATTTGGGTGAGGGAAATTGACCAAAGTGACCCTAGGCCTTTTGGAATTGAATTAGCATGTAAAAGAACTTTGGATTCATGTCAAGTTTCGTGTTGGGGTGCAGTTGACATGACGCGTCAAGATCGCGTCGGCTTACTACCTCACTCGAAAAAATCATGACATTTTACTCAATTATCGGATTTTTGTGAAATTGGTATCGTTGGAAAGATAATTAAATTATCTACAATTTGGTGGGTGTTGAGATAAAAAATTCTATGTATATAAAAATTTATATACGTGTAAATTAAACCCTTGTAGAATCAAACAACAAATGTTGGACGAATCAAAAGATCTTAGCTCCACTAGGCTCTAAGTGACTTATATGAATATTATTCACCTAATAAGAAATTATCACACTTAGGATTAAATTAGTGACATGATCATTCAAATTATGAATCAAGATTACGCCAATTACACCTTCACCGCGACGTGGTGGATGCCCAGGTGGCATACTGCTTTACTACAAATGCTCTAACCCCTTCACCGAGTGTCGTATTTGGGAGAATTTGGTATTGACGGAAAACTTATTCAATTTTCCACACCATAGATGGTATAAATCTTAAAAATTTTACATGCATAAGAAGATATTCATTTTTCAAACTAACCTTTGACATTCTAGGAGCGAAATTAAGTTAGAAAAAGAACGAGGTATTACATGAACTATGTTGTGATTATAGCTATTAATGAAACAAGATGAGAGTGTGTGTGGTTAAAGTCCACCATACATCTCATTTGAGAAAAATGTGATTTGAAATGTGACAATGTTCCCACAATTTTATACGGAGATAATGCAGCATGCATAGCACATCTTAATGGAGGATTCATAAAAGAAGATAGAACGAAGCACATTTCATCAAAGATTTTCTACATACATGAGATATAAAATAATGGTGATATTAACGTGCAACATATTCATTCAAGTGACAATGTGGTAGATTTATTCACCAAGTCTCCTCCAATTACAACTTTCAAGAAGATGGTGCACAAGATCGGGATACAAAGACTCAAGGATGTTCTCATTAGAGGGAGTTAATATGTGTTGTACTCTTTTTCCCTTATGAGGTTTTGTCCTACAGGTTTTCCTTGTAAGGTTTTTTTGAAGCAACCTATATGCGTATTGTTAGAGATGTGTACTCTTTTTCCTTCACTGAATGTTTTTTCCTACTATTTTTTTCTAGTAAGATTTTCACGAGGCACATTATCTATCAATTAGACATTTAAGGGGTGTTATAAATGTATTTACATTATAGTTAATGTCTATCAAGATCTATCAAGATCTAGTTGATATCTATCAGGATTTGAAGTATCTGTCTTTTAGTCAGAAACTAGGAGTAAATTTCTCCTATAAATAGAAGGGCTTCATTCATTGTAAATGATCACTTTAAGATAAATAATAATTACTTTCTCTTCTCTCTTTACTGTTCTTCTTTATTATTTATTATTACATAACAGATACAATATCATTGTAGAAGTCAATAACCTGATCAGAAAGGGATTTGATCATGCCCCTTTAAATGTTACGTGTGACACTTAAGAAGAGCCAGTGACCAAGCCTTTTAAATTTATTAATTTTTGGACTAAATATCCTAAATTTAAGGAGAAGGGGCATGACATTGTAGATTTTTAGAGATCTAATAAGTAGAAAAGAGTAGTTTTTGACCTATCGTTTAGCAGTCAGCCACTCACTAAGCTACTGAGGACAACAAAATTATGTAATTCAATTAGAATGATATTGAAATTACATATGATCTAAAAGTGTATTGAATAATGAGATTCACTATTATCCACCGTCAGTTCAAACAAAAATTACACAGTCAACTTATTTTTGGTATGCTATTCAATATTATAACACATATTATTAATATTTAACTAAAATTAAAGAAAAAAATCTTATAAGGTAAATAGGACTCTAAATTAGTTCTATAGAATTTTTGCTTACCGAAAATAAGAATATCTTTTTCACTGTTCTTCATCATCCTACACTTCAGCTCCATTGAAAGAACTGACATTTACCTTAGAAGAATCTTTTCTTTCATTTTATTTAAGGAACTGACTAAGGATGATGTAGGCAATTGCAAAATTCATCTCCTTCTCCGCCTTCTATTTGGTGAATGTCAGTTCCTTCAATGGTGTTGAAGTGAAGGATGATAAATAACGATGAAAGAGATATTCCTATTTTTGGTAAGCAAATTTTGTCTAACTAATTTAGAGTTCTGATTATCTTATAAGACTTTTTCCTTTAATTTTAATTAAATATTAATAATATGTGTTATAATACTTAATGGGATACCAAAAATAAGCTGACCGTGTAATTTTTATTTGCACTGACGGTGCATACTAGTTTATCGTGTTATTATACTTTACAATATACCAAAAATAAGTTGATCGTGTAATTTTTGCTTGCAATGATGGTGCATACCAGTTAAACCCTTGAATAATATGGACCTAGTCCTTTTGGAGCCAATCCTATCCTAGGTATTCTAAAAAATATATGATTAACGGGGAGAACATCATTGAAAGAATATATTTGCATACATTTAAGTAGGGGTGTCCAAAAATTGAATTAATTGATAAATCAAATCAAAAAAATCATTGTTGATTTATCTATATCAGATTATTGGGTTAATGATTTTTAAACAGTTTTAGAAATTTTTTTATTGGGATATCGGTTCAATTTTTTATTTTAAGGTTTTGGTTAACAGTTAAATTGATAACCCAATAAGATTATATTAAAATTATATTTTTATTCCTAGTTATTTACTAGTGGCTTTATATTTTAAATACATACCCTATTGTTTTTTGCATTTTTTTAGTTGTTGTCTTAGTGTTGTTCTTTTCTTTATAAATTTGTTGGCTTGTTGGGTTTTCACTCATTAATATAAACTATAAACCTGCATTGATTTTCTTTTTTGAGAGATCACTATCGATTGTTACTGCATTCAAGTTTGTTGCTCAACCAAAAAGAAAACAAGTTTGTTTTAGTAATAATGCGTTTGAATTTGTTTCTACTTATATTTTGTGTAGGGTTTTAAGTATAAAACTAGTGTATATATATGAACATATGAAAATAAGAAGAGAAGGTAGAAAAAAATATAGGGGACATTTTCATATCTGTTAAACAGATAAACTAAACCGTTAAGGATCAAAATCGATAACAAGTATCATATTGGTTTAATTAACAGTTTAGCGTGTTGGCAAATCGAATATTGATAAACCGAATTGATAATACATAAAATTGTAACAAATCGACCATTGCATACCCCTATATTTAACAAAGAATCGAAGAAGTATTGCAAAAAGGGTCTTGGAGATTTTGTGAAATTATATAAATTAAGTAATTTTCTGTCAAAGAATTTGATATTATGTTTATTTAATTAAGAGAGATATTTTAGGGATTTGAAAAGTTGTACTAGTATACATAATATATATATATAAAAAGGAAAGTTGTAAGAATACTGGTGTGATAGCTCTCAATGGCATCCATTACTATTTTTCTTTTTTCTCAATTTTTTAAACTTTTTTTTCATAGATAATGTCTAGAAAATCTGTTAAAAATTTGAGTACACCTTATTTATTCATTCCCTTTGTAATATTAATAAAAAAACTCTCCACTTCCTAATTCAATGTAAATACAAACTCTTCACCACCTAATTCAATATATTACGAACATTTTCTCCCTTTTTTAATCTATAAATACAACATCAATTCTTTGATTTCAAGCACACAATCCTTTTCAAAGGATTGGCAAGAAATAGAGGGAAAAGTATTGTCATGATTGCCATAATTTATCAATGGACACCTAAAAGTTTATTACATCAAAATAGATAGATAAATACAAGGATGAAAAAGTAATATTGGTGATAAAAGGTTCAGTGAAGAAATATGAAGATGAAAAAGAGATATTGATGATAAGAGGTTTGGCGAGAAAACTAGAAATATGTTCAATAAGATTGTGAAAGAGGGTGTATTTAGTTTTTTTTTGTTCTTGTATAGTTGTATTGTATGTATAGAATAAAGTATGTATAATATATAGTTTATGGGGGCTTTGAGCTATATGTGACAAAAGAGTTTGAAAATGAGGTGTAGGTGACTCAAGTCTTAATAATTGAATGGAGGTGACAATTACTTTATTATGAATTAAGAATGTTGGGGAAATTTTAAAATAACCCACAAGTTTTTAAATTTACACTTTGATTCAAATGTTAGTTGATATAACAGGAAAAGAAGGTAAAAAGGCGTGTTACTTTCTCTTCTCATCTATTGTTGTTTTCTCTCTCTTTGCAATTTTTGTTGTTCATTGCTGCTACTGCTTTATTCATCATCTTCTACTTTATTATCATCATCTTATACTTCATTATCCTCTTCATAATCTTCTTGTTAACCATTGTTGTTATTGTTGTTACCGCAACTGCTGCTCTTTGACAAATTTCTTAGGTCAAATTTTGGTTTGTACATCACTTTAAATTTTGGCATTTACTTGATAGGAGACTTTGGTAAGTCAAATTATGCTTTTTAGTTGAATTTGTCATCTGGGTAACTGCTAGTGTGCTATTTTCTCAACAATAGCTAGCACACCAACATGAATGCAACATAAGAGCCACCTATTTAAATCGATCCATCATCTGTTGCACCAGATAGATATTCTGTTACAACAAAAGACTCATATGTTGGATTCATGTTTATAGTTCTATAGTGCCCATAACATGAATCGAACATATGGGTATTCTGTTGCGACAGATTAGTAATCTGTTCCAACAGACAATTAATCAGTTGCACGAGATTAGTAATTTATTCCAACATACAAGTAATCTGTTGCAACAGAATATTTATCTGTTGCAACAAAATATAATTTTGTTTCAGCAGATGAATAATCTATTTCGACTAACACAATACAACTTCTGTTACAAACCCAATAGATAACCCGTATGTTGATCTGTTGTGATTGATACTGAGAATTAGACATGTTTGTTGAGAAGAAAAAATAAACAGAATCAAAATTAAATGAGAATTAAAATTTCAAAGTGGATCAAACATAAATTTTTTATCAAATAAAAAAATAAAAATACATAGGTAATGGAAAAAAATAATCTAATTATTATTATTATTATTATTATTATTATTATTATTATTATTATTATTATTATTGTCACTCGACCAATCTTCAATTGGAAGCAGCAACACCCTTCTCATCTTGCGGATCTCCCACAGCATCCTTACTCTGACGGCGGCCAACTCCCATTGTAGGTCATGAACTTGCGTCTTCAGTTCCCGCACGGCGTCTCATAAAATAGCGACATCTCATACTGGATCAGTCATATCTAGAACATGTATAAATTGACAAAAAATGCAAAAACAAAAATAAAGAAAAGAATCTGATAGTAATACAACATATATTTACACAAAAAGAAAGAAAAAAACTTATCAGAGATAGGGAAAAGCTATCAAGTCCTTGAAGAGAAAGTAGTTGAAGGTGTAATATGAAAGATAAGAGCGAGAAATAAATAGAGTGTAGTAGAATGAATGAGTAAGGAGGGACCTATTTATAGAGGATTGAATTTGAATGAGTTAGGCAAAAAGGCATGACTGCTCACCTCCATTTATTAAGTACATTCAAACTGGTGACTTTTTTTATTACTGTGGAAAGTTATGACTTGATAAGTTATGACTTAATTAGTTCTTTTCAGTAACCGTTTTTAATGAGTTGTGGCAATAGATTATATATCTGTTGTATTAGATAACCATCTGTGACATCATTTGTTGCGATAAATTGACAATCTGTTGCATTAGATAATATATTTGTTGCAATATATTTTTTTTTAATAATCATCATATCTTTATATTTAATCCAAATTTGGTGACTTTTTATCACTACTTGTCGCCTATTTAAACATCAAATATTCAAATTTATGTTTAGTCCCTCCTTTTCATATTAGTTAGACTTGGCACACCCATTAAGAAAAATATTTATTAAAGGTCTATTTTATCAAATTATATTTATTAATTATGCTTTCAAAATATATAAATTTGAATATATAAATCGATAATCTGTTGCATCAAAAAGGCGCAACTGTTCACCTCCATTTATTAATTACATTCAAACTGGTGACTTTTTTTTATTACTGTGGAAAGTTATGACTTAATTAGTTCTTTTCAGTAGCCGTTTTTATTGAGTTGTGGCAATAATTATATATCTATTGCATCAGATAACCCATTTGTGACAATAGATATACCATTTATTATAATAAATCGACATTCTGTTGCATAAGATAATTATCTGTTGCAACATATATCTTTTTTAATAATCATCATATCTGTATCTTTTAATCCAAATTTGGTGAATTTTTTAATATATAAATTAAAAAAATAGATTTAAAAACAAAAATATTGAAAAGTACTACTTGTCGCCTATTCCCTCTATTTCGTATTAGAAACTTGGCACACCCATTAAGAAAAATATTTATTAGGGGTCTATTTTATCAAATTAGCTTTATCAATTATGATTTGAAAATATATAAATTTGAATATAGAAATCGACAATCTGTTGCATAAAAAAGGCGTGAATGTTCACCTCTATTTATTAATTACATTCAAGCTGGTAAGTTTTTTATTACTGAAAAAAGTTATGGCTTAATTAAATCAAGTTGCGGACTGACTTGATTATTGTGATAGGTCTTATTATTATTAATTAGTTCTTTTCAGTAATCGTTTTTATTGAGTTGTGGAAACATATTATATATCTGTTGCATCAGATAACCCATTTGTGACAACAGATAATCTATTTGTTGCAAAAAAATCGACAATCAGTTGCATCAGATAATCTATTTGTCGCACATATAAGCTATCTTTTTAAATAATCATCATATCTTTTATCCAAATTTGGTGACTTTTTTATTATATAAACTAAAAAAATAGATTTAAAAATAAATATGTCAAAAAATCACGATCAATTATTAAAGTTAAATAATTGTTCTTTTATGGTTATAAATTGTGTTTATTATTTATTTTCTTATTTTATGAACCTTTTTTCATATGAAATAATCGAAAAGTCATGACTAAAGATTTTTCACCCTCTCAATAATAATAATAACCCTTTTTTTAATTAATAATCGTCTGTTGCAACATATGATCCATCAGTCGCAACAGATTAACCATCTGTTGCAATATATGGTTCATCCATTGCCACAAATGCTCAATCCTTTCCTCCAACCATCGACTTGTTGAGAATAAGGAATAGATAGAATGAAAATTAAATATTAAATAAGAATTAAAAATTCAAAGTCGAACAAGATGTATGAATCCCTTAGGTAGATCCGATATAAAAAAGAAAAATACATACACTGAAAGGAAAAACATAACCTATTTATTATTACTACTATTATTATTATCATCATTATTATTATAAGTATGGAAAAGGGCCTAAAATGCCCTTCAACTATGTAAAATGGTGCAAAAATTTCCTCCGTATACCTATTGGACCTAAAATGTCCTTCCCGTCTACCTATTGGGTCTAAAATTCCCTTCACCTACCTATTGGCCTAAAATGTCCTTTCCGTCTACCTATTGGTTTATTTTGCCCTTTTATTTAGGCAAATTACATAAAAATGTCATCCTTAAAATTTAATTACATAAATAATAGTACTTTTTTAATATTATAAAAATATTTTTATTTTTACATATATAGTCATTTTAAAAAATTAGAAAAGATAATTATAATTTCTAATTTAATGATATAACTAATTATAAATTCACCTTAATTTAAGAGATATATTTTTAATTTTTAAATTTAAAGTGGAAAAGATAATCCGTGCTTTCAAACATTTCTCTCTCTTATATTCAAAATTCAAATATTTTAAAATAAACTAAGTATTTCATTATTTGCTCATGTATGTTTCATTTAATTTTCATGTATGTTAATTATCTAGTATTATTTTATTATCGCGTATTTTAAATTCTAATAAAATGGGTTAACCATAATTTTTTATGGATAAATATTTATGAAATAAAAATCATTATGTTGGGAGTCCAGATATACTATGTATTTTTATTTTATAAATATAATTTCTGTCAAAGTCAAATTTCTATTATATTTTTTATATAATTTATGAGATAAATATTCATGGTATATCTCATTATATCAGAATTACTTTTCTTGTTAAAAAATTATTTATTAAATATAAATATATATTTTCAGTATTACATGGTATAAACTTTTTATATCTAAAATATACAATATATGCTTATGGTATAAATATAATTTATATGGTATAAATATAATTTGTATGGTATAAATATATCATGTATTTTTATTATATAAATATAATTTATATAATATATAAATATACCATGAATTTGTATGATATAAATATACCATATATTTTTATGGAGGCAACGTGAAAGCAAGCAATAAAAATGAAAAACATAAAATTTTGATATAGCATATAAAAAAAAGAATGAACAAAGGCTTCCATAAAAATAGGTAGGGGTGGGCGTTCAGTATTCGGTTAGGTATTTTTAAAGTTCGGGTTCAGTAATTCGGTAATCGATATGTGAACATAGATACCATATACCTTACTTATGAACATCGGTTCGGTAATTTGGTAATCGATAAATTAAACTTCGGTTCGGTACGATATTTGGTTTTACCATATTAAAGTTGGAGAAGTGCAAACATATAATTTATATGGTATAAATATAATTTGTATGGTATAAATATATCATGTATATTTATGATATAAATATAATTTATATAATATATAAATATACCATGAATTTTTATGATATAAATATACCATATATTTTTATGGAGGCAATGTGAAAGCAAGCAATAAAAATGAAAAACATAAAATTTTGATATAGCATATAAAAAAATGAATGAACAAAGGCTTCCATAAAAATAGGTAGGGTGGATATTCAATATTCGGTTCGGTATTTTCAAAGTTCGGGTTCGGTAATTCGGTAATCGATATTTTAACATAAATGCCATCTACCATACTTATGAACATCGGTTCGGTGATTCAATAATCGGTAAATTAAACTTCGGTTCGGTACGGTATTTGGTTTTACCATATTAAAGTTGGAGAAGTGCAAATGTACGTTTAAACTTCAAAGAGTATATTTAATAGAAACCTTATTTAGTATTCTTTTTGTTTCTTTTTACGAATATATTACCAAGTTTCAAGAGATTTTTTGAAACGACTAATACTATTGTCTATTGGGTTGTTTCGACATATATATATATATATATATCGAATATCGATATTCGATAAATACCGAATACCAAACGGTATTAATATCTTGAATCAAATCCAATCTCGAATACCGAAATATTAAAATTTTACTCCCAAATATCTTACCAAATACCAAATTACCAAATACCAATTACCAATTTTTTTGGTTCAGTTCGATAATTCAATTTTCGATATTTTATGCCCAGCCCTAAACACAGGGTATTATAAGTAATGTGGAAATTTAATATATAACTATTTTTCGATCTATTAGAATCTGTTATAAAAGTAAATATTTTATATGCTATATCTGACAACCAACTAATACGGCTATGTATATGTAATAATTTTTTAAAAATGGCTATTTGTGTTGTTTTACTTTTTATTTATTAGATCAATTTAGAATGACGAAAAATTGATATTGCATGCTATTTATTTGGTAATATTAATAAAAATGATAGGGATTTTATGTAGTTTAATAAAGATAAGTTGTGATATTATATATTTTTGTAACTAAAGGGCAAAATAGCCCCAATAGGTAGACAGAAAGGATATTTTAGGCCTAATAGGTAGACGGAGGGTATTTTTGCACCATTTCACATAGTTTAAGGGCATTTTAGGCCATTTTTCATTATAAGTATTACTATTACTACTTTCATTGTCTAAAGGATAATTTTCATCCGGCAGCAGCAGGACCCTCCTCAGCCTTGCTCTAAAGTCGGCCAAATCCTTCAAGAATTCATTATACTGCCTTCTAAGTTCCCAGAAAGACTCGATATAAATCTTCTTATACGAATTTGGATCAGCCATATCTGGAAGTGTAGTAGTAGAATGAACAAGTAAGGAGGGGCCTATTTATAAAGGAAGAGGTTAGTCAAAAATCCACGACTGTTCATCCATCCCTTAATTAAATAAAACTGGTGACTTTTTGAATATGTTAATTATAAAAATGGATATAAATAAACATTTTATATTTATTGTATTTCAAAAAAAAATTGCTTTAAAATAAATCTAACAGATGGGTAATCTATTGCAAAATACATTCTATCTGTTAGATAATTTACAAAATATTAAAACTGTTGCAACAGATGCATATATCTGTTTGATTTTTCGAACAGATAAGTCATATATTGTAACGGATTGATCATCTATCATGACAAATGTCTATAAATATTTGATAATTTTAACAGGTTAGTGATCGGAAGTTAAGCCATAGATGGGCTAGGAAGAATAAAATGCGTGCAGATGGATGAATCTACTTTTATGTGTGGGAGTTATGTATTACTGATAAGGTCACCAGGACAACCCACACAAAGTACAATATTTTTGTGAATGCAATTTTTAACCGATTAGGCACTGATTATTCAAACAAGATCTTGCATTGTACAGTTAAATTTGATGGGGTTTGAATTGATAAGGCCGAGGGCCTCATGATGATGGTACTGATACCCTATTATGAATTACTAATGATTATTTCTCATGTTTATGCATGTCAAGTTTTGAGAAGGGATCAATATTTGGTGTCATTACAGAGATCCAATAGAGATTGGACTTAACTTTAAGTGTGCATTAGACTCTACAAAGGCCTTTGAAGCCTCGCACTGCATAAAAAAAGAACGAAAAAACAATAGAAATTTCCCTGGACCAAATTTATATAGAAGGGTTATTTGAGAAGATGATCATACACCATAAAGAGCCGGGGGAGAACGCCTGTGAGGGAAAGGGGAGTTAATGAAAGACTATATCACTGAGAGCTAATTGAAGAGAAAATATAGATAGAAAGGAACTTCTAGCGAATCTGACCGATGAAACTGACTTAGAACATGAGAAATCTAAATCAAGTGCAAATATAAAAGTATATCCAGTAATGAAAAATCCATCTATTATTTCTCTGAAAGAAAAATAGTGCAGATGGTCTCTTTTCTAGGGAGCTGCGTCTAGGGAGCGTGGTCAGAATTATCACTTAGATAGAAAATAGCAGAAGGCGAAGAAAGCATCTTTGTGAGCATCGATGGTTAAAATGATGTATAGTAAGTCTAGAAAACTTGTGCCAAGAATAGCTGCAGTTAAAATAAGGAATCTAAGATAAGGCTGCAATTTTTGAATTTTAAATTGCATCCCATGCCTTCTTGTTTGTAGTTTCGATTAGGTCCACTGTTTTTTACCTGATTGGAACCACAAACAAGATTGAAATACAGATTGGGTATCATTATTTCCTTAGCAATATGGATTAATTGATTGTGTTTTCTTGCCTTAGAATGCTTTCAGTATATCTTGGATAAGATCAGAGTCTTGTTGTAGTATGTGAATCCCGATAATTTTCAATCTTGCCTCCAGCTTTTCGATTTGGTAGTCAAGTTTATCGTTGCCGTCTTTGAAGTAGGTATAGAGCTGGTGGTATTTTATGAGCTCGACCAGGAACACTTTCTCCTTCAAAGTTGTGGCATTATAGAAGGCCTTTAAAATACTTTATCAGATGCCTTAAATGATACATGGAGGGTTGCTATGTTTGTTTTAGGTCAAAATATGTTGATGCACAGTCAAGCAGTGGTCCCAACAGTTGAATAGCTCACTTTTATCGAGCGTTGCTCAATGCAGCTTGCTATACAAACCTTCAAGGGATTTGATAAATTAATTAGAAAAGAGTTACATAACGTTTGATCTAAACTGACTCTACCAAGCCTATCAAACGTTATTTAACTCCAGGCTCATTACCTTATTAAAACCTTGGACTGAGTTAGTGCATAAATCAAATGAGCTTAATCTCTACACCTTCATCAAAAAATCTTGCCACAACGAAAGTCTTGAGAAGGCATGACTAATAGTCTCTCAATATCACTTTTATGGTTATCTTGACGTCTCTGGTCAATATATTGGAATGGACATAGCAAACAATTGTGCTTAGTTTGGTTTGTCCATTCCAATATAATTGCAAGAGACATAAAAAAAGTCATAAAAGTGATATTGAGAGATTACTAATCATGTCTTCTAAAGGCTTTCATTGTAGCAAGAATTTCTGGCGATGGTGTAGACTTTTGCATGGAAAATATCTTGTCATCTATATATGAAAAAAGATATCAGCAGAAAGGCTGAGAGATTAAGCTCGTTTGATTTGTGTACTAACTCGAGCAAAGGTTTTTGATAGGGTAATTATTCTGGAATTACGTAACATTTGATAGGCTTGGTAGAGTTAGTTTAGATCAAACATTCCGTAACTCTTGCTAATTAATTTATCAAATCCCTTGACGGTTGGTTGAGAAAGCTGTATTAAGAAACGCTTGATATAAGTGAGCTATTCAACTGTTGGGACTACTGCTTGACTTTGCATCAATACATTTTGACCTAAAACAGACATAACGACCCTCTATGTATCATTTAAGGCTTCAAAATAAAGTGTGTTCTAAAGGCCTTCTACAATGCCATAACTTTGAAGAAAGTGTTCCTGATCAAGCTCACAAAAGACCAGCAAATCTATACCAATTTCAAAGATGAAAACGACAAGCTTGAATACCAAATCGACAAGCTGGATGCAATCTTGAAAATTATTGGGATTCACATACTACAACAAACCTCTAATCTTTTCTAAGATATGTTAAAAGCATACTAAGGCTAGAAAATACAATCAATTATATCCATATTACTAAGGAAGTAATGATACTCAATCTTCCTTTCAATCTTGTTTGTGGTTCCGATAAGGTCAACAACAGTAGACCTAATCGAAAACACAAAAAAGAAAGCATGGGATGCAATTTAAAATTAAAAAATTGTAGCCTTCTCTTAGATTCCTTATTTTAACTGCAGTTGTTATTGGCACAAGTTTTCTAGACTTACTATACATCATTTTAACCCTTGATGCTCGCAAAGCTTCTTTCTTGGTCTTCTGTTATTTTCTATCTAGCTGATAATCCTGACCATGCTCCCTAGATGCAGCTCCCTAGAAAAGAGACCATTTGCAGTATTTTTCTTTCAGAGAAACAACAGATGGATTTTTCATTACTGGATATACTTTCATATTTGCACTTGATTTAGATTTCTCGTGTTTTAAGTTAATTTCATCGGTTAGATTCACTAGAAGTTCCTTTCTACCTATATTTCCTCTTCAATTAGCTCTCAGATAATATAGTCTTTCATCAACCCCTCATTTTCCTTTAAGGCATTCTCCTACTGCACTTTCTGGCATATAATCATCACCCCGAGAAACTCAACCATATAAATTTGGGTTAGGATAATAACTATATTGATTTCCATTCTTGGTTGAAGCATGGGAGGCTTCGAAAGCCCTCTTAGAGTCCAACACACCCTAAAAGTTAGTCCAATCGATATTGAATCTCTTTACAATGACAACAAAAATAGATTCCTTCATAATGCTTGACACATAAATATGAGCAACAACCGATATTAAATCTTAACAGGGTATCAGAAGAATATTCATAGTCCCTCAGTTTTATTAGTTCGAACCTATCAAACTTAACTGTAAAATTACGGATATCTTATTTGAATGATCAATGACTAAATGGTAAAAACAACATTCACAAAATCAGTATACTCTATATGTGTTTTCATGATAACATTATCAATAATACATACCTCCCATATATGAATTGGTTCCATCCGCAAGCACCTTATTCCTCCGAATTCATCTTTACTGTAGCCTCTTGTGTTGGTCGGACAAAAGTTGATCAACTTTCAATTCCTTATATTTACAAAGAAGGGGAAAAATTGATGTCAAACAAGAAAAGAACAGAAAGAACATTATCCATCTATTGCAACAGATGTGGAGTCTGTTGTAATACATCAAACCAGCCTTGCTAGTGGTTTGATTTGTTCCAACAATTCTCCTTCTATTGCAACATCAACAACAGTATAAACAATAGATAAAAACAAATAAAAAATATCAACAACAAAGAAACAACATCATTTGTTCCAACATCATCAACAACAAAGAACCATATCCTTTGTTCCAACACCATCAACAACACCACACAATAAATTTCAACAACACCAATCCCACCAACAACATCAATAACATCATAAAAATAAATAAACAAATAAAATAAATACAAAAAAAATGATACTGTCAATAAGGCTTTTAAACTTCTCCCAACAAATGACTTTTTTTGCATATTGTAATAAAAATTCTCGGTTTTTTTATTCATCACTTAAAAGTTTCTTCAAATTTTTAAAATAAATATGATATGGGTAAATGTTAATTAAATAAAAAATAGATATAAATAACTTTCAAAGAAGAAGATGAGAATGAAAGAGCAATGGTGAACCATACCTTACCTACAATGTCAAAAGGGGATCAAAATAATAATTTCAATCGAGAAAAGACATGGATCAGTTTATATCCAAAAGAATCTTTATGAGAAAAAAAGAGAAAAGAGAGAAAAAAAGTTGTGATAACCCTAAAGAGGAGAGAAAAAAAAATGAGAGATGAATAAAATAAATTTAGGGTTGAAGGAGAGATAAGATAATTTAGGATTTCAATATTCATTAATTAATATTTATTAATAACTTGAGGAGCACGAGGAAGAGAAGTGACATTGAAAAGACAAGATAGACTACTCAATGAGATTTTTGAGTTACCTACGAAATTTTTTTTACCACCTTTAGTAGTACTGTTTTATCTCTCTTTCTTCTTTCAGATAAAAGCTTGCTTCAAAATTTAAAGGAAAAAAGATTTTCAAATAGATATGTCATCTGTTGCAATAGATATCAATATCTGTTTGAGAAAATCCAATAGCTCAATCATTTGTAACAACAAAGCAAATGTCCATTTGATAGGGTCATCAGATATGTCATCTATTACAACAGATATCAATATCTTTTTGAAAATTTCAAACAGCTCAGTCATTTGTCACAATATATGCAAATGTCTATTTGATAATTAAATCAGATATGTCATCTGTTACAACAGATATGAATATCTATTTGAAAAATTCCAATAGCCCAGTCATTTGTTGCAACAGATTTCATTGTAATTGATTTAGGTAGAATTAGGGATGAGTTCATAAGGTCAACTACAACATCAATTGAGTCTTTACAATTGCATGGTATTGGTATTGCGTTCATCCCAATTTGAGTCATCGATCGATCACTTTGAGTTGAAAATATTCTCATTAACTTAATTTTAAGCTAGTACCAAAATTAATTTTGGTAGAACTAGGGATGAATGAGTTCATAGGAATAACTACAACTTCAATTGAGTCTTTGCAATTGCATGGTGTTGGTATTACATTCATCCCGACTCGAGTCATCGATCGATCACTCTAAGTTGAAAAGATTCTCATTAACTTAATGCTAAGCTAGTACTTAAATTGATTTTTGTATAAGTAGGGATGAACGAGTTCATAGGGTCAACTACAACATCAATTGAGTCTTTGCAATTGCATGGTGTTGGTATTGTATTTATCTTGATCTGAGTCATCGATCAATCACTCTGAGTTGAAAAGATTCTCATTAACTTAATGTTAAGCTAGTACATAAATTGATTTTGGTAGAACTAGGGATGAATGAGTTTATAGGGTCAACTACAATATCAATTGAGTCTTTCTAATTGCATGGTGTTGTTATTGTGTTTATCTCGACCCGAGTTATTGGTCGATCACTCTGAGCAGAAAATATTCTCATTAACTTAATGTTAAGCTAGTACCTAAATTGATTTTGGTATAACTAGGGATGAATGAGTTCATAGGTTTAACTACAACTTCAATTGAGTCATTTCAATTGCATGGTGTTGGTATTGTGTTCATCCCAATTTAAGTCATTGATTGATCACTCTGAGTTGAAAAGATTCTCATTAACTTAATGTTATGCTAGTACCTAAATTTATTTTGGTATAACTAGGGATGAATGAGTTCATAGGATCAACTTGTAATACCCCGTATTTCCCTAGCTTAAACTAACTCTTAGTCCATGAGTTATCCAATATAAATTTTTGAAATACTATGTATTTTTCAGTTTAGAGCTAACCAATGTGTAGGAAATTCTATTAGCTTTCCAACGATATAAAATTTTCCCAAATCTGATGCCCGAGTGAAGAGTTAAAGCCATTTTTGTAAAGCAGTATGCCAAAATGCATGTCAGCGCATCGTGGAGGCTAGCCAAATGGCACTTGGCAATTTCTAGTGTTGCTCCGTGATATTGGCTCATTGCGCCAAGACCTCAATTCATAATTGTCCTTTTCCAGTGTTCCAATGCGATCCCACCGCGTCGCGGTGAACTTCCAGGTCGCATTCAGCATTACAACGCGATTCCACTGTATCGTACCACCAGCCACATTCCTAATTATCAGTTTCCACTAGCTTAGCGTGATAGTGGTGTGTCACTCTAGGGACCCAAATTGAGTTTTTCAGTTATGAATGTTTAAGTCATTCCAGGGGCATTTGAGTCTTTTTCCACAGCCCTAATCAGCCTAAACACAAAATCTAGCCCTAAATGGCCTATGATCTTATTATTTCCTCACTTTCTCTCAAGAATAAAACATTCTCTCTCAAAAAGGCAAAAACCCTAGTTCAAGAAGTCAAGAACAAGCCTAAGAATTTCCTCCAAGAACTTTCAAGAAAGAATCTTCTAAGGTATGTTAGGTGTTCATTATGGGTTCCTTTTACCCATAGAGTCCAAGAATCCCTTTTTAAACATACAAGATCTCAAATTTATGATTTCTATGTTTGAATTAGATTGAATTCATGTTCATGATATTAGTTGGGTTTCAATCCATGATTTAAGTGCAAGTTTCATGAAATTAAATAGTATGTGTGATGAATATGTGATTATCTTGATAAACCCTTGCATTTAAAAAGTGATTAATGTGTCTATGATGTTAATTTGGTATTTTCAATCCATGATTATGACAAGATTCATGAAAATAGAATAGTATCTAGGAGGAATTGTATGAATAGCATGTTAAACATATGAAATTGCAAGTTGGGAATTACAGTTGCCATGTTTATATATTATCTATGAATATGTGCATTAGGTCGTGCTCCCCAAGTGATTGATAGAATGTTCATGTGAATTAAATGATGAAATCATGACATGCTAGTATATGTACAAGCTTATGCCCTACAAGTGTTTGATAAAATGCCTATGTGAATGAAACAATGACATTAAACCATAATAGCATGTATTTTTCATTCATGTACAAGTTAATTCATTACAAATGTTTGATGAAATATCTCTATGAATGAATTATGACCAAGTAAACATTGTTATGTTATTCAAGATTATGCTATGCCTTTCTTTTGACACTATCGAGTCCTGGGGGTATTTAATACCCGACAAGGTAGTTCTTTACCTAGAGCCAGTATCAGTTACAGAATAGTATCAGCCATGCCATGATTAGTAGTACTCAGTCAGTTACAGAACTCAGTGAAACTTAGTATCAGTCCAATCCAGTCAATTAACACACTCAGCAATAGTTCAGTTAAGCCTAGTACAGTCTAGTGATCAGTTTAGTGTTTTCTATTGGGAGTAGGATTCAACACCGAGTGAACCTAGGGATGGGGGCATTCTCGTTCGTATAGGGTTTGACCTTTAGTAACAATCCCTGATTTACAAAACTACGTAGCCAACGTAGGTTGAGATGACTTCCTGCTAGATAAGGGTTGACACATCTCTCATGAGTTTTTTTGTTAGTGAGGTTTGACAAAATATCTTCCTGTTAGTTAGGGTTTACTCACAGCCAGTGTTAGTACCCGTGGCATGGTACTCACAGCCAGTGTTAGTTAGGGTTTACTCAGAGCCAGTGTTAGTACCCGTGGCATGGTACTAACACCCTTCCAACTAGGGTTACAGGTTGGATCCTAATCAGTTCAGAGAGGGGCATATCGGTTAGATGATTACCTTCTACAGTTTCAGTTTCAGTCTTAGTTTAGAATTTAGTTTAGTTTTCCAGAATTGGGATTGTCAGGCATAGTCAATCATTATCAGTAAATTAGTTGTCAGTAACTTCAGCTATTAGTTACCCAGTTATCAAAACTCAGGACTTAGCTTCAGAAAAACTCAAATACAGTGTATATTTATGTATATCCATAGTATTGCATACTCAGTAGCTTCAGTAGTATCAGTTACTCACTTGCTCTTATATTCAGTTACTCTATATCATTTAGTCAGTTACTGCTCATGCATATGAACCCTTGCATTCATCCTTACCTTATTTAGCATACCAAATCTTAATGCTACTTGTTACTACGACTGTCTACGAGAGCTTGCTTGAGTTCTATAGAAACTTCAGTTTGCTCCAAAAATTTTCTTCACTAAGAAAAATTATAGTATTACGGCATAATTACTTCTCTTTCCTTGAGTTGGCTATATTTTGCAGATACTTCATTTGTACACTCTCATTAACAAGATTCTCAACATTCTATGTCTACTTTTCTTGTTCTTGCAAGTAAATTAGGGTTTACGTTTCTTGATAGTCCATTATAGTTTTAGTATTTTGGTAATTGTTTATGGTGATTTTAAGCTAAGAATATGAGAAAATAAGGATGTTGATGTAGTTGAAACATATTTGTAAGAACTTGGCAAGTAGTTGGGAATGTGGAAATTGATTATAGCTAATGGTCAAGATTTTTCTTATTTTGCCTAATGGTCAAGATTTTTTTATTCTAATTGCCTAATGGGTTGCTTGGAATTTGATGTTACTGTTTGACATAATAAATTCGGGAAAAGAATTTCTTTGCTATTTTTTCGGTGACCTCTTATCTCTTTTTCTTTAATTTAGGCCAGGCAAAGGTAAGTTGATTTCTCTCTATTTTCTTATAATGAAGTCTTTAAATGCAGTTTAGTTTGGGATTGATCATTGTAGAAGACTTTGAAAGCCATAGGAATTTTGTGATGATTATATGGTGTGAGAGGGACATGTGACGCCTCTACTTATTTGCATTATTACACTTATTCAATAGTTTGACTTATACTATAAATGAAGATATAACTTGAAAGTGATTAAGTGTAGTTACTTGAAGGAGAACTTTTATTTTGAATTTTATGAGGTGACTTAGTTACTTTAAATTGATTAAGTTTAGGTACTTGAAAGGTGAATTTTTTTTTTGAATGTAGTTTAGTTTGGTAACTTGTGAGGTGACTTAGTCATGTGAAATTGATTAAGTGTAGGTACTTGAAAGGTGAATTTTTGTTTTGAATGTAGTTTAGTTTGGTAACTTGTGAGGTGACTTAGTCACTTGAAATTGATTAAGTGTAGGTACTTGAAAGGTGAATATTTGTTTTGAATATAGTTTAGTATGCTAACTTGGGCGGCGACTTAGTGCCTTGAAATTGATTAAGTGTAGGTACTTGAAAGGTGAATTTTTATTTTGAATGTAGTTTAGTTTGGTAACTTGTGAGGTGGCTAAGTCACTTGAAGTTGATTAAGTGTAGGTACTTGAAAGGTGAATTTTTATTTTGAATGTAGTTTAGTTTGTAACGTGGGCGGTGACTTAGTGACTTGAAATTGATTAAGTGTAAGCACTTGAAAGGTGAATTTTTTCAATGTAGTTTAGTTTGGTAACTTGGTAGGTGACTTAGTCACTTGAAGTTGATTAAGTGTAGATACTTAAAAGGTGAATTTTTGTTTGGAATGTAGTTTAGTTTGGTAACTTGTTTGGTGACTTAGTCAATTGAAGTTGATTAAGTGTAGGTACTTGAAAGTTGAATTTTTGTTTTTAATATAGTTTAGTTTGGTAACTTGTGAGGTGACTTAGTCACTTGAAGTTGATTAAGTGTAGTTACTTGAAATATGAATCTTTATTTTGAATGTAGTTTAGTTTGGTAACGTGGGTGGTGACTTAGTGACTTGAAATTAATTAATGTAGGTACTTGAAAGGTGAATTTATTTTTCAACGTAGTTTAATTTGGTAACTTGTTAGGTGACTTAGTCACTTGAAGTTGATTTAGTGTAGATACTTGAAAGGTAAACTTTTGTTTGAAATGTAGTTTAGTTTGGTAACTTGTTAGGTGACTTAGTCAATTGAAGTTGATTAAGCGTAGGTACTTGAAAGGTGGATTTTTGTTTTGAATGTAGTTTAGTTTGGTAACTTGGGAGGTGACTTAGTCACTTAAAATTGATCAAGTGTAGGTACTTGAAAGCATAATTTTTGTTTTGAATGTAGTTTAGTTTGTTGACTTGGTAGGTGACTTAGTG
Organism: Capsicum baccatum var. pendulum; assembly: GCA_030864225.1. Lineage (NCBI taxonomy): Eukaryota > Viridiplantae > Streptophyta > Magnoliopsida > Solanales > Solanaceae > Capsicum > Capsicum baccatum. Next base: position 76,935,008 of record CM061558.1, on the reverse strand, counting down.
ACTTGAAATTGATTAAAGTGTAGGTACTTGAAAGTTGAATTTTTGTTTTGAATGTAGTTTAGTTTGGTGACTTGGTAGGTGACTTAGTGACTTGAAATTGATTAAGTGTAGGTACTTGAAAGGTGAATTTTTGTTTTGAATGTGACTTTTATTTTGAATTTAGGTACTTGAAATGAGAACTTTTGTGACTTGAAAGTAATTACTTGAATCTGCTTGATTGTGTAGATGGAACCTGATTATAGCTGGATATATCAACGGATTAATGATAATAGAATGGGTCTTAAAGTTGAATTTGTTTAAGGTGTTAATCAATTTGTTGAACATACTAAGACACTTGATGCTTGGTCACGTTTTCGGGTAATTCAGTGTCCTTGTGTTAGATGTGATGGTACACATCTTTTAAAAGAAGAAGTTATAAAGGAACATCTTTATAGAAAAGGGTTTCACGAAGACTTTTTAAGATTGCATACTATTCATGCTGATGTTGAGTAAAATAATTGTGTTGTTAGTGAAAGTAGTGGGTCTGCAGGGCATAATAACTATCAAGATACTAGGATGATAGAAATGGTGCATAATGTTTTTGGGATGCAACACGGGGGAAACTTTAGGAAAAATATCAAAGATATTCCTAATAGAGAAACAGGTCATTTTTATAAACAATTGCATGCTGCTAGTCATTCTTTGTTTGACGGGTGTTCGCATTCTCGTTTGTCTGTTGCTATTAGATTATTAAGTATTAAATCTTATTGGAATATTGTTGATGGAGGAATGGACTCAGTGATAGACCTTATTAAAGAGTTAGTTGACCCCGCCTTAGAGGTTTCTAATTCATTCTATAAGGCAAAAAGATTGGTGTCAAAGCTAGGTCTCTCCTTGGTTAGAATTGATTGTTGTAAAAATGGCTGCATGTTATACTTTAAGGAAGAAGTTAACCTAGAGACCTGTAAGTTTTGTCAACACCCTCGATTAGGGGTGGGCATATTTTGGTTTAAACCAAAAAAATTGAAAAACCAAACCGAAATTTAATTTTGATTTCAGATTTTCGGTTTTTCGAATCGGATTCGGTTTGTAATTTTAGAATTTTGGTTTTTTGGTTCGGTTTTTGGTTTTAAAAAAAAATTGGTTTAAACCAAAAAACTAAAATTTTATAAATAAATAAATAATATATATAATTTATTATATATATATAATATATATATATATATATAGAATATAGAATATATATATATATATATAATTTAGTAATTCATATTCACAATTAACATTTAATAGCAAATTCGCATATGCCGCAGGTAGTTTATGGATTGTTTTAGTGACTCAAATATTTTATGGACTATTTTGGTGACTTTGGACTATTTTATGGACTATTTATGCATAAAGTATGTTGTTTCATGGACTATTTTTGTGAGTTTTGTGTTGTTTTGTAGACTATTTATGCAAGGTTATATTATATGTAATGATTAATGACATTATGTATTATATTAAGCTTATGATTACTTCATTTTGTTTCATCCATGTTGAGTTATTTATAATTATTTATATTTGGGAATGAAAAACAAGTTTGAAAAAAATAATTTTTGTAAAAAGATCCGTCAATTTTAAATGCTCAATTATGAAAAAAGAGGCTAGCTACTTTAATATTTCAAATCGAAATAAAAATCTGAAATAACCAAACCGAATTTGTAAAAATTGAACCGAACTGAATTTATTTCAGTTTGGTTATGGATGTCATTTTTGTCAATCCGAAAACTGATAAACCAAATCGATATTAAACAATCAGACCGAACCGACCGAACGCCCACCCCTACCCTCTATATAAGAATGGTTGTCGTGGAAATAAAATTGCTATTAAGGCGATGCATCATTTACCTCTAATACCAAGGTTGACGAGGTTGTATGCTTCAAACAACTCAGCTCCTCATATGAGATGGCATAGTAAAAATGGAAGGCTCACTAGTGTTATGCGTCATCCATTTGATGGAGAAGCCTGGAAACATTTTGATTCAACTTATCCAGATTTTGCGGCTGAGCCACAAAATATTCATTTGGGATTGTGTGCGGATGGCTTCTCACCTTTTTTTTTTTGGTTCTACACCATATTCATGTTGGACTGTATTTATCACTCCGTACAATCTTCCTCCTGAAATATTGATGACTAGTCCATATATATTTTTGAATTGTGTTATTCCTGGCCTGAGTAATCCAAAAAGCGGAATAGATGTCTACTTGCAACCTTTGATTGATGAACTTTAAATTTTGTGGCATGAGGGGGTTTGAACTTGGGACATTTCACTTAAACAAAATTTCAATCTGCATGCATATCTAATGTGGACTATTAATGATTTTTCTGCTTATGGAATGTTGTCTAGGCGGATGACAGCTGAAAAGTTGGCTTGTCCATACTGCATGGAAAAAACAAAAACTTTCACATTGAGATATGGCAGGAAAAATTCATGGTTTGATTGCCATCGTTGTTTTTTACCACCTAATCATGAGTTTAGGAGACTCAGGAATGCATTTACAAAGAATAGAACTGAACATCATGGTCCACCTCCGAGGTTATCTGGTCATGATATCTGGGAGATATTTCAGGATTTGCCAAAAGTTAGTGAGGAACCATTATATAGTCTTGATAGATAGGGCATTTCACATAACTGGACTAAGCAAAGAATATTTTGGGAGTTAAAATATTAGCCAGATAATTTACTTAGAAATAATATTGATGTCATGCATACTGACAAGAACTATTTTGACAACTTGTTCAACACAGTTATGGATATCACCAGCAAGACAAAGGACAATCCTAAGGCCAGACTTGATTTACAAAAATATTGCAAGCGCCGAGAATCACACTTACAGGAGGGGCCCAATGGCAATGTTCTTAAGCCCAAGGCTAGTTATACATTCAAGTTGGACCAAAAACGAAAAATATATGAGTGTGTCCAAAGTTTAAAGATGCCTGATGGATATGCTTCAAATTTTGGAAAGAGGGTTGATATGGTACAAGGAATCTTACATGGAATAAAAAGCCATGATTTTTATGTTTTCATGGAACAATTACTTCCAATTGTTTTTATTGGTTTGCCTGAAAACATATGGAAACCGATAGCAAAGATTAGTTTGTTCTTCAAAGACTTATGTGCCACCACATTAAAAGAAGAAAATCTAGCGTGAATGGAAAGTAATATTATTGTTATCACCAACAAGTTAGAGAAGATTTTTTCCCCAGGGTTCTTCGATGTGATGGAACATCTTTCCATTCACCTTGTCCACGAAGCTCGGCTAGGCGGTCTAGTTCAATCTAGGTGGATGTATCCAGGCGAATGGTAAGAAATTACAACATATTTAAATTCATACATATCTATTTTTATATATATAATAAATATCTAATCTTAAGATTATGCAGGACAGTTGAAAAACTGAAAAGGGGTCCCAAAAATAAACATAGGGTGGAAGGCTCTATAGTTGAGGCATATCTTGTAAGAGAAACGTCTCAATTTTATTCATACTACTTTGGTGATGAAGTTTCTTGTTTAAGAAACAGACCAAATCGTCATCAGGACAATGAGAATGAGCCTCATTTGTAGTCGATATCAATTTTTAATCAATCCGGTAGTAAGGCTAAAAAGACAATATTTCATTGGCTCACTACCATGGATCACAAATCAGTAACTTTGTATGTCTTGCTGAATTGCCTGGAAGTTGAGCCCTCTATGAAGTAAGGATATTAAATATTAACATGTCATATTTATTTACTCATTCCCTTAAGAAAACTAATTGTTTTTCGCATGTTGGATCTTCAGTTCATTTAAGACTTAATTCCACGAAAATCAAATATATGTATCCTTTGCAACATGGTTTACATATGAGGTGTGTAAGTGTACTAATATTTCTACAAATTTTAAACATTTGCACATTCTTCAACTAACATTTATATATATATGTCTATATGTGTGTATAATATTTTTAGGTACACCAGCTCGTACAATGTCCCATTACACAGTAAATGGGTTTAAATTTTCCACCGAAGAACACTTCAGAATAAGGAAAACAAACAATAGTGGTGTTTGGGTTAAGGGTGATGATGATGTTGATTACTTTGGCATCATACAAAAGATCTTAGAACTATAGTATGTTGGTTTGCCAATAAAAAAAATTGTCCTCTTTGATCCAAGCACAAGAGGCACAAGAGTACATAAGGAGCATAACATCATTGAAGTGAAGTGCAATAGGATGTATCCTGTTTATGATCCCTTTGTTCCCGTGCAAAATTAAATGCTAAACAAGTGTATTATGCTCCTTATCCATTGCGCAATGATAAATCTAATTGGTGGGATGTAATCTAAACAAAGCCTATAGGACGAGTTAAAGTTGAGAATGTGTTGGAGACTGCATATCAAAATAAAATGTAGATTGATCACCAGTTAGTAGACATTGATTCAGGGGATAGTTTGAACCACCTGGAAAATATATTTGAAGATATTAATATTTCAGAAGAAGAGGCTGGGTGGGTAGGAGATAAGAAAACTTCCGAAGAGGGTGAATGTTTTAGTGAAAAATCTTCGGGAGAGGAGGATTATTTTGTGTAGGTTGTATTGTTATGTAGTGATGTCATTATGCTTTGTACTATTTACCTTTATGTTTCTTGTTTAATATTGATATGTAATATACTGTGTAAGATTGTTGTTGTCACTTTTTCATCTTTTATGTAGTAATATAAGTAATCTTGTCTATCTCGTGTCGTTGGAGCGACCCTAAACTTGCTATGGTTATGTTGTTATTTCACTGATGTTTTAATACTGATTTAGTGATTTGAAATGTGAATTAGTAACTTGAAATTAGTTACTTGGAATGTTTTCTTATATATTCACTTTGTAAGAACTAACTACATATTAACTTTACATAACTTAGATGGCAGGTAAAGGTGACAAAGGTAAGCAAAAAGTTGATCCTACAAAGACAAAGAAGAAAAACAATCTCCGCCTTATAGACGACCGACAAGTCTACATATATCTGAGGGTCGGTTTGATGATGCACCAGCACGACCCTCATATTCTAGGTCATCGCAGTATTCAGTTTATGATCCTACGCATGTGGTTCCACTTCATGGGTCTACAATGACTCATTCTGCTCCCATCCCTGTGTCACCGCCTTCACAGTAATATCAGATGATCACTGGCACATCCAGTCATCTACCATCGTCTGCAGTACCCTCTACTAGTAGTCACTCATGTTCTCACAGTAATTCTACTTGATCAATTAGGTTGATGGATCTTCATCTTGGAGGCACTCCATTTGGTGCTTCAGATTCGCCCACATCAGTGCATCCACCATCACTTGTTCCACAACTCGGAGATAGAGATGGTTATCGGAGGTGGTATATTATTTTATATGGAATAGGGTAAGATTTCTAAATAGAACAACATTATTTATTTTTTATTTACCATAGTATTATGCTCTATAAAATTAATGTTTGATCTTGTGTTGTATGTTTAAGCCCGATGATGGAGTTGGAAAAATTATGACTAAATGCATTACTCGGCACTTCAACGGCTATTGGACCAGTTGGAAAAAGGTTCTAGAATTTGATAGAAATATGATGTTTAAAGAATTTCAGGTAAAGATTTAACTTGTCGACTACTTAACACATTGTTAGAATAAAAAATTAAATATTATAATTTTATTTTTGTTGTAGAAATATTTTTGGTGGGATGACGCACATAACTATGATATACGGAGGAATTTGTATAGAAGAGCTAGAGCCAGAATGAACGGTCTGTTGGGTTATGCCAGAACGAACAGGGCACGACCACGGTTTATACTCGAACCCAGGTGGCAAGATTATCTTCGCTATTGGAATAGCGTAGAATATCAATTGTTGAGTGAGAAAGGAAAGAAAGACAGGCATCATCCAAGGGTAGCTCTCCACATCCAAGGAGTAGTTAATCAGATTACTGTGGATCAAAAAATGGTATGTAACTTTTACAGTTTTAATTGTTTGTTTCTATTTAAATTTTTAATTATTTGAAGATTAATAATTTTATCATATGCAAGCAAAACAATTGGGTAGGAAGGTACGATAAGATAAGGTATTCGAGGAGACCCATATAAGGAAGAAAAAAATCCAACTGATGAAGATGTTTGGGTTGAGCCTCGTGCAAAAGCTACCCATGTAAGAATCAAATTTTGTATTTATGAATCTTTTTCTCAAAGTTGATATTATTCAAGTAAGAGTAGTTTAATATTTTTTTACTATTAATTTTAACTTTACTTTGAATATAGGATAAATATATGCAGCCAGTTAATGAGTATCGTAGTACTCAGCCTCCTGAAACTCAGGATGACACAATACCTGAAGGTGTAGAGAAGGAGTTACAGAAAGAAACTATAGGTCCTCCAGTTAGAGGCCAATACTACGGATACCATAGAAAATATTTTGGCGAGAATGTTAGGTCTTTGTCCGGCCCTGTATTCTATCCCTCATCAGTTGATAGAGAAACAATTGAATCACTAAAAAATACAATTTCTAAACTCACTGAAGAGATTACTACACAGAGAAAGAGGGCGAAGTAGAAGGAGGAGGAAACAACATCATAAATCAGCATGCAATAGCAGCAGTTCAACTCTTTTATTCGATCTGTAGGTATTCTTCCTCCTTATCCTGGTGATGCAGTTTGGGATGCAAAAGGTTTAGGCCCACTGGATGATATCACCAAAGATGAGGAATCAGATCCTGTGTGTGCGACTGAGGATGCAAATGACGAAGAGGATGATGAGTGGTAGTTTTTAGACTTTTGTGTGTTGTAGTTTGGATTTGGAGATGAGTTGTAGTTTTTAAACTTTTGTATATTTTGTATGTTTTAGACTTGTATTGTATGTTGATTATTTGAATGGAATACAACATATCTATTGTATGCTCATTTGTTTGGCTGGTTGATGGAATGTAACATATATAAGCTGTTATTTTTTAAAAAAAATACCAGAAAAAACGACCACATATGGTTGATTTTCTGAAAAATTTTACAAAAATAGACCACATGTGGTCAGTTTTTAAAAAAGATTTCCAAAAAATCGACCACATGTGGTTGGTTTTTCTGGTAATTTTATAAAAACCGACCACTTGTAATCGGTTTAATATAATTAATTAATTAATTAATTTTTTAAAAAATAACTACCTGGGTCGGTTTTTTTAAAATTAATTAATTATATTAAATAAAAAATCCGACCACATGTGGTCGGTTTTATAAAAACTAATTAATTAATTTAAATAAAAATACCGACCACAAGTTGCCGGTTTTATTAAAATTAATTAATCAATTTAAATAAAAAACCGACCACTTGTTGTCAGTTTTATTAAAATTAATTAATTAATTTTAAAAAAAATCGACCACTTGTGATCGGTTTATTTTGAATTTTTTAAAAAATAAATTCTTTTTTAAAAAATAATATTGAATTTTAAACATATAAATATAAATATATATATATATATATATATATATATATATATATTAAAAAAATGATCACATGTGGTCGGTTTTAAAAAAACTTCCACACATTTTGATTGATTTTGTGGTCGAAAATGCAAGAAAACCGACCACATGCGGTCGGTCTGTGTGATCGATTTTTCTGTGTTTTTTGGTAGTGTATCACAAAAGGCATATTATGGGGAAGACGGAGAAGTGAGAAGACTTTAGGATAAAAGTTTTTAAAGAAAATGAAAGGAAAACACACCTTTAATATTACTAATGCAATTAAAATTATTCACTTTGGAAATGTATTAAGGATTCAGTTTAATATTTCAAGTTTTTCACTATTTTTGGATTTTTAACTTACTTTATCTTTACTTTCTCATTTTAATACCTTTTTGAGATGAAATTTTCATTTGCTCATAGCGTTTAGTCTAATTCAATTAGGCAATTAATGACCATAATAGGTAAAATAATTATACATTACATTACATGAATATATAGAAAGTAATTAGTCCTTGACATATCTATTTTGTTATTCTTTTATTAGCTTTTCTAATTTCCTACCATTTCTTTCAAACATACCTTTATATTTGACCTTTATTATGACACTTAACTGTATTTTATATATTCTTTAACTGTCCTAGCCTTTAAGTCAAAAGACCTTTTTTAAAAATAATTATTAATGTGTAACGATTAGTATGTCTAAAATATGAATATTATATGAATGAGCAGCTTGCCAAGTATCGCTATAAAAAGAGGAAAATTCTATAGAAGTTCTTAAAGCATAAAATCGTACTCTGAATGAATTATAAGATTATTAAGAAATTATTTTATAATTATAAAAGAAAACATATTTTATAACCACGTGAAGTGCGAATATTTTCACTAATTTATTATAACTTAAAAATTGTATTTATGTAACCTTTTTGTAAAGTGGTTGTAGTATCTCAAAATTACTTTTTAAAATTTTGTACCAATGTAATTTCCTCTTTTTAAAAACTAGTAGGTCGAAAGGTATTTGGGTCGTAAATATCTCTTCTAACTCGTTCGCTTTTAAATGCATAACTTTTTTTTGTCCCGACATGTTTGTCTTAATAACTGTTTAGACCGCCAGGGGTCGTTTGGTTTGAAAATAAGTTATACCGAGATTAGTTATGTTGGGATAAGTTATGATGGGATAAGTTATACTGGGATTAGTTATGCTAGGATTATTTTTTATTGAGTGTTTGGTTTGTTGTATTCAAAGTAATATGCATGATATAATTTCTAGGAATAAATTGATTGATTATCAAAATACCCTCCATCCTATACTTGTGGTTTTATACTCTCCCTTGATTTTTTCCATTTTCTTATCTTTCTGTACCCTATGAAGGTATTGGTTCAATTGGTTGATGCTAGATCGCATTCTATCAGAGCTGACATAGCAAAGATCAAGGTAGCGGCTGATGGGTTTGAGAGAAATTTGGATCTCTCTATTTATGACTTATGTTTATTTCATATATAAGGCATTTTACATGCTTATTATTATTGCTTGAATTTGTATAAAATCTTTAAGACTTGATGTCATGACTCAAATCCATCATGAGTGGCACCCAAGCTACTTGTCCGGTGGGAGAATCAACATCCTGAATGACAATCCCATAATGCACACTTAGAAGAAATAAGCAAAACTATTCTATAATATGTCATCCAATCTAAAACCAAATCGTAAGTACAACTGAAAGAGGAAAAATACTTATGCAAAAACCATCCCTAGGACATGAATTTCATCTGTACCAAAACATTTAAGAATGTCAAGAAGGGGATGCACCCCAAAATTGAAATAAACCATAAGTTCAAAACTAGAGAACTATGCCAATAAGGAAAGATTGCATGGTAGACTGGATATGCTGCTCACCCTGCAATCTTAGAGTCAACCACTAGAATCATAAGTGGGGTCTCATGAGAGCTACAGAAATAAGCATTGCACTAACAAAAGTAAATGCAGGTGTAATATCAACACATAAGAACAACAGTGTACTGGTAGGGTCATTCTACCAGCCCAAGATGAAAATATGAATATATAACTAAGTTATAGTACAATAAGTTAATTCATGCTTAATACATATACACTTAGCATAACAACAAACAATGAACAATTGGGAATCAAATCAACAAGTCAACATATTATCACCAAGTCAGGTTTAGTTAAGCCAAGTCGAAAACAAGTCAGGATAATTTATAAAGTATACGAAAAATATTTTTCCACAGATTATACATGGAACCGTCAAACTCACCTGAACCTGGTACATACACGTTAAGGGATATACAACCACCTCTATCCATGCCCTACAGAGGTCAATTATTGTCCATGTACTAAAACCCAAACACAAGGGTCTACCAACCTTGTTCCACCAAAATCCCCAAGAAAATATTCTAAATACCGAACATTCCACATTTAACAAGTAAGGTAGGTCAAAATCATATGACAACTGCAAATCATTTTCAAAGGCCACACCAAGAAATATGCACTAACAAACCATACTACAAGGTATTTGACATACACATATAGCACAAATTGGATTAAACTACAATACCATCCCTACCTAAAACTAAGCTTGCACAACTCTTCTAATGAAAGAGCTTTTCCCTTTTGTGCAATTTTTGCGTGCACGTAGTCTATAACATGCAGATAAATACATAATTAAAGAAATGACCTAACATTTTGGGATTTATAACTCACATCCAACTCCTAAGGTCAAATTCATAATCATTCCCATCCCTTTCTAGAGCTTTTTCACCGTAATTACCTATAACTAACAATTTCATGGATAAATTAGTGAATCAATGAAATGCAAGGATAAATTAATTGCTAATATCAAAAACCATTAACATATTCCTTAATTTTTTCCCTTGCACCAGCAATTAACCAAAATCCGCCCTAAAACCCTCTCCAAACTCTATGAATTAATAATTCTAAGGCTAAATAATTAATTATGAGTTGAAGGGGATGAATTTCTTACCTTAGCAAAGCCAAATGAGGAAATTCTGGTGTGTTTCCCTAAATTGCTCTTTTTGCCCCAAAATGATTTTTAAAAAATAATATAGTTTTTGGGAAGTATTTTAATAAATTAGCAATTTTCACTGCTATGGTGATATCTAACTGCTATAGTGATGTCGCTACACTGCTATAGCGATACTGACTGATGTTGCGGTCGATGATCACCTTTCATTTCTACTATAGCAAAAATTTCTCTGTTATGGCGCTTGTCACTATAGCAGTGTGTCGACCACTATAGCTTATTAATGGGACAAAATATACATATTTTCCCAGAGGCTTAGAGAGGTCCACCACAAAGTCTATATCAATATGCTTCCACTTCCACACGGGTAAAGGCATCCTCTGAGGCAAACCCATAGGCCTTTGATGCTCATACTTTACCTGCTAATAATTTTGGCACTTGAACATATAATTCACTATGTCTCTCTTCATCTCGGGCCACTAATAGGGCTACCTCAAGTCACGATACATCTCGGTTGTATCCGAATAAATAGAATAGCACAAGCCATGGGCCTCTAAAAGTACATCATGAATCAAATCACCAACCCGAGGAACACATAATATTTCCTTAACGATAATACCCTTTCTGCGTCAAGAGTAGTGTCTGCCCTTCTCCATGCACCATTTTATTCTGGAGTGCATTATACATCTTATCCTTTAATTTCTTGGCTTAATCTACTCCACGAATGTTGACTTTATCTCTATACTAGACAACACACTATCCATGTCTGATACCCCATACTGTAGGCTCAGAGATGCTAGAGTTTGAAACTCTCTAGCTAATGATTACCTGGATACCCTAAAAATTGATAAACTACCCATACTTATAATTTTTTGTCTTAATGCATCTTCCACTACATTGGCCTTACCTGTATGATACTGATTATGCACATCATAATCCTTCAATATTTCCATCCATCTCCACTGTCATAGGTTCAAATTCCTTTGAGTAAATACGTGTTGTAGGTTATGATGATCTGTGAAGACCTCACATTTGACATCATAAAGATAGAGTCTCTAAATCTTTAATGCAAACACCTCCGCTTCCAACTCAAAGTCATGGGATGGGTAGTTTGTTTTATGATGCTTCAACTACCTTAAAGCGTAAGAAATGACATTCCTATATTGCATTATCACAACACCTAAACATAAAACTGAGGCAGTACAAAACATAATAAATTCCTTACCGTTAACTGGTAATAAATGAATAAGTGTTGTAGTCATGAGTGTCTTGTGCTTTTGGAAGCTCTCTTCACACTGGTTTGACAAAAAATGGCACTTCCTTCTGAGTCAACCTTGTCAAGTGCATTGTAATGGATGTAAGGTTCTTGAAAAATCTATGGTACAACTAGTAAGATTAAAAAAACTTCTTATCTCGGTCACTAAACTACTCCGATTCCAATTCTCTACTGCCTCAATCTTCTGGGGATCCACCATCACCCGCTTTTACAAATCCACATACCCCAAGAAGGCAATTATAGACAACCAAAATTCACACTTTGAAAACTTAGTAAATAGCCGTTTCTCCCTTAAAATCTCTAAAATTACGTGAAGATGACCTGCATGCTCGTCCTTATTCTTGCACAATAAAATCATCGATAACAGAATAACAACAGAATTTAATAATAATCTAAAAAACTCATTCACTAACCTCATAGAGGTTGTAGGTGCATTAGTCAACTCGAAATACATCACCAAAAACTCATAATGGCTATATCGGGTTCTAAAATTTATTTTTAGTATGTCCTACGATCTAATTTTCAATTGATGATAATCTGACCTCAAATCATTTTTTTAAAATGTTGATGCACCTATCACTAATCAAATAAGTCATCTATGCGACACAAGGGATATTTGTTTCTAATGGTAACCTTATTCAGCTGCCTATAGTTAATGTACATTCTCAATCTACCATCCTTCATCTTGACAAACAAGATCAGAGCACCCCAATATGAAGCACTTTGGTGAATAAACCTTTGTTAAGTATCTCATGTAGTTGAGTTTTGAGCTCCATCAATTCAAATAAATCCATTCGATAAGGTGGGATAGAAATAGGGCGAGTGTACAACTGTAAGTTAATATAGAAATCAATATTCCTATTTGGAGGCATAGCTGGTAGGTTTGAAGGAAACATATACTGAAATTTAGAGAGTATCAAAACTCACTCTTTAAAGAGATACCCCACATTTAGATCCTAAAGATGAGGTAAACATGTTTAACACCCCTTCCCTACTAGCCTCCTAGCCCGGACATACAGTATAATCTTTACTGGTTTGGCCTTATAAACTCCCTCCCACTCTAGGTTCTTTATCCAAGGAATAGCTAGAGTAATTGTTTTAGCATTGTAGTTTAAAATGGCATGATATGGAGGAAATGATACCCAAAATTGCATTGAATTCGGATATATTTGGAATAACCAAGTCTAAAAACCCATAAATAATGCAGGACAAGAACAATAAATAGGGTTACTATCACATATTAACCCACTAGAGTTACATATAAACAGGATAATCATGTACATTACAAACAAGATTCAGACCCACTACAAATTGGAAAAATACATAGGAATAAGTAGATCTCAGGTCAATAAAATAGAATCCATTTGGTCATAGACAAAAATAGTACTTGTGATCACTACATTATAGGCCTCGATATCAGTCTTTTCCAAAAATACATAACTGTGAGCCTCGACATCAATTTGAGTTAATTCTCTTCCCGGCTGTACTACTCCCCCATCTCTACTATTTTGTCGACCACCCTGACCACCTGTATGATTTCCTCGCCCTTCCTATAAATGAACTCTATTTCTCTTTCTCTACCCGCTAGGACTATAGCTCGAGTCTGCTATCGTGTTAGGGCATTCGCCTACCTCATAGGACACTTTCTCTTAAAGTGACCAGTTGCACCACAATATTAACATCCCTACCCAAGAAAAGGTCTAATGGTAGAAGAGTAGTATCTCTTTAGCACCTAGTAACTTATGCCTGATAAGAACTCTTAGCTAGAATAATAGTAGAAGCTAGCAAGGCTGACTAATAGGTCGGGATGATAGGCCTGCTGATCGTGGACTTTAGAGTAAGATCCACTAAAATACCCAATATTCTGATATTTCTTGTCTAACATCTTAGCCTAACCCACTTGGGTAACCCTCTCCAACTTTTTCACATAGTCAAAAACTTTATTGAACTTTTTTCCCGTTAAAGTCATGTGAACTAATAACACTTGAAGATAATAATTCAAACATTTAATGTAGAGGCAGGTGCTATTCTCCTTAGAAGTCAAAAATTGTGTAGCATAGTGAGACAAGGCATGGAACTTGGCCTCATAGGCTACAATCGACATGTCAACCCATCCTAATGCTAAAATCTTCTTATGATCACGAAGGTCCCATGATACATATTTCTCTAAAAACAAAGCATCGAATTGCTCCTAATTTAATGGAGGCAAAATCTGTGACCGACATTCATCATATGCTCTCCACCAATGCTTAGCATCCATCTCTAGTGGAAAAGTTATAAACTCAACCCTATGTTGTTTCATAATACCCATCTTATGTAACCTCTTATAGAAATAAATAATCAACTCAAAGGCATTCTCAAACTCAATACCCTAGAATGTTGGAGGTTTTATCTTGAAAATTTTTGTTAGCATATTCTGCATCAGTTCATATTCTATAGCAGTTTAGGAACTGATGAAAAAAAATTTGAAGATTAAAACTCCAATATTCTAGGGTACTGAGTTTGAGGATTCCCTTAGTTTATTATTTATTACTATGAGAGATTACATAAGATGGGGATTGTAAAGCAACATAGAGTTGAGTTTGTAACTTTTATGCTGGAGAAGGATACTAAGCAGTGGTCGAGAGAATATATTGAATGTTGGTCATTGATTTTACCTCCATTGACTAGGGAGTACTTCCACTCATTATTATTATAGTAATATATATCATAGAAACTATATGATCGTAAGAAGGATGAGATTTTGGTTGGAGTGGGTTAACATGTCAGTTACGGTCTATGAGGCCAAGTTCCATGCCTTGTATCGATATGCTACACAACAGTTGAATTCTGAGGTAGAAAATATTTACCTCTATATCAAAAGTTTAAATTATTACCTTCAAGTATTGTCAGTACATACAACTTCAGCAGGAAAAGATTTCAATGAATTTTTTGGCTATGTGAAAAAGTTGGAGAGGTATACACAAGTGGGTCAGGCTAAGATGTTAACCAAGAAATCTTGGAATGTTTGGTATTTTAGTAGGTCTTACTCTAAAGGCCATGATCAACAGGCTTGTTCCGCCAGCCATCCTTGCCAACTTTTACTATTGTTCTAGCAACGGTTTTATCTCAGGCACAGGTTGTTAGAAACCTAAGAGCTTCTTACTCTTCTATTAGTAGGCCTTTTCATGGGTCGGAATACCACTATTGTGGTATGGCTGGTCACTTTTAGAGGGAGTGTCTTGTGAGGCAGGCAAATGACCAAATACAACAACAGACTTAGGCTATAGTCCCAGCGGGTAGAGAAGGGAAGGAAGTGATAGAGTGCATCCACAAGGAGGATAGGAAAATCATGCAGATGGTTGGGGTGGTCGATAAAGTAGTGGAACTGGGGAAAGACCGTAGCTGGGAAGAGAATTATCTTAAATTGATGACCGGTCTCTATGTCATGCATTTTTGGGAAAGATTGATGTTGAGGCTTCTAACGCAGTGATCACAGGTACTATTTTTGTCTGTGACCAAATAGCTTCTATTTTATTTGACCTGGGATCTACTTATTCCTATGTATCTTTCAAATTTATGGTGGGTTTAAATCTGGTTTGCTTGATTATCCTATTTATGTGTCTACTCTAGTAGGTGAGTCGGTTATAGTAACCCAAGTTTGTGGTTCTTTTCTAGTATTATTTGTGGGTTTTCAGACTTGGTAGACTTGGTTATTCTATATATATTGGACTACAATATAATTCTGAGTATGACTCGGTTATCTCTATATCATGCTATCTTAAACTAAAATGTTAAAACAGTGACTCTAAAAATGCTTAGGATAAAGGATCTAAAGTGGGAGGGAGTGTATGAGGCTAAACCAATAAATATTATATTGTATATTCAGGCTAGAAGGCTAATGGGGAAAGGGTGTTCAGCAGTTTTAGCTTAGCTTAGGCATGCAAACTTGGGGTACCTTTTTATAGAATCTATTTCGATAGTTTTGAACTTTAATATGTGTTTCCTTCAAACCTACCAGTTATGCCTACAAATAGGAATATCAATATTTTCATTGACTTAGAGTTAAGAACTTGCCATATTTGTATCCTGTAAGACACCTAAATATTTCAATGATTTTATTTTTGACCTTCCGAAATTCATAATGTCAATTTTTGACTTGAATTATGTTTAGGAATGTTAAAAAGATGTTTTGGAAAAGTTTTGGAATTTTTGAAAGGGGTATGCCATAGAGGTTATCCTCTGCGATAAGGGTGTGGCATAGAGGCTACCCTCCAAGATATTAGCATGCCACGCCGCATAGTTAAATTCATCCAGTTTTTATTTTATTCACATGGGGTGAGGGGTTTTTGGTCATTTTTCCCCTTGTACGACTTTTAAACATAAAATAACCCTATTTCCTTCAATTTTCAAAGATCAAATCATTCTGTTTCTCTCTTAAACTCAAAACTCAATAATATTCAAGCGTTTTACAAGGGATTCACCATTCAAGCTCTAAAATCCAATTTTTTTTATATTTTCTTTGTATTTCAAGCATGCATATCATTCCCTAACTTTAATTTTTCATTGTGGCACTTATTTACTCATTGTCCATGTGGTTTGAATTAATGGGTTTGAAATTGGGTTGAGGGGCTTAAAATTTTATTACTTGAATTACTTATCCCATGGTTTAAATTGATGATTTATGCTTTAAATTTAAGGTTTTTGGACGGAATGGGTGCATTACTATGAGAATTGGAATGGGAAAAATGGGTTTCCCCAAATTGATAGTTTTTTGGCTTGGTAATGGAATTAACCCCGACCCACTTTGTAAAAATTTGGTTGAACATGGATATTTTCCTAATTCAACTTATTTATGAACCTATTGCATTGCATTAATAGATAATTGGTTAAAATAGAACCATTAATGTAATGGCATTAATGCATTGCAACCCTTGGTGGCCATGGTTTATATTTTAAAATAGAACTTGGGAGTATAATGGTTACACAAATTAATTTGGCACGATTATATAACATTTCAATCATAATTGGTATGGTGATACCAAGTGATAAATACCTTAGTATAAGACTCCTGGGTTAATGCTTGGGTTTATGTGTAAACCATTTTAAATTGGGTATAAAGGAAATTGTGTAATTCACCATGAAGGTGTAGTCCCGGGGGGGCTAACACTGGAAACCATGTTTGTCGGTGTGGGGGTATATATGACTTTTTGCTTTGTTTACAGACTGTATTTTGAATGGCTAGAGCCTTGATGTCTTTAGCCCTTCCATAGATTCTTTGGTTTGTGCAACTAACACGCACTGGGGCCCTTTCAGCAGGGGAGTTGAACCCATATAGCTCGTGGGTGACCTTAGGATGGAGCGAGCTACATAGTTCATGTTAAGGGTTTGAAGTCTCATATTCATGAACCTTGTCCCTATATCGACATCCCATATATGTATATATGAATGTGTGCATATGGTTTTTGATTGGTTTATGGCATTGACATTATCTTATCACTTTGCCTGAGTTATATGAGTGCTTATCCCACTGACCATTTCTAGACACTACATCATTTCATGATGTATGTTCTAAAAGGTGTTCTGTTGCTTCAGTGCATCATTAGGTGGTTCAGTACATTTGTTGAGAGTGTTGTACAACGGTGAGCCTCTATATTTTTAAAGATTAAGCCATTTTATTTATTTCTTAGTATTTCATTTTAGATTCCTTTTGTCATGGTCGGGGACATGTACCGACCTATTAGACATTTCTAGTTTTTAGAGGCTTTTTTGGACAAATATAAGTTGGATGTTGGTTTTGATTCATAAAGTTTACATTTGATTACCTATCTTTCTTATTACTATTTGGTTGGCTTCTGTTGTATTATTTTATTATTTTCTAGCTATTAGGCTAAGGGGTTGGTCTCTTGCTCACGGTATGCTTGAGATATCCATTATGACTAGGACCTGGTTTGGGTCATGACATATCCCATATTATCAAATGGCTTCAGTGGAGTTGATGAAGCTCAAAACTCAACTACATGAGCTGCGTGACAAAAGTTTATTCATCCAAGTGCTTCACGTTAGAGTACTTAGGTCTTGGTTTTTCAAGAAGAAGGATGGTAGTTTGAGAATGTAGATTAATTACAGGCAATTTAATAAGGTTACAATTAGAAATAAATATCTTTTGCCTTACATAGATGACTTGTTTGATCAGTTATAGTGTTCATCAGTGTTTTCAAAAATTAATTTGAGGTCAGTTTATCATCAGTTGAAAATTAGACCAAAGGAAATATCGAAGACAACTTTTAAAATCGGTATGGCCATTATGAGTTTTTGATGATGTATTTTCAGGTTGACTAATGCACCTACATCCTTTAAGAGTTTAGGGAATGGGATCTTTAAGTCATTCTTGAATCCTTTTATTAATATGTTTATTGATGATATTCTTATGTACTCCAAAGAGCATGTAGGTCATTTTCACGTAGTTTTAGAGATTCTAAGGGATAAACGGTTATTTTCTACGTTTCCAAAGTGTGAATTCTGGTTGTCTTCAATTACCTTCTTGGGGCATATGATTTCTGAAAAAAAGGTGATGGTGGATCCCCAAAAGATTGAGGTAGTAAAGAATTGGAATCAGCAGAACACACCAAAATCATTATGGATCCCCAAAATAATTCATCCCCTTTAACTCGTAACTAATCATATGCCTTAGAATTATTAATTCACAGAGTTTAGAGAGTGTTTTAGGGAAGATTTTGGTTATTTGTTGGTGCAAGGGGGGAGAATTAAGGAATAAGTTAATGGGTTTTGATTTTTAAATTTTAATTTATCCTTGTATTTTGTTAATTCACTAGTTTATCCATGAAATTGGTAGTTTTAGTGAATTTTGGTGAAAAAGATCTAGCAAGGGAAGGGAATGATCATGAATAGGAGTTGGATGTGAGTTATAAATCCCGACATGTTAGGTCATTTCTTTAATTATGTATTTATCTGCATGTTATAGACCACAATCAAGCGAAAATTGCACAGAAGGGGAAAACTCCGATATAGAGGAGTTTTGCAAGCTTGGTTCAAGGTAGGTGATGGTATTATAGTTTAATCCAATTTATGTTGTATGTGCACGTTAACTACCTTGTAGTGTGGTTTGTTAGTGCATGTTGTTTGTTATGGTCTTTACAAATTATTTGTGGTTGTTATATGATATTGACCTACCTTACTTGCTAAATATTGAATGCTTGGTATTTAGAACATTCTCATAGGCCTTTGGTGGAATAAGTTTGCCAGACACTAATGTCTGGGTTTTTAGTACATGTACGATAATTGTCCCCTGCAGGTCATGGCTAAAGGTAGTTGTATATCCCTTTGTGTGTACGTACAAAGGTCAGGTGAGTTTGATGATTTCATGAGTGAACTGGAGAAAAATATTTTTTATACTTAATAAATTATCCTGACTTGTTTTTGTCTTGGCTTGACTAAAATTAACTTTGTGATAATATGTTGATTTAATGGTTTGATTCCCAATTATTTCTTATTTCTTGTTATTCTAAGTGTATGTTTGTTAAGCACGGATTATCTTGTTGTACTATAACTTAATTATATGTTCATATTCTCATGTTAGGTTTGTCAAATGACCCTATCAGTATGTTGTTGTTCTTATGTGTTGATACTACACCTGCATTTATTTTTGTTAGTGGAGCGAACATTTTCGCAGCTCCTATAAGACCTCACTTACGATTCTAGTGGTTGACTCCAAATTTCAAGGTGAGCAGCATATCCAGGCTATCATGGAATCGTTCCTTATTGGCATTGTTCTCTAGTTCTGAACTTAAGTTTTATTTTAATTTTGGGGTGCATCCCCTTCTTGAGATTCTTAAATGTTTTGGTACAGATGACTTTTATGTCCTAGGGATGGTTTTGTGCTAGTACTTTTCCACTTTCAGTTGTACTTACCATTTGGTTTTAGATTGGATGATATACTGATAGATTAGGTTTGCTTATTTCTTCTAAGTATGGATATCGGATTGTCATTCAGGATAGTTATTTCTCCTACCGGATGAGTATCTTGGGTTCCATTCATGACAAATTTGAGTCATGACAACAAGTCTTAAAGATACATCCCAGGTTCGGTTATCATTGGTACAAGATTTTATACAAATTCAAGCAATAATAATAAGCGTGTAAAATATCTTATATGCAACATAAATATAAGTCATAAATAGAGAGATCCAAAATGTTCCCAAGCCCATCAGCCACTACCTCGATCTCTGCTATGCCAACTTTGATAGAACGTCATCTACCATCGACCAATTGAACCAATACCTGCATAGGGTGCAAAAAAACAAAAAAAGGAAAAAAGGCACGGGTAAGTATGAAACCATATGTACTTAGCAAGTATCATCGATAACCGATCCTAATCCAAAGTGATGGTAAGAACCACCATCACAACTACCCAAGGTTTATCTAATCGATAAATATCTCTTAGTTACATCCTTTCAGTCTGTTAGGGTAACCAACACAATGATTGATAAATTCACCAAAAATAAGAATGGACACTAACCTAGGTGAGCCAATACTATTACATCTATGATAAATCTATAAAGAAAATTATTTATGAAGAAGACTAACTAATAAGATATTCCAGGCTTAATCAATTAAAATCAACCAAGTAATATGGGATGAAAAACAGGGAGAGTGCACATATATACGAATGTATCTCATACTACTAAGAGGGTTACACATCTATCTCTCATATCAAGCTCAACCATACCTCGCGTCTCATAATTTATCAACTTCTACATCAATATAAGCTAATATAAGACAATGTAATAAAATGAAATAAATGTTCAAACATAATATCACAAACAAGGTTCTTTGATGGAAATATTATACATAAGTAAATATGAATACAATAACAAACCAAACTAACGAATGTAAGGCAATGCAAATGATGCAATGTGATGGAATGAAGATGATAAGATGATGATGAATAATGAAAGTCATCATATGATTTTCTACATACACCCACCAAGCTTGTAGATACCAGGTAGGACCCATAGAGGATTCTCAACCCATATACTATATCTCATATCTCAATCTCAACTCTCCTGCCCAGCTCGTGTTCATGGAGATGATTTTCATAAAAGTATCTTATTTTCTTTCAAAAATAATAGTTTCTAGTGATTCCAATGTCCCATGAATATGCATGTGTGATATGAGGATGTAATGTTCACAACCAAGCAGTATAAAGATCAAAATCCACTCAATACATGTATAAGTGAACCCAGAATCAACTTAATGTGTCGATAATTCATGTTTTTAGTTTCTACTAGGCATCACTAGAATAAATAGTCATATAGTCATCACTAATATCATTTCCAACCCCTCACTCGGGCATCACTATAATGATAATGCAATTAAATGCTAAAATAAGTTTTATGATGAAAAGTCAAGCCCCCACTCGAGCGACACAATAATAAATAAGGCATTTAATGCACAAACATAACCAATAACATTAAGTAAAGCCCCCACTTAGGCATCATAATAATATATCCTCTTAAATAAATAAATAATTGATGAGTGGTAAATTTACCACTCATTTACGTCCAAATTGTTGCACACTACTATGGTAAAATTTCATGAATGAGGCTAATGTGCCATTTGAATGTATTGATTCCCATGGTTTGCATGTTTACAGGTAATTGAAAAAAAAGAAGATAAATAAGCTAAAAATGGAATAAAAAGGGCAAAGTAAGTGCATTAAGTTGGAAATTTAAAGAATGGATCAACCCTCAGATACTGCGATTGCGGTCTGGGGGTCGCGATCGCGGTCAAATCTTGGCAATCGCAATGAGGCAGCTATAGGCCCAAGGGTAATTTCATTATTTTGCACAATTGATCCAAATTCTCAAAAGGGCAAGACCCTTACATATTTGAGGATTCTTCAAACGAATTTCCAAGTGTTTATTAAGAGAAATTCTTTCAACTTGGAAAACAACCACTGTGTTAAAGATAAAAGAGATTATTTTTGCTATAATTTGAGATTTAAGCTTTGGGATCATTCTCGCTTTATTATCAATGGATCCATTGGGTGCTAATTTGGGTATATCTCTTTTCTCTAATCTCTTGAGTAGCTAAATATTTATCTTGGGGTCATGCTTGATTAGGGTGTTAAATTGTATGGATGTTGATTGATAGGCCTAATTATTATCTTTTGATGTTGGGTTTTATTATTACTCTTTGTTGAATTAATAGTTGTAGGTGAAAACCCCAATTGGCTTGGATCCCACATCATCCTTGAAAGAGGGATATGGGTAATGAGTAGTAGTTAACACTTACTTGATACTAGTTACTTCCTTAACATTATCTTATAAATAAGGATGTTATGTGTTGCAACTATATTGATTGGCATTATCCTAGAAATAGGGATGTTAGAGTGAGGTGTTGGATTGGTAAAATTGGCATACTCATAAGGTATTCGAAAGAATCCATGAGTGAACTTTGGTGTGTTATCAAAAGACTCACACTGAGCATTAAAATGTAGCCTACCCAAGTCTTTGACTAAGAATTGGATTAACCCTCAATCACCTATGCATGTATGACCCCTACGATAAGTATAATCCCAAGACTCTTTTCTTATTGTAATCTAATCTACAATTGTTGTTTCTAATTAGTGTCATAAGTAAATTTTGTTTAAACTGCGTTTGAAATCATAACACCCAATTTAAATTATGTTTTTTTTAATTATATATTGTGGGTAAACACTTAGTGATTTTTAACATACATTGGTCTTGAAATCTAAATTACACTCCTCGTGAATTTGACCCCAACCTAGTGCTGTTGTCTGGGAGTGGAACTTAGTTTTTGCTTGTTTAGTATTGATAGGAACTTGGAGTCTACCCATGGTGTTTGTTATTTACGTTGTTTGTTGTTTTTGTATTTTTTATAGGTGAGTTCAATAGTATCCATAACACAATGAGTGAACATGGAAGCAATGCACGAACCTTTGATGGACCCCTTGATGATGAGGACCACCTTCATGATACGATACATGCTAGTGCTATCTGTATCCCACTGAATGAAAGGAATGAGGTATTCTATGTTATGACTGTGATGCTTCACATGTTACAAATGAAAGGCCTCTTTAGGGGTCAATCACATAAAGACCCAAATTTATATTTGAAGAATTTGTTGAGGTGTGTTCCCCTTTGTTATCCTCATATCTTACAAGAGTCCATATGATAACGCCTCTTCTCATTTTCTCTAATGGGTAAGGCGGTGTTGTGGTTGAGGTCTCTATCCACTGGGTCTATAAAATCTTGGGTCAAACTTACGGAGGCCTTTTTGTACTGATATTTCTCTCTTTCAAAGATGTTGTAATTGTGAGATAAAATTACATTTTTCGTCAATTCAATGGGGAACCTTTATATGAAGTGTGGGTGAGATCTAATGAAAATATTTTGCGATTCTCTAACCATGAAGTGCTATAGAATATACTCCTCTAAATATTCTATAGGGTGTAAGACCAACTAAATAATACTGTGGTGGACAATGCGACCAGTGGATTACTTATGAGGTTGTTATATGGAATGGCTTCAACTTTATTGAGAAAATCACAAAACAAAATGGGGTTGGTATACAAGGGACACTGAAGTAGTTTCGGGGTCTCCCACCACCTCGATTGTGAACAAAGAGCAAAGAAAGAAAGAAAACAAAAGGGCAGAAAATATTGCTAAAATGATGACCCAATTAGACCTCCTTACAAAGCATGTGATGGATGCACCCACAAAATCAGTCAATGCAGTGGTCTATAAAGGGTATAATAAAGATGAATCAAAGGCACTTGATTAAGAAATATGATATTTGGCAAACTATCCAAGGGTTCCCACTTGGCCTACCAAAGGCAAGGTTAGAATGATTGTGATCGAGAAAGGAATTAGCGCGATAGAGATAGAGATAGTGATTGGAGGGATAAGGAAAGGTAGTATGATAGATATATGCCCCCATGATTAAGTCAAGAGCAAGGAGTCAAATTTTGTGGATCCCAAAATGTTCAAAATCGAGGATGTGTTTGTTAAAATCTTAATAAGAGTAGAAGGGATGGATAAGATGGTCTAAGAACTAAAAAGGGACTTTTCCAAAATCAACCAAACGGTTATATCACACTCGGCCTCAATCAAATAATTGGAGACCCAAATTGGCCAAATCTCAACCGCACTTAATGTTAGGCCCAAAGGTGTCTCCCAAGTGATATAGTGGTGAATCTTAAAAATAATGCCCATGTCTTAGCAATTGTCACCCAAAGCGGTAAAGAAATTGGTGCACATGAGGTTGAGGTCAGATAAAAGTCTCTTGATGATCAAATGAACACAAAGAGGAAGTGTATGGGTGAGTCAAAGAATGATACTCCAAAGTTTTAAGAAGGGGATGATGAAGAACCAATAATAATTGAAGAGATGGTTGATAAGGAAAGAACTCCTAAAGTAGTTAAGGGTGATGGACAAAATATAAATAAACCAAAATGTAACACCTTGTCTCCAATTAAAATCCCTCATCCATTCCCATAAAGACTCAAGAAAAAGGAGGAGAATGGCAAACTCAAGATGTTCCTTGCCAAGCTTAGCAATCTTTCAATTAATATCCTATTGTTAGAAGCCATTCAAGAAATTTTGGGGTATGATAAGCTAATAAAGACCTTGATGTCTAAGAAATGCCTTAAATATGGGGAAACCATTGAAGTTACCTATGGCTGTAGTGCTATCATGACTAGTGTTATGGCGGAAAAGAAAGAAGACCTGGGAGCATTCACAATCCCTTGCACCATTGGGACACACAAATTTGAAAAATCATTGTGTGAGCTCAGTGAAATAATAAATTTGATGTCGTATGTAATATATTAGAGACTTCGTTTTTCCATACCTATTCCTACAATAATCAAGCTCTTGAAGGCGGATCTCTCTATTAAGAAACTGGTTGGAGTCTTGTATGATTTCTTGGTGAAGGCCGATAGTTTCATTTTTCTGGTAGACTTTGTTGTCCATGATTGTAAAATCAACCAAGAAATACCCTTTATTATTGGTAGACCATTTTTAGCAATCGAGAGAGCAATTATTGATATAGAGCAAGAGGAGATAAAGTTCTGGGTGCAAAATGATGAGGTTTCCTTTCGGGTGTGTAAAATCGAGAAACAACCAATGAAACTGAAAGTGGTGTCCATTATTAATGTAGTGGACATGGATGTTGATGATGGATCCCTCAAGTATCCAACTTGAAGATTGAAGAATGTCGTGCTATGATGTTAAATTAGGTACTAGATGGGAGGAAATCCATCATGCCATGAAAATGGCCCGTATCCTTTAATTTTTTATTTTGAGAGTAGATTATGTTTGTTATGATTGATTCATATAAATTAGGTGCCCAAAGTGGATGCTTTTGAATGATGTTGAGTAATGGGACGTGTGGTGAATTTGAGTAGTGGGCTGAGCAGTGGAAATCAGAGGAACGGAAACTGTCCTCAGTTACCACGATTGTGGTACCCGTGCTTTAACAATCACAATCATAGTGTAATCTTGAGTGTGGAAATTTGATCACAATCATGGTCATGACTGGTTTAAAACTTGAACAGTCAACCAATGCTTTAGCCACACTCCCTCTTCAATTACTCTCAAATTTCAACCATATTTGATTTTGTTAGAAGCATCCAATAGTGCATTCTATTATCCCTACATTTCCTAGTCCGTTATGTGCTTAAATTCTTTATTTGTAAGATTGTGTGTGGGCTTAGAACTCATGTCTTAGGAAATACCTACAACTGTTATTTGCATGCCAAATCCTTAATTCAGTGGTGTTTGTTTGGTGTGATTGGCTACTATTATTGGTGTGGGAATTGAAAGGGATGTCTTGAGTAACTTAATTTTCTCAAAATTGATAGGAATAGGATGTGCACACCAATTGTTTGATAAAATACCTAGATGAATCCCTTACTAGTTTTCTCGTGTTCTAAGAACATGATTGAGTGTCCAGGGACTGTGTTTCTTGGTATTAATGAAAATTTTTTATTTGGAACACAAATTACTATTAAAAATGAAAGTTTTGGGTTATTAGAAATTTGGTTCAACATGTCTCAGATACCACAACCGCGATCACAGGAGCGCGATCGTAGCTCAGTGGCCCGTGAGCGCAGCATCTGAGGCTATTTTTTAGCTAGAACCAAAAATCCTAAAAATCCATTTCTTGCACAAAAAATTACCAAGACACCATCTCATTATCTTTATTAAACAACATAGCATAGTTTTCATGTGAAAATATTGATAATTAATGTTGTTGTGTTGTTCTCAGGTTTTCGAACCTAAAGATGGGAGATTATGACCTAATTCGATTCATGGCCCTTGAGTTCCTAACCTTGTACTATGCTAACTTGCCCAAGTCAAAGTTACTCTCAGGGCAAGTAATATGTTTGGATAAGGTGCTGAAAAAGCTTCCAACATTCCATGATAGATTAGTGGCCACCAGGTGGAGATGCTTCACCCCGGATCCATGCTGGGTAAATGAACATTGGGTTAGTGAGTTATATGCTAAAATCAGTATATTATCTTTATTTAAACCAATTATAAGGATCTAAGAGAAGAGTGTTCACTACGGGGATAAGAAAATAAATTACCTCTATGGGTTGTCAAACGCGAACAAGGCACAATTTGAGGCAAAGAGATGTGAACCGGGGCTGGTTAGTAGAAAGGTTGTGTCCAATTAGAGAGGTCTCTTGGGCTTCCACCAGGATGGGAGTATCATTGCATGATTTCATGGCTGAGCCGAGGATATGGTCAGCCATTATTTGTAATCGGGTTTCCCCATGAACTAATATGACCTATGTCCCAGATGTATGAGCCTGGATGGTTGCATGTATCTTAGAAAACATTTCTTTGAATGTTGGACGTCTTGTGCTTTAGGACGTGAGGTATTTCAAGAATTGAGGTGGTGCCCTACTCCTATTTCTTTCTTTATTCATAGAGCTATGTAGAAGAGCTGGGGTTGGGAGTACCCCGGAGACACTTTGGTGCATCCAAAGACCCCTATTTACCCTTTTAAGATTGTGGGTAAAGACACATTTAGTAAGAGCAAGTAAAGAAAAATTCACTTAGGCAATTCGATAGATGAGGCCGTATACTCTTGTAGGCCATCCACAGCAGGGCCATTCGAGGATATCTCGCTTGAGATAAGTGAAATCAATAAGATTGTGTCTACATTGTCTACATGGCTAGGAGGTCCGTCAACCGCTTGCCATTCTTATGTTTCTCAAACTGACTATGAGCGGTTTTTGGCAGATTAGACGGAGCTAGGGGCCACCATCCCAAGTCTTTAATGGTCCTATTCATCCTTATCCCAGTCGTATAAGGAGCTCA
This sequence comes from Capsicum baccatum var. pendulum, assembly GCA_030864225.1. NCBI lineage: Eukaryota > Viridiplantae > Streptophyta > Magnoliopsida > Solanales > Solanaceae > Capsicum > Capsicum baccatum. The sequence continues at coordinate 76,907,905 of CM061558.1, read as the reverse complement.
AGGATTCTCACAAAAATATGAGAAAGAGGGAGAAAAAGTGGGACAAATTCTTCACTAATATATGGAAGGGGGTAAAGGGCCTATAAAGGTCTTGAAACCCAAAGAGAGACTTCTTTCTCCCTGATCTGATGGTGATGATAAGGTCCCAGCTACATGGTTAGGCTTATATGATGCTAGAGATGATTTCGAGATCGAGAGCGATAACAGTTCTTGAAACGATTACAGAGAGCACCCTCAACTCTTGTTATGCTTTCTTGATTATGCAGTGAGGTCACTGCAAGCTTTTAGTTAGGGGTGTCAGTCTTCATATTCATTTGATGTTATGGTCTATATTATCTGGATGTTTTATTTTGTTTTAGGATGATTTTATTTCTATTTTGTGTTGTAATATTTGGGCACCCCGATAGTGCCTACATTTGATGGATTGATCATTTGCTTTCATTTTTAGAATTTTGTTTATTCTTATCTTGTTTTGATAATGATATCGGACGAGCCTTTCCCTATGATAGATTGAGTGATGACATTCTTAAGGGAAAATTTTCATGTTTTGATTTTAAGCCATAGATGCAAGGAAAATCTAAGTACCCGTGGCATTATAGATATGGGATTGCCCTTATACCTATGGTTGGTGACGTCCAAGCTACACCTCCTCTCAGAAGATGATACGGTCGCTGCCAAATATAGTAACCTAACAAAGGTTGGGTTTGAATCCCAAGGGAATACGTGGACTCATGGCTCTCAGCTATTGTACTCAATGGGAAAAACTGTAAAAGTAAATGGGGGATTTGAGTATCAATGTCGAACTAGTAGCTTATATCAACTTTGGTTGTAATTAGTCATAAGTGAACACTAGGATTGTGTTTCCCCTGGCTTCTAAAATCTGTAGACTTATCTTGCTATGTTGAACCAACCCGATACCTTGCGTGTAGAATCGATATGTTATGTACCTTTTACAGTCTTTTGGACGAGCCGAAGGATTTCACCCTTTACCTTTTTAAGTCTCAGGATGTCACTTTACTAACCCTTATCTTGATCCCAGTTAACTATTACCTTTTGAGTCTCTATTTATTAGATCAAACATAACCATCTTACATAGATAAAACCTAGTAGTGTGGATCAACAATTAAACTCCAAATTACTGTTGTCATTACCTTTTCCTAGTCACTACTTCTCTTTTGGAGTAAGTAGAAATAATCTAAATGTTTGAAACCACTAGAATAACTATTAAAATGAAGATAATACAATGCATGTATTGACATCGGTTCAGGAAAACAATAGCACTTCCCCTACTAAAGAAATCAACAACATTCATGATTTAAAGAAGAGATGAAATCACAATAATAAGAAGTATAAAACCAACAACCGTAACTGAATTAATCAACTCAAGTCAATACAAGAGAATCCCGAGATCAAATTTGAATCCCGGAATCAAAATATGTCTGTGAATATCAAAAGTGTGTAACTTCTACTAGAAACACATAAAGGATATATATAGTACATGAGGAAACCCTAAAACCAAAGCACGAACAAAATAGAAGAAAACAGGGTCTGTGACCACTTATAGTCTCCACTTGTGCCTGCCTCTGTGCGCAGGTGGCACTTGCGGTCAGCAGGGAGGGCGCAAATGGTGACCAAAATCTCCAGACCAAAATTTCCTACAAGTTAGCTCTCAGGATTTAGGACTTCTGGCAATTGCTTTGCCCATATTTAATCCCTAAGTGCTACTGCGGTCCACATGTTGACCTAGCAAGTGTTGGGAGTCATCTTTTCAGCTCATCTTCAATTTTCGCATATGGTTTAATCATGAACAAGTCGAAAAGCATCCCGAACATCCATAATTGCTCCAATAAATATCTAAAAACATCTTTTTCATCTTTTTCACATAATTCACATAAAATTATTACTTCCTACAAAACATACATAAAACATATCATATCTAACAAAACAACCTCAGAAACCTGCATATTTTCCTTGTTTTAAGCGTCTAAAGTGCTATGTTCTATAGCACATCAACACCCTCAACTTAGAAATTTTGCATGTTCTCAGGCTATAAAACACAACACAATTAAACAAAACTAAACACGACATTTAACTAGGAGAATCTAAGTTATTCAAGGCAATCAGTCAACACTTTAAGTTCGGATCACAATACCCCTTACGATCTCACTTTTCAAAACAAACTGTGTATGAACATAAATCACAACAATGTGATACAATGGGATCAAGGCATGGCATTACATTAGCAACAGACAACCACTCATAAGTACAAATTGCACTACCCAAAAGAAGCAAATAGCTAGCAATACGACTCAAGTGTCCTCACAATAAAGAAGTCCTACTCACTCATATGAAATCATGCATGTTAGTGGAAGGATGGTCAGGAGACACTCACACTCAAAAGAGAATTTTCAATAAATGTGCATCAAAAACCATAGGCTTGTCCTTATTTTCTTTACCTTAACATTCACATAGTCAAGTTAGGATCACTATAGGACTTTTCTCGGCTTGTAATGCAGGCCTGGGGGATGGTATGGTACATATGGACATATCAAGTGACTAAGCCTTCTTGGCACTACAATAAACCTTGGGGTCTCAATTATTAAACAATTTTCAATTTATTCCACCCTTATTTCTTCCATTTTATTCTTTACTACACATTCAGTTTGGGTATGGTCCGTCATTTTTTTATTTTTCACTTTTTCACAAATTTTTCTTTTCATTTGCTACCACACCCAGCCCTACTTTTTTTCCTTTTATTTTTCCCTTCTTCATAACCACTTTACATTATGTACCCCTATGACAACCACCCTCAACTTAGGCGAGTTGCCTGAGTTGAGTTACATAATGTCCAAGGAGGACTCGATCCAAAATAGGTATACTATAATACAAATGGAAAGGTGAAAAGTGAAAACAAAGAAACAGGCTAAGGCTCAAAAACAGGGATCAAGCGAAACGATTACACACATGAAAGGTTATTTAGGTTAAAAGTGGACTAAAATAAAAAATAGCCTGTGATCCTATCCTAACTGACCGTCCTTCAGCCAAGCCAAGACTAACAAGGTAAATTATGGATTCAACAAAAAAAGGGAACTAACTAGCATCTCACACACACATAGCATTGAGTAAATACTACAAACTACTACTTACCAACAACAACAACAACAACAACAAACCCAGTGTATTCCCACAACAAACTACTACTTACCGATTCATGAAATTGTTAGCAAGTGATTATCCTATCCCTAATCCTAATGCCATAACTAGATCCATAATGTTCACACATATATACATTCAGACAGTTCTAAAACACAAAATTTGGGGGGGGGGGGGGGGTATCAACAAACTACTACCCTAAATACTTAAAAATCTCCTAATTACACAAAAACAACATGATACAAAGCAAAACACAAAATGTCACAAATTATCCTAGACATGCCATTTCTACAACCATATCGTAGCCAACAGGAAAAGAAGCACGACAACAAAAACTTGCGGCGGCATGGTATGCCCTCCCCTAACAAAAAACTGTGCACTGTCCCCAATAAGTTAAAAGGATATAAAACAAAGGGAATTGAGAACATGCCTGGGAAGCACTAAGCTTCCATGTACCTTGGGTTGCCTTATAGGAAATACATGATTTACCACCGCGGTATGACTCAACTTTCTTAGCCAATCAGACTTTTCTAAGGCCCACCTCAATATAAACTCTAACTTCCTCTAGGTTTCCCATGTAGTGTTTCACCCATTGTTTATTTACCTTGAATGGGATATCACCATCACACTTTATCTTAACAACACCATGTGGGAATACCTTAACCATAATGAATGGTCTAGTCCACCTATATTTCAGTTTGCCAAGAAACAAGCGTAGTCTTTAATTGTCTAGAAAGACCAAATCATCGGGTACAAATACTCTTTTCTCAATTTTTCTTTCATGATACAACTTCATTCTTTCTTTGTATATGGCCGATATCTCATAAGAACGGAGTTGGAATTCATCCAAATCATTCATCTTGCTCAACCTCAAGTTTGTTGCATCATGCCACTCAAAATTTAATCTTTTCAACACCTATAGTGCCTTATACTTAAGCTCAAACGACAAAAAGCAAGCCTAGCCGTATACAAGTTGATTTGGAAAGGCACTTATGGAGGTCTTATAAGTTGTATTATAGGCCCACAATGCATCCTCTAGCTTTCTAGACCAGTCAGTCCTGTTGGCATCCATAGTCTTCACCAATATAGACTTTATCTCTCTATTGAAGACTTCTACTTACCCACTTGTCTAAGGATGGTAAGGTGTTTCAAACTTATGTCTTACACCATATCTATCAAGCAGAGCTTTGAACAAGTGATTTTAGAAGTGCGACACACCGTCACTAATAATAGCATGCAGAGTGCCAAATTAAGAAAAAAATATTTTTCTTCAAAAAGGCGATGACTCATCTACCTTCATTATTTGGAGGCGCAACTACCTCCACCCATTTTGACACATAGTCAACTGCTCCCATAATGTATCTCATTCCATAGGATCTCACAAAAAGGCCCATAAAATATAACAAACCCGAGACTACCCCTTAGACGTTACACGGTGCTTACGGTTTCGAGGGACCACAATCTAACCCATGAGCTGGTACCTGCTGTGAGCACTGAATAAGAACATCATAAATACGGAAAAGTATTGACATTGCCAAAAGGTTTTAATAATAAAATAACTACTAAATTATGAATCTAATAAAAATACTAAAATCTGAATAGTATGAATATCTAACTGTAGTATCTGAAAAGCCTCTAAACTAGATACTGTGAGTTTATAGGACAGGCCCCAACTAACTCTACTAACTACTGAGATAAAGACATTAAGTAATATAATCTATCCTCGGATGATGAGGACTACCACTGCTACTGTAGTGCTAACAACCTGAGAATCTAGGTGTGATCCGGGAATTGAGCGTCAGCACTTATGAAATAAGACATCATAGTGCAAAAGAAAAGGTATGTGATCAGTACTTTGAATGTACTGGTATGCTAAATGAGGTTGGCTGACATGCAAGGTTTCATGAATAGAAGTAATAAACTATCTGAATATACATGTAATGCATAGAGTAGTGAGTATACGACATGAAGTCTATAGATGCTAGAGATATATAAAGTATGTAAATACTGTATATGCATGAGAGTCTATAAATACTGAAAGTACGTGAAAAACTGTAGGCACTAAAGATGTATGACCAAGTATATAACATGGATTGAGTAAAATTTGTAAACTAAAATAACTAGTATCTGTATGTTTTGGTCAAACAACACTAAAACTGAATGACTGATTGGAGTTGTAACTGAGACTAGATCTGAGACTGTGGGAGGTATCATCTAACCAACATGCAACAATCTGACCTAATCGGGGTCCAATATGTAACCCCAGTTAGAATGGTAATAATACTTTGCCATGGGTACTAATGTTGGCTGTGTTGATCCACTAAAAAGATATAATGTCCAAAGGACTAAGGGTATCTAGCCTAAACTGGTGGGTGACCCCTGGGAGATAGTCAAGCCTAATCTGACGGGTGACTATTTATATCCTACCCTGGCTATCTAGTTTTGGAGTATAGGAACTGCTACTAATGACTCTGTCTATCTGACAGGGAAGCCACCATCCCTATACTCGCTCGGTGCTAAATCTTACTCCCAACTAAAAGATACTAAGATACTAGACTGTTCTGAGTATAATGACTGATATCTGATTATTCTGAGAATGTTGATAGTATAATCTGAAGTCTATTCTGTAATATAATGAAACTAGACCAAATAAACAGCTATGGTTTTTCAGGTAATCAATACCCCCAGGACTCAAAACAATAATACTGAAAAGACACTAAATTTTAAGGTACCAATTATGAAGGTCTTTATTAAATCAATCACTCTTGTAGGAATTTTATCAAACATTTGTAGTTCATGGTTCAAACCAAATATAGAAACGTCCTAAGACATAAAGAAATAGCATGAATCCGACATAATAGAGCTAAATCATAGTTTTGTTCAATAAATAATGATATTAAACATGGAAAATTGAATAATAACAGTAATTTCATGGTAACATGGAATAAAATCAATAGTACATGGAGATTCATGGATGAAATCATAATTTAAAATTAAATAAACTTTAAAAGATGATGGTTTTATAATTAAAATGGATACTTGGACACCATGGATGAAAGGAATCCATGGATGAACATCTAACATACCTGGGAAAATGAATTTGGAAGGATTGATGGAGAGTTCTTGAGATTTGACCTTGATTCTTGAAGGTTAGGGTTTTGCTACTTGAGAGAATGTTCTTGATTTTGGGAAAAAATTGATTACAAAAATGCCCAATTAGGTTATTAGGGACTTAATTTCATGTTTGGGGCTGACTGGGACAAGGGAAAAGTACTTAAAAGCCCTTTGAATTAAACTCAGTACTGACTAAAAATCCTAATATTTTGGGCTGGCACGACGCAGTGCTATCAGACTGTATCACTAAAACCAGACAATTGAGAAAATACATGATGGCACGATGCGGTAAAATCACGTTTCCACTTGTTTACGACCTGGAAGACAACCACGCCGTGATGGTATCGTATACGTTCACTAGAAATTTACAATTCTGAATTGAGCTTATGGCGTGACGTTCTAAAATCATGGGACCTCACTGAAAGATGACAGTTGTTATTGTCATTGTATCCGCGATGTGATAAGTGTCAGAATGATGGGGTTTTGTGACTAAAACTTAAAATAGCCATAACTTCTTATCCGCTTATCGGATTTGGCCGAATTTCATATTGTTGGAAAGGTAATTGAATTTCCTATGCAATGACAGGCTATAAACTGAAAAACAATAAGTGTTTAAAAAATTCATGTATGAAAATTGATGTATTGGGACTTTGATTATGCTTGGGAAATATGGGGCGTTACAATATCTCCCCCTTGGGATCATTTGTCCCCGAATGAAATTGGTTAAGCTGAGGAAACTAATGGACTAAGCTTACATAGTGAACATGCATATCTAATACATAGAATGCATGAATGAACTGATTCATGAATGCATGACTGAGATGAACATGATGTACAACTAAAACTGAGCATGATAGAGAGAAATCTTAAGAAGGTTAGTACTATATACTAAATCTAGATTCGCGGAGAAAAGATGAGGGTACTTGATCTGTATATCTGCCTCTGCTTTCCAAGTAGCTCCCTTAATGGACTGATTTCGGCAAAGAACTTTGACTAGTGGAACTTTTTTGCTCCTTAGTCTACGAACTTGATGATCAAGAATTTTGATTGGAACTTCGTTAAAGGAAAGACTGTTCTAAATATCTATATTTTCTATAGGAACAACTCTAACTGGATCACCAATACACTTTTTCAACAACAAGACATCAAACATTGGGCGTATTGAGGATAAATATGAAGAAAACTCAAGCTCGTAAGCTACCTTTTCGAAATGACTGAGGGTTCTAAAGGAACCGACATATCAGGGACTGAGTTTCCCCTTCTTTTCAAATCTCTTCACTCCCTTCATGGGAGAGATTTTCAAGTACACCAAATCACCAACCTCAAACTAGAGACCTTTTTTTCTCACATTGGCATACGATTTCTATCGGCTCTGGGCAGCCCTAAGCCTTTCTCTGATCAACTGAACCTACAACTGCAGCCTCACCTACTTCAAACCAAATAATTAAGAATCTACATCTCCTACCATAGAGAGACTCAAATGGAGTCATATGGATACTAGAGTGATAGTTTTTATTGTATGCGAACTTAATCAAAGGCAAATGATCATCCCAACTACCCTTGAAATCAACAACGTATGCTCTCGGCATATCCTCAAGAGTCTGAATGGTCTGTTCTGCTTGGCTGTCTATTTGAGGGTAGAAGGTTGTACTGAGATGGACTTGGGTACCAAGATCATTTTGAAAAGTTTTTCAAAAGTAAAAGGTAAACTGGGTACCTCTATCTCAAATGATAGATACGGGAATACCGTGTAACCTAACCAACTCTTTGAGATAGAGATTGGCATAGTCCTCAACTAAATCAGAGGTACGGAATGGTAAGAAATGAGCTGATTTGGTCATCCTATCTACGATAACCTAAATAGAGTCATGCTAACAACGGGTACGAGTCAAACCTATCACAAAATCCATGTTCACTTTCTCTTATTTCTACATGGGAATGCTGAAATCCAGCATGGACCCACTAGGCTTCTGGTGCTCAACCTTGACTTGCTGACATTTAAAGCACTTAGCTACAAACTCTGCATTATCTCTGGTCATCCCACTCCACCAATAAATCTCCTACAAATCACGGTACATCTTAGTGGCCCCTGGATAAATAGAGTAATGTACACCATGCGTTTCTACAAGAATTCATTGCCTTAAATCATCTACATTAGGCACACACAATCTACCCTGATAGCGCAACACACTATCTCCCCCTTGGGAGAAGACCTCCACTTTCTGATCTCTGACTGATTCCTTCAACTTAACTAGACTGGGATCCCTATCCTGTATTTCCTTTACCTCAGAAACTAGAGATGACTCTGAGCTACTCTATACGCATACACTACCTTCTGCTGAATCGAGTAAATGAACACCTAGTCGGGTAAGCTGATGGACTTCCTGAGCTAACTTCTTCTTACCATCCTCAACATGAACAACACTACCCACAGATAATCTACTGAGAGCATCAGCCACTATATTGGTCTTGCCCAGATGACATAGAACACTCATGTCATAATCCTTCAATAACTCTAACCACCTTCTCTGATGAAAATTCAAATCTTTCTAAGAGAACACCTACTGAAGGCTTTTGTGATCTGTGAACATATCTACATTCACCCCATATAAGTAATTCCTTCAAATCTTTAAACCAAATACTATTGTTGCTAGCTTAAGATCATGAGTCAGATAATTCTTCTCATGAGGCTTAAATTGTCTGAAGGCGTAGGCTATGACCCTATATCTCGGTATGAGGACAAAACCTACACCTACTATGGATGCATCACAGTACACAACAAACCCATCGGAACCATCTAGTAGAGTAAAAATTGAGGCTAAGGTGAGTCAAGTCTTCAACTCCTAAAAACTCTTCTCGCAGGAATCTGACCACTGAAACTTAACTTTCTTTTGAGTCAATCTGGACATAGGGGATGCAATAGAAGAAAACCCTTCAACAAACCGACAATAATAGCTAACTAAACCCAAGAAACTCCTGATGTCTGATGGAGAGATGGGTCTAGGTCAGTTTCTCATCACCTCAGTCTTTTGAGAATCAACTCTAATGCCATCACCAGAAATAATATGGCCAAGGAAAGCTAATGACCTTAGCCATAATTCACACTTACTAAATTTAGCAAAAAACTGGTGAGCTCTAAGAGTCTGAAGCACTATGCTGAGATGGTCTGCATGATCGCTTTTGCTATGAGAATAGACTAGAATATCATCAATGAAGACTATGAAAAACATGTCTAAGTACTGCTTGAACACTCAGGTCATCAAATCCATGAAGGCTGCTGGGGCATTTGTGAAACCAAAGGACATGACTAGAAATTAGAAGTGACCATACCAAGTTCGGAAAGCTATCTTCAGAATATCACATTCTCTAACTCTAAGCTGATGATAACCTAATTTGAGGTCTATCTTGAAAGAGTAATTGGCACCCTAAATTTGGTTAAACCATTTATCGATTCTAGGAAGTAGGTATTTATTCTTGATTATGACCTTGTTCACCTAATGGTAGTCAATACACATTTTGAGTGAACCATCTTTCTTATGCACGAATAGAATAGGTGGGCCCCACAGGGAGATGTTGGGCCTAATAAATCCCTTATCTAGGAGATCCTTTAATTGTTCTTTCAACTCTTTGAGTTCAGCTAGAGTCATTCTATATGGTGAAATAGATATAAGCTAAGCATCTGGGAAAAGGTCAATTACGAAGCCATTTTCCTTTTTGAGAGGAACTCTGGGAAGATCTTCAGGAAACACATCTGAGAATTCATTTACCACTGGGACTGACTCAAGAGTAGGATTTTTTGAGATAGAGTATTTGACTCATACAAAATGGTAGACACACCCCTTGGATATCATCTTTCTTGCTCTAAGGTACAAAATCAACAGACCCCTAAGAGCTGTAGTACTACCCCTCAATTCAAGGATTAGTTCATTTGGGAACTAAAAATAAACTATTTTGTTTCTAAAATCAACTGAGGCATAGCATAAGTGGAGCCAATCTATGCTGAGAATGAAATCAAAATCCATCATCTCTAACTCCACGAGATTAACTGAGGTAAATTTTTTAGATATTATGATTGAATAATTCCTGTATACCTTTCTAGCTACAAGAGAAACACCTACTGGGGTAGACACTGAAAAGGGCTCTACTAGAGTTTCAAGACTGACTCCAAAACTGATGGCTATATATGAAGTTATAAAAAAGAGAAGCTCCAGGTTCCAGTAAAGCATATACATGTGAGTAAAAGACCTACAATGTACCAGTAACTATGTCAGGAGAATCTTTATGATATTATCGAGACTGAAAAGCATGTAATTTGTTCGGATACTGACCACTGGTAGCACTGAAAGCAGCACCCTGCTGAGTTAGGTGGTCGGATAGAACTGACGACTGATGGGACTGGCCTTGTTGGCGCACATCCCTACCCTTCTGAGAAACTAGCCAACACTCTCGAATCTAATGGCTTGGCTCACCATACCCAAAGTTCATATCACTACCCACTCTACACTCACCCTACGATGTCTTCCACATTTCGACATAGAGGATTTGTACGAGCACTGCTAACACTAACCTAGAACTTAGAGCCTAGTGACTTATCCTTATTATCATTTCTAAATTTGGGTACTGGGGCACTAGATGAAGAGGGCACTGGGGCTGAAGACCTCTGGTGAAATAGAGGATGGTTACTACCCTCTGACTTTGGCTGACTGAAATTAAAACTACCCATTATAGCTCTCTTGTTTCCTCTCTCCCTCTCTTTAATCTTTTGTTTCTCTATCTGTTGAGCATGAACATCAGCCTAGACAAGTCCATCACACTAATAATCATTTCCGTCCTACACATCTTGACCGCACTATCAGATATGCCAGACACAAACTTACTTATCTTGGACCTACTACCATCTACCACAAAAGAAGCATATCTAGCTAACTAAGTGAACTTGAGAGAATACTCCCTCACACTCATGCTGCCTTGCCTCAAATTAATAAATTCTAACACCTTGGCCTCCCTCAACTCTAATGGAAAGAATCTGTCCAAGAAAGTTGCAGCAAACTCTTCCTATTCTATAGGCCCTACATTAATACCTCTATCAACTTTCCATTTCTTAAACCAAGTATGGGCTACATCCTACAATTGATATGCAGCCAACTCGGCACTCTGACTAGGCATCATCCCCATAGAATCTGTTACCTTCTAAACCATATCAAAGAATTCATGTGAATCCTCTTTAGACTTGGACCTTATGAAGAAAGGACGATTTATTCGGGTGAAGTCCCAAATTCTAGTTGTAGTAGTATTGACCACTGGATTGGCTGGAACAGCAACTGGTCATTTATTTTAAACTGCTATGAAGTTCGCTGGAGTAGTAAACGTAGCCCTGAATTCAGTGTGAGAGAAATGCTCATCCAGAGGATCTTCTTAGATAGGCTGAGGGGCTAGCTGATTTCCTATTCTTCTTTCGTTCTTCTTAAGAGGCATGTTTGGTAAATAAAAGAATGAAATGGATTATACTAATAGTTTAACTTGAGCTCATGCTCAATCGCACGACATGAATACTGAACGAATGGAAACTTTTCCTAAATGCCTTGTAGCCTCTCGTCCATAAGTGTGGCGCGCTACACACCCATGCACAAGACTATACTCAACATCGATTTAAGACTTCCTAGGACACTTTAAAACCTTAGGCTCTAATACCAAGTTTGTAATGACCCGAGACTACCCCTAGTCATTATCCGATGCTAACGGTCTCGAGGGACCATAATCTAAACCATGAACTGGTACCTGTTGTGAGCAGTGAATAAGAATAGCATAAATGCGGAAATGTATTAACATTGCCATAAGGTTTTAATAATGAAATAACTACTGAAATATTAATCTGATAAAAATACTAAAATCTAAATAGTCTGAATAGCTAACTGTAGTGTCTGAAAAGCCTCTAAATTGGATACTATGAGTTGATGGGACAGGCCCCCAACTAACTCTACTAACTACTAAGATAAATACATAAAGTAATATAATCTATCCTTGGATAATAAGGACTCACCACTGCTACTGTACTACTGACAACCTGAGAATGTAGGTGCGATCCTGGAACTGAGCATCAACACCTATGATATGAGACATCATAGCACAAAAAAAGAGGGATGCGATCAGTACTTTGAATGTACTAGTATTCTAAATAAGGTAGGCTGACATGCAAGGTTTCATGAATATGAGTAATAAACTATCTAAATATACATGTAATGCATGGAGTACTGACTATAGGATATGAAGTCTATAGATGATAGAGATATATAAAGCATGTAAATATTGTATATGCATAAGAGTCTGTAAATACTAAAAGTACATGAAAAGATGTAGGAACTAAGGATGCATGACCAAGAACATAACATGGACTGAGTAAAATCTATAAACTGAAATAACTGGTATCCGTATACTTTGGTTAAACAAACCTAAAACTAAATGACTGACTAAAGCTATAATTGAGACTGGATCTGAGACTGTGGGAGGTATCATCTAACCGACATACCCTAATATGAGCTAATTGGGGTCTAACCTTTAACCCCAGTTGGAAGGGTATTAATACTATGCCACGGATACTAACACTGGCTGTGTAGATCCACTAAACGAATATAATGTCCAAAGGACTAAGGGTGTCAATCCTGAACTAATGGGTGACCCCTGCGAGATAGTCAGGCCTAATCTGATGGGTAACGAATCATATCCTATGATTGCTACATAGTTTTGGAGTATAGCGACTGCTACTAACGACTCAGCCTATCTGACAGGGAAGTCTCCATCCCTACACTCGCTTGGAGCTAAATCCTACTCCCAATTAAAAGACACTAAGATACTAGACTGTTCTGAGTTTAATGACTGGTATTTGATTATTTTGAGAATGCTCATAGTATAATTTGAAGACTATTCTACAATATACTGAGACTAGACCAAATAAACAGTTATGGTTTTTTGGGTATTCAATACCCCTAGGACTCAAGACAATAATACTGAAAATACACTAAAGCCTAAGGGACCAAGCATGAAGGTTTTTATGAAATCAATCACTCTTGTAGGCATTTTATCAAACACTTGTAGTTCATGGTTCAAAGCAATCATAGGAGTATCGTAAAATATATAGAAATAGCATGAATCTAGCATAATAGAGCTAAATGATTGTTTTGTTCAATAAATGATGATATTAAAACATGGGTAATTGAATAATAACAATAATTTTATGGTAACATTGTATAAAATCAATAGTACATGGAGATTCATGGATGAAATCGTAATTCAAAATCAAATAAACTTGAAAAGATGATAGTTTTATAATTAAAATGGATACTTGGACTCCATGGATGAAAGGAATCCATGAATGAATATCTAACATACCTGGGATGATAAATTTGGAAGGATTGATGGAGAGTTCTTGAGATTTGACCTTGATTCTTCAGGGTTAGAGATTTGTTACTTGAGAGAATATTCTTGATTTTGGAGAAAAATTGATTAGAATAATGCCCAATTAGGTTCTTAGGGACTTAATTTCGTGTTTGGGGCTGACTGGGACAAGTAAAAAGTACTTAAAAACCCTTGGAATTAAAAGTCAAAACTGACAGAAAATCTTAATTTTCTGGGCTTGTGCGATGCGGCGCTATAGCGTCATGTCACTATAATTAGACAATTGAGAAAATACACAGTGGTGCAATGCAGTAAAATCACGTTGACACCCAGTTTTTGACCTGGAAGCCCACCGCAATGCAATGGTATAACGTAGGGTCTCTAGAAATTGAAAATTCTAAACAAAACCTATGGCGCGTGGACCCTCACTAGAAGATGACAATTGTTATTTACACTATCTCCGCGATGCGCTAAGTGTCAAAATGATGGGGTTTTGTAACTGAAACTTAAAATTTCCAAAACTTCTTACCCAGTTATCGGATTTGGGCGAATTTTATATCGTTGGAAAGCTAATTAAATTTCCTATGCAATAGAAGGTTCTAAACTGAAAAATAATAAGTTTTTCAAAAATTTCATATATGAATACTCATGTATTGGGACTTTGATTATTCTAGGGAAATACGAGGAGTTACATAAAATCAATTCCCCAGACATCAAACTACTCCAGCTCTAGAATAGGTTTCATGGGGTGTTCCTGGTGCCGTGGAATATTGCCTTGGTGCTGACATTGGTCACAGGATATTGTAAATCATGAGCATCCTTGTAAATTAAAGGCCATTAAAACCAACACTGAAAAATTTTATAGGTCGTCCATGTACCACTATGGTGACCCCCAATTAGTGATGAATGATAAGCTTCAAGAATGCTCATCATCTCTACCTCTGTAATGCATCTCCAAATGACACCATCAGTAAAGATCCTAAATAGATACGACTTATCTCAAAAGAACTTCCTTAACTTATGCATAAATCTTCTTTATTGCTAGAAAGATAGGTCTTCTAGGATGAGAACTCTTTCTAAATAGTTGGCAAAATTAGCAAACCAGGGAATAAGATCGTGAGATGCCTCCAACAATTGATCATCGGGAAAAGAATTATATATCCTAAGATCATCCCCTAATTTCTATATGGTCTTATCTTTGAGTCTAGACAAGTGGTTTGCAACCTAATTTTTCTCCCTTTCTGGTCCTGTACTTCAAAATCAATCTCCTGCAGTAAGAGATTCCAACAGATCAATCTTTATTTGGCATCTTTCTCGACATAAAGTATCTTAAGTATGGATGGTCAGTGTGCCCTATGACCTTAGTCCTAATCAAATAAGACTAAAATTTATTAAAAGCAAAAACCACTGCAAGTAGCTCTAGTCCAGTAATTGTATAATTTTTCTATGCGGGGTTTAAAGATTTGCTGGCATAGTACATGTGATGCAGTATCTTCTCTCTTTGTTGGCCTAGAAAAAATCCCAAGGACACTCTACTCGTATCACACATTACCTTAAAAGGTGTAGACTAGTCAGGAAATATAATGACAGGGCATCGAAATCACCCGCTTCTTTAGGCATTTGAAATCCTTGAGGCAAGCGTTATCAAATACAAATTTCACCTCTTTCTCTAAAAGTTTGCACAGAAGATTTGTAATTTTAGAGAAGTCTCTGATGAACTTTCTATAAAAGCCTGCATGCCCCAAAAAGCTCCTTATGCCTATAACTGATACTGGTGGTAGCAATTTCTCAATCTCCTCAATCTTTACTTCATCCACCTTAATGCACTGATTGGAGATCTTGTGCCTAAGAACGATACCTTTTTACACCATAAAGTGGTTTTTTTCCCAGTTTAGTACCAAGTTGCACTCTTTACATCTCTGTAGTGCACTGGCAATGGGCCAAATAGTCATCAAATGAGTCCCCAACCAGTGAAAATTCATCCATGACTACTTTGATAGTGTTTTCCATCATAATAGAGAATATGGACATCATACTCTCTGAAAAGTGAAAGGCACATTATATAACCCAAATGATATCCTCTTGAATGCAAAGGTCCCATAGGGATAAGTAAAGTAGTCTTTTCTTGGTCTTTGGGAGAAATCATGATTTGATTCTACCCCAAATACCCATCAAGAAAACAATATTGACCCCTACCTGCTAGGTTATCTAGCATCTGATCCATGAACAACATAGGTAAGTGGTTTTTTTGTGTCCACTTATTTAGCTTTCTATAATCCATGCAGAATCTCCAACTGGTCAATGGACTCATTAGTACTAATCCATTATTTTTATTTGGTACCACTGTGATTCTCCCATTTATTGGTTCATATTAAACTGGGCTCACCCACTTGTTATCTACAATGGGAAAAACCACTCCAATATCTAACCACATGATTATCTCTTTTTTCACTACCTCTTGCATAAGAGGATTCAGTCATCTATGGTGCTCAATAATAGGGATGTTTATGGCTCAAGCTAGATTTTTTGTGTGCATAAACCTAGTGAAATCCCCATAATTTCTATAATGTTCCACCCAATTGCTCTCTTGAATTATTTCAATACTGATTCCAAAGCTTCTACATGTGCTCCTTCCAAATCTACTACAATGATTACTGGTAAGGTTTTGTTTGCCCCCAAGAATACATACTGCAAATATGATGGGAGGTCCTTCAATTCCAATATCGGTGACTCCTCAATATATGGTTTTGTAGGAGGTGTATTTCTATTCTTCAAGTCAAGATCCAGCTTCTTAAGGTCATATTTGTAAGAACCTCTGCCATGCAGTGCATGAACAAGTTCATCATATTTATCTATCCCATCACTCTCAAAGTTTATGATCACTGCTAATAATGTTTCTATACTTAATCTCTCCTCAATAGGTACATCCACTATAACCATATTATCATCCACTGCATCAAATACTACTACCACTCTTATATCATCGGGACGCTAAACTGTTATGCATATATTCAACACTATTTGGTCATTATGCCATTTGAAGGTGATCTCATCTAGTTACATATCAATCAATACTTGACTAATGGACAAAAAGGTTCTACCTAAGATAATCAAAGAATGTGCATTCATTTCACATTCTAAAATTATGATATCGACCAGATAAGTCAATGATGCCACCCTTACTTCTACGTTGCGCATTATACCCACTGGCTCCTTTATAGATGAATCAACCATCAACAACCTTGCAAATATAATCTTGGGTTCTTCTACCCCCAACACCTTGTATATGATTAATGATATTATATTATTCATTCTCCCAAATCACATAGAGATTGAGTAAAATCATATGGCCCAATAAAACATGGGATGATGACTGCACTTGTGTCCCCTTTCCTTTCTATTGATGGTGCAAGAAAACTTAAGCCAAACTGTTGCACTATATCTCAAAGTTTTTTTGCAGCCCAGTCATCACTGTTATAACTCTCAAAATCATTATCACTACAAGTCAGCTTCTCAAATTCAGCTTTAGGTGGTTCATTTGCAATAATATCTTCTTCTTTGGATCATTAGTAGCTAGCAAAAAATTATCATTTGGTGAGGAATCACCCCTAGTGTTAATAGCCAGATAATTAACCAGTGTTGGAGGATTCCGTGCAATGTCACTAGGAAGGGCACCTGTCTATCGCTGGGCCAAAGTGGTAGAGATTTGCCCATACTGATTCTCCAACTACTTCATAGCAGTTGAATGTGAATCGACCTTCTAGGTTAATCATGAAATATCGGCCTTGAGTTCTTTAAGTCAAGTTTCCTGGCTCTCTTGACCTTTCATCAGTTTAGTCAACATTGCTTCTCTTCTTGATTCTGCATCTCATCTGCCAGGTGGAATGTATTTGTTTCTATCATCATAGTTCCGACCTTGATTCCCTTGCCATTGGGCTTGAAAACCCACCAAGTAACGATCCACATACTTTGCCTTCTCCTCCAACTCAGACTCATATACACGAGAAGCTGCACCCTGTGTCCCTACTGCATCAATCTTTGCAGAATTTACTATTGTAAATTTTTTGGCCAACTCACTAATATCTATCCTCAATAGTGAAATATCCTAAGCTACAACATCTTTCCTGAAGCTCCAATGGAATAAATGTCAAAACCTTCTTTAACCTCTCGAGTTTGACACCCTCGATTAAATAATGAGTTCTGATCCATAATACGCAAAGCCATCTACTATTGTAATCTCATAAATAATCCTTCTAATATATTGTCTGCCATTTCCCTAGAACTGATAGTCAGGGCTTTATAGAAGATCTCCAATAACCTTGTCCCTTAAATTTTATGGTTGGGCACCATGCTAAGATTTTTTTTGAACTTGAACCATGCCTCATTCATAGATTCTAACTGCAGCTTTTTGAAGTTATAAATCTTATCCTTGAGCTACAATACCCTAGATAGAGGAAAGAACATGTTCAAGAATTGTCTGCATAACTTGCTCTATATAGTTATAGATCCTCTTAGAAGTTCCCCTAGCCATAAAGATACTTCTCTGGTAAGTGAGAAGGGAAACAACCTTAATCTCAGTGCCTCCTGATCTACCCCTATAATGGTGGATGAAGTGCAGATCCCAGTAAACTTTTCCAAATACATGTTTATGTTATCTGTAGGCAACCCTGCAGACATGACCTTCAAGTATAAGAGTTGAATCATAGCACAAGAAATGTTAAACTTGACATCTGGGAACAAAATAGGAAGAATGATGTCTCCAGTATTTGCCGGTTTGACATATCCTAGATCTTTTTCATCATCTTCATACTGTTGAACATACTAATATGTTAGGATCACTCAAGGTCGGCCTCTTCTGACTTTATTCTGATTTTTATGAGTACTACTTGGTGGTCTGCTGCTTCTCTCTATGTAGCTAACTTTGTCTCCCGAGCTATGTGGTGAGCTTCTTCTATAACCCTCCTCTCATTTTTATCTTAAGCTAAAAGCTCACCAGTCTATAGATCAATAATGTCCTAAATTTCTTTAGGAGGAGAGGGAGGCAAATCATCTCTTTTCGATTCCATCATCCTACTAGGTATTTGTAGGATCCTCTCTAGATTTGGATCTAATGGGAGTAAGGGGTTGCCTCTACTTTGAGTGCTATTTATACATTGGCATATGCCCAACTAAGAACAAAAATAGAAAGAAAACCCAAAAACTACAACAATTTTAATTCATAAACAAACACTATAGACCTCGATAATGGTTCCAAAATTTGGTGACATCCACGCTACACCTCTACTCAGAAGATGATATGGTCACTGTCAAATATAGTAACCCAACAAAGGTTGGGGTTGAATCCCAAGGGAATATATGGACTGATAGCTCTCAGCTGTTGTACTCAATGGGAAGAACTAGAAAAGTAAATAGGGGGATTTAATTATCAATGTGAAACTAGTAGCGAATATCAACTTCAATTATAATCAGTCGTACGTGAACTCTAGGATTATGTTTCCCCTAGCTTCTCAACTCCGTAGACTTATCATGCTATGTTGAACCAACCTGATACCTTGCATGCAGAATCAATAAGTTATGTACCTTCTATAGTCTTTTGGATGAGCAAAAGGATTTCACCCTTTTCCTTTTAAGTCTCAGGATATTGCATTAATTACCCTTATCTTGATCCTAGTTAAATATTATCATTTGAATCTCTAGTTATTAGATTAAATATAACCATCTTACATCGATAAAACATAGTAGCATGGATTAATAGTTAAACTCTAAATTACAATTGTCATTATCTTTTCCTAGTCACTACTCATTTAGAGTAAGTAGCAATAATCTAGGTGGGATCCTAATGTTTGCACAATATAGAATAACTATTAAAATAAAGATAATACAATGCATGCATTGGTATCGATTCAGGACAACAATAGCACTTTCCCTACTACGTTAATCTTCCAGGGTTGCCACAACCCTAGCTATGGGTTTTTAGCCACTCATGCTTGTGAAGAAATCAACAAAATTCATGATTGATATCATATATGAAATCAAAATAATAAGAATAAAAAAACCCACAACCATAACTGAATTAATCAAGTCAAGTCAATTCAAGAGAATCCTGAGATCAAATTCGAATCCCGAAATCAAAATATGTTTGTGAATATAAAAAATGTGTAAGTTCTAATAAAAATCACATAAAAGGTATTTATAGTACATAAGGAAACACTAAAACCAAAGCCCAAATGAAATAGAAGAAAATAGGGTTGGTGGCCACTTATGGTCTCCATTTGTGCCCTATCCCTGGGCTCAGGTAAAATACCTCATACGTTCCTAGTTTATTTCACCCCTTAGTACTATCTTAAGGTAATTAGAACCTAAAAATAAGACTAAGTGTTGAGGGGCTTATTCATATTTTAAATCCCTTTAACTTTGAGGATTTTTAAAGTGGTTTTTTCGACCCCGAGACGTAATTTTTTGAGTTGATTCTTATTCGGCGGTGTAAGTAGCATGAATTGGGTAAGTTTCAGACTTTATGGACAAGGTTTAGACCTTATTTAGATTTCCAAAATAGCAACTTACCGCGATTCCACTACGTCGCGGTGGCTATAGCGATGACAGCCTTCGCCCATCACGGTGGAGTGCAGATTGACAATTGTTAATTTTTAGAAACTCACAGTGATTGAACTGAGTCGTAGTAAGTATAGTGGTGAGGGACTTGCCACACTGGGGTGAGTCCTTAAACGGCATTCCAATTGAGATTTTAATCCCCAAAAGGGTAATTAAGTCACTTTCCCCACCACAATTCATAATAATAGAAGATTTAACCATATTCTAAGCATATTACACTCATTCCTCAACAAATTTCTCTCCAAGAAAACCCTAGGGCTTCAAGTTCAACTTTAAGAAATCCAAAGGTTCACAATTCTTTTATCAAGATAACCAAGAATCGAAGTTTCCGGGTTCAAGAACTTTAAGAAAAAGCTTCAAGAACATTGTTAGGAATTCAAAGTTCAATCTTTTACATTTAATTAATCAACTAAGGTATGTGGGGTTATGAACAAGGATATTCTTTCATCTTTGTGCCCAAAACTAGTTTTTAAAGTTGAATTTATATGAGTTTCAATTTAGGGTTCATACCCAATTATCATTATTAGAAGATTTTGATGTTACAAGTGAATTAAATGTTGAATTGCATGTCTATTTTCACATTTTTATGCGCGTGATATGATTTTACAGATTTACCAATTGAGCTTTAAGTTGATATTATGATTCTTGATTTTATTATCTTGATATTATTGAAGCATATTGAGCATGAAGTTTTGCAATGAATTTTCATGGGTTTTAAGCCCTAAGTATAAGTATTTATATTTTAAGAAGATTATGATTTTAAGCCTCTTTTATAAGTTGGTTACCAAGATTTAAGAAAGAAATTGATCTTTTGATCCTAAGCTAAGATAAGGAATCCACATTGTTTAAATAGTTTGAAATTTAAAGAAAGAGAAGAACAATTGGTTTTCATTATAAACCCTTGTACTATGTTAAGGTGGATTTTCTAAAGTTCCGAGCAACAAGTATGGGAGTAGTACTAGCACCGAGTTGGGTATGATTCCATAGGTCTAATGCCCCAGAACTACACGCCACCATAGGTTTAAGATTACCCTTAGTGGGCTAAGTCAGTGATCACTTAAGATAAGGTTCTATTCTGATGGCAAGGGTAGAATATCTCTCCCCAACATGGGTAAGATGTTGGACTCCATGACAGCTCATATGGTTTATGTCAGTTAGAAGAAACTCCCAATAGAAATATTAAAACTACAGCTTTAAAAACTAAGTGTTATGACATACAAGGGTTTTCTATACTCTACATATTCATGTTTTATCTTTACGTAGTATATATTTTATTCGAGCCAAGTTAAGTCATTTACACTTATTATGCATCCTTTAAGATTTTCCTTAAATATTGCATTGTTATTTTACTTATACATTCACCCCCGTATGCTCAGTACATTCCAAAAGAACTGATCGACATATATGTTTGTGTGCTACATTGTTTAATAATGTAGGTATGGGTGCTCAGTTCCTACAGCGCTATTGATCGCGAGTATCTCCATCTACATCCTGACAGCTGGTGAGTCCTCATAGTTTGAGGACCCATTTATTCAAATTTCTAGCTTTATGAAGTATTTAATTATTTATTTTCAGTTTGTTTCGAGTCAGCAGGGGGTCTGTCCCAACAAATCACTTGTTAGTAGAAGTAGAGGCTTGTCAGACTGTTAGCTACCTTTTGGATTTTCAGTATTGGTTGTTTAGACTTTTAATTTAAGTACTCACAAATTTTATGTTTATTTAAACTCAGTTCAGTTAAGACAGTAAATTTAGCATTTTAGTATTTCATATGCCTAAGTTATCTTTATTAGTAACTTCAGAATTAGTAGAAAGCTCAAAGGGTTAGCTTGGGGCTACTCGTAAATATGAGTATCGTGTAACTTCTCGAGACACGTTTTGGGGCAATACAAACTTGGTATCAGGGCCTAAGATTTAAAGAGTCCTGGGGAGTCAAACAAACCACGTTACGTATAGTCTTGATCATAGGAGTGAAGTGCTCCATATTTATGGGCAAGAGTCTACAAAATGATTTAGGAAACCATCCTTTTCTTTCATGATCTATCGTGCTTACAGTTGTCTCTATCTGCTTTTAACTTGTGCTCTTACATGATAGGATATGCCTCATCGCGAGCTAATACACGCAGAAATAATAACCAGCCACCCTAGCCTGCTGACCCTCTAAATAAGAATGTGTGCCATGCTAAATTTCGCATTGTTTTTCAAGTGTTGAACCAAGCTGTGACTACCAATGCTTAGGGAAACCATCAAGCTATAGTCCCACTTTAGTAGAATGGTGATTTAGCTACAGTCAGAATTCGTGACTTTATGAGAATGAACCCACTTGAATTTTATGGGTCAAAAGTAGGTGAGGACCCACAACTATACCTTGATGATGTAAAAAAGATCACCCAGATTATGTATGTTACTGAGGATGGGAGTGTAGTAATGTATCCTATAGTCTTAAAGATGCTGCTTATGATTAGGTGGTTATATAGAAGAAGGGCAGGGGGTGAGAATGCAGCTCCCATGAGTTGGCAAGTATTTTAGGATGCATTTCTAGATAGGTTCTTTATGCGTGAGCTAAGAGAAGTTAAAATAGAAGAGTTCATAAACCTGAAGCAGGTCTCGATGATAGTGAAGGAGTACTACCTTAAGTTTAACTAGTTTTCTAAGAATGCTTCCAACTTGATAGTTGATTCTAGATCTAGTATGAATAAGTTTGTTACTTGAGTGACTGGTTTAGTAGTTAAGTAGGTTAGGACCACCATGCTTATTGGAGATATGGATCTTTCTAGGTTGATAATTCATGCTCAACAGATTGAGGCAGAAAAGTTGAAGCGAAGAGAGAAGAGAAATAAGAAGGCTAAGACCAGACAGTTTGACTATGGCCAAGAAAGATTTGGAGGGGGAAATCATGCACAGTTTCAGGGTCACTCACATATGCCAGCACCATGTTCAGCTAGTGCCCCCGCACCTAGAACCAAACAGGAAGAGTAGGGGAGAACTTCTATGTCTAGATTTCAGAATAGTATAGGTGGAAGGCCCAATTATCCAAAATGTTCAAAGTATGGTAAAACTCATTCTGGTGAGTGTTTGAGTAGAATGAAGGGTTGTTATGGTTGTTGTACATTGGTCCATGCAATTAAAAAGTATCCATATGCTGAGCAAGGAAATGGGAATGTTCATCCCCAGACTTAGGATACTAGCGCACCCACTTTACTAGGTTGCCCAGTCACTCCTCAGGGCACATCATCCAGTACCGGTAGCAGTCAGCGCCAGAATTGGCTTAATACTTTACCATCCCATCAGGAGAAAGAGAGTTAACCAGATGTTATTACTATTATGCTTTGTGACTTTCATCTTGATGTTTATGTGTTATTAGACCCTGAGTCAAATATCTCCTAAGTGACTCCGTTATTTGAGCTAAATTTTTAATTAGCTCCTAAAAAACTCTCTAAGTCCTTCTTAGTTTCCACCCCGGTGAGTGAATCAGTTGTTTCTAAATGAGTCTATAGAAAATGCCCTATCACTGTTCTTTAAAAGATTATATTAGTGGACTTAATAGAGTTAGATATTGTCAATTTCAATATTATTCTTGGTATGGATTGGCTCCATTCCTGCTATGCATCTATAGATTATCGCACTCGCATAGTAAAGTTTCAATTTCCTGATGAACCAATCTTTGAGTGGTAAGGTAATTCAGTGTTTCCTAAGAGTCATTTCATATCCTATCTTAAGGCCAAAAAATTGATATCAAAGGGGTGAATTTACCACTAAGTTAGAGTCAAGGACACAAAGTTTGAGAATCCAATAGTTCGAACAGTCCGTGTAGTCAATGAGTTCCCTAATGTTTTTTCTGAAGATCTTCCAGGTATACCAACCGATAAAGAAATAAAACTTTGTATCGATCTTCTTCCATATACTCATCTCCATTCCTCCTTATCGTATGGATCCAGATGAGCTTAATGAGTTAAATAGTAGCTTAAAAACCTCTTAGAATGTTTAATAAGGCCTAGTGTTTCTCTATGGGACGTTCCCATTCTATTTATGCGTAATAAAGATGGCTCTCTCCAAATGTGCATCGACTACCGTCAGTTGAATAAAGTCATAATCCAAAACAAATATCCTCTTCCTAAGATTGATGACTTATTTGACCAGCTCCAGGGTACAAGTTACTTCTCAAAGATAGACCTTAGATCCAGCTATCACCAGCTTAAAGTAAAGGAATGTGATATTTCAAGGACAGCTTTCAGAACCCGTTATGGTTACTTTGAGTTCCTAGTCATGTATTTTGGGCTAACAAATGCCTTAGCAGCTTTTATGGACTTAATGAACAGAGTTTTCAAACAGTACTTAGACATGTTTGTCATAGTCTTCATAGATGATATCCTTGTCTATTCCCGTAATGAAAATGATCATGCAGACCACCTCAGAATTGTATTGTAAACTCTTAGAGATCATCAGTTATTCGCCAAATTCAATAAATGTGAATTTTGGGTAAGATCAATAGCTTTACTTGGTCATATTATTTTGGGTGACGGTATTAAAGTTGATCCTCAAAACACCAAAGTAGTGAAAAACTAGCCTAGACCCATCTCTCCATCAAACATCAGGAGTTTTCTTGTGTTTGGCTGGCTATTATCGATGGTTTATTAAGGGGTTTTCATCTATTGCATCCCCCATGTCTAGATTGACTCAAAAGAAAGTTAAGTTTCAGTGTTCATATTCCTGTTAGAAAATTTTTCAGGAGTTGAAGACTCAACTTACCTCAACCCCAATTTTGACCTTGCCAGATGGTATAGATGGATTCGTTGTCTATTATGATGCTTCTAGAGTTAGTCTAGGTTGTGTTTTGATGCAGAGAGGTAAGGTCATAGACTATGCCTCTAGACAACTTAAGCCTCATAAGAAGAATTATCCTACCCATAATCTAGAGTTAGCTGTTGTTGTGTTTGCATTGAAAATTTAGAGGCATTATCTGTATGGGGAGCACGTTGATGCATTCACAAACAACAAAAGTTTGTAGTATGTGTTTTCACAAAGAGTTGAATCTCCATTAGAGAAGGTGGTTAGATCTGTTAAAAGATTATGATATGAGTATTTTGTATCATTTGGGTAAGGCCAATGTACTGGCAGATTCCTTTAGTAGATTGTCTATGGGTAGTATGGCTTATGTTGAGAATGATAAGAAGAAGTTGGTTCAGGAGGTTCATTAATTGTCTAGACTAAGTATTTGTTTGGTTGACCTAGTTGAGGGTAGTGTATAGGTTCAAAATGTTTTGGAATCTTCTTTAGTTGCCGAAGTGAAAGAAAAGCAGGATAGGGATCCCAGTCTAGTTAAGTTGAAGGAGTCGGCTAGAGATCAGAAGATAGATGTTTTCTCCTAAGAGAGAGATGGTGTGTTGAGATACCAGAGTAAATTGTGTGGTCGTGTGTTGATGGTTTGAGGCAGCGAATTATGGAAGAAGCGCATGGTGCGCATTACTCTATTCACCTAGGAGCCACCAAGATGTACCATAATTTTTGGAAAGTTTATTAGTGGAATGGTTTGAAGAAAGATATTGAAGAATTTGTGGCTAAGTGTGCTACTTGTCAACAGGTTAAAGTAGAGAACCAAAGACCAGGTGGCACCTTGTGGGAGCTTGGTATTCCCACTTATAAGTAGGAAAAAGTGAACATGGAATTTGTGACAAGGTTACCTCATTCACGTTGTCAGCATGATTTGATTTGGTCCCATTTTATGCTTGTTCACACGTCCTACTCAACTGAAGATTATGCCAAGCTGTATATTTGAGAGTTGGTCAGATTGCACAGAGTTATTTTGTCCATCATTTTAGATAGGGGTACTCAGTTTACCTCTCACTTTTGAAAAGTCTTTCAGAAGGGCCTTGGTACCTAAGTTCATCTCAGTTTAGGTTTTCACCCTCACACAGATGGTCAGGCAGAAATGACCATTCAGACCTTAGAGTATATGTTGAGCGCATGTGTTCTTGACTTCAAAGGTATTTAGGATGATCACTTGTCATTGATTGAGTTTGCCTACAATAACAGTTACCATTCTAGCATTCAGATAGCCTCATTTAAGGCTCTCTATGAGAGAAGGTGTAGATCACCCATTAGTTGGTTCAAAGTGGGTGAGGCCACTTTGATAGGGCCAGATATGGTGTTTGAAGCCATGATGAAAGTCCAGTTGATTCAAGAGCGATTAAAAATAACCTAGAGTCATTAGAAATCCTATATAGATATGAGGAGAAAGGACCTCAAGTTTGAGGTGGATGACGTAGTTTACTTGAAAGTTTTACCCATGAAGGGGGTGAAGAGATTTGGAAAAAAGGGGAATCTTAGTCCCCGATATGTTGGGACTTACAGAATTTGGAGTCGTGTTGGAAAGGTTGTGTATGAACTCAAATTGCCTGCAAATTTGTCATCCATTCACCCGGTTTTCCATGTGTCTTTATTAAAGAAATATATGGGTGATTCAGTTGTTGTAGTCCCTCTTGAAAGCATGGATATTCAGGATAACCTCTCTTATGAAGACATCCTAGTTGAGATTCTTGATTACCATATCCGTAGACTAAGGAACAAAGAAGTTCCCTTGGTAAAAGTTCTTTGGCAGAATCAGTCCGTTGAGGGTGCCACTTGGGAAGCGAAAGTAGACATGCGAACAAAGTAACCTCACCTTTTCTCCACAGACCCAGACTCACCTTAACTCATTTCTTTTTACTCTCAGTTGTATCCATATAATAATCTTCATGTCATTTTATGCATTCACAGATTAAATCAGTCGCTCATTATGCTTGAGATTTAGTTATACAGTTATGTTGTTAGTTGGGCATGCCAGTATATAGTTTTAGTTCCATAGTATCACAGCTTAAATTGTCTTATTCGAGGATGAATGTTCCCAAGGGGGAAAAATTGCAATACCTCGTATGTTCCTAGTTCAGTTCAGGCGCTAGTACTAGTTTAAGGTACTTAGAACCTGAAAGTAAGACTAAGTGTTTAGGAACTTAGTCACATTTTGACTCCTTTTAGCTTTGAGTATTTTTAAAGTGGTCTTCTTGACCTCGAGATGTAAGTTTTTGAGTTGATTTATTATCGTGGTTGTAAGTAGCATGTCTCGGGTAAGTTTTGGATTTTTTAAACAAGGTTTGGACCTGATTTGGATTTCCAAAGTAGCAGCTTACCGTGATTCGACCAATTCGTAGTGGCTATAACAATGATTTCAATGGCACATCACGGTGGAGTGCAGATCGACAATTTTCAATTTCCATAAAATCACCGCAATTGCACTGCACCGTGGTGAGTATAGCGGTGAGGGACTTACCGCATCGTGGTGAAGCCTTAAACGACATTCCAGTTGCGATTTTAATCCCTAAAAGGTAATTGAGTCATTTTCCCCCCACCCCAATTCATAAAAATAGAAGATTTAGCCCTATTCTAAGCATATTACACTCATTCCTCACCATATTTCTCTACAAGAAAACCCTAGGGTTTCAACTTCAACTTTGAGAAATCTAAAGTTTCACCATTCCTTTTTCAAGATAACCAAGAATTGAAGTTTCAGAGTTCAAGAACTTCAAGAAAAAGCTTCAAGAACATCGTTAGGAATTCAAAGTTCAAGCTTTTACATTCAATTAACCAAATAAGGTATGTGGGGTTATAAATATACATCGGGAGTCATCATGCTTCCCATCTATTAAAATCAACCACGTTGTGAATTTCTTTCACACTCGAGTTCGAAAACAACTCCATTAAGACCAAAACGTCAAATAATTTAAAATATCTCAAATATTCAACATCAACGTGCTTATAACACACACTTTCTCAAAAAAATATAATTTCCAATGGGGATTCACGAACCAAATATCAAAATCATGATAAATATCGTTCAAGATTTATGCTTTATATCTCCACACATGTAAATTCATCTTTCAAAATTATAAACATCAAGATTTCATGATAATCATCATAAGATATGTGATCATAAGATATGGGTTTATGCTTCAAATTCATAAAAATCAAATAAAAATCATGTCTTTGTAAAGAAAATTACTTTTGGGCACAAGAACAAAAGAGAGTTCTTGTTAAAAAAACCCCATATACCTTGAATGATGAAATTTAGATCGATAGTCATTTGTGAGATGTTAATCATGCCTTTGAATGATGGTTCTTGGAGTTCTTGAACTAGGAACTAGAAATCTTGAATAAATTTGCAGAATTAATGATGAACTTTGGAGGTTCTTGAAGTTGGATGTAGAAGCTTAGGGTTTTCTTTTTGAGGAAATTTGATGAAATATAACATATAATGCTTCTAATAGGCTTTAATATAGGGTTTTGACGGATTTTGGGTGAGGGGGAATGACCAAAACGCCCCTAAAAATCAAATAATTCTCGAATCTATCCTTTGGTGGACTGTTTTGATAGTCTGAAGTAGATTAACCATAACGTTTTACTCCGATATTCAAATTTGATGAAACTAATTTCATTAGAAAGAGGACTCTCATATCTTTCTGTTGATATATAGTACCTTACCCAAATCATTGTGTACGAGGAGTTATGATCATTTGAAGTTAACCCAAAAATTTACTTTTGATAGGCTAAAGTAGATCGACCATAACTTTTGTTATGATAGAAAAATTGGATGAAACTAATTTCATTGGAAAGAAGACTCGCAGATCTTTTCGTTGATTTATAGTAGATCACCCAAATCATTATGTATAAGGAGTTATGTTTGTTTAAAGTTGGAGCAAAAATACGCCAGGCCTCTGTACTTTTTCCTGCATGTTTTACTGTTCACTACTATTCATGGTTCAATCGGAAGGTTCATAACTCATCGCTCGAGTGTCCGTTTTGGATGATCCACATATTGTTGGAAATATTATTTGATACTCTACGCAATGTGGGCCATAATCTAAGATATTCCACACAAAAAATTTATAATTTATTCTAGAAGATAAAACCCAACACGTTTAGCACAACATTTCAACGAAAAATTTCTCGGGGTATTATAGTTCTATTCCAATGGCATGGGTAGAACAGTTATCCCTAACATAGTTAAGACATTAGACTCTATGACAGCTCACATGGTTTATGTTTGTTAGAAGAAACTCCCAATAGAAAGAGTAAAAGTGCAGCTTTCAGAACTAAGTGTTATGACTCGTAAGGATTTTCTATGCTCTACATATTCATGTTTTAAATTTATGTAGTATATGTTTTATTCGATCCAAGGTAAGTCATTTACACTTAGTATGCATCCTTTGAAAGATTTTGCTTAAATATTGCATTGTTGTTTTACTTATGCATTTACCCTCATATGCTCAGTACATTCCAAAAGTACTGGTCCATATATATGTGTGTGTACTAAATTTTCTAATAATGTAGGTACGAGTGCTTGGTTCATACAGCGCAATTGACCGCGAGCATGTCTATATACATCCCGATAGTTGGTGAGTCCTCACAGTTTGAGGACCCATTTATTCAAACTTCCAGCTTTATGTAGTATTTGAACATTTATTTTCAGTTCATTTCAAGTCAGCTGGAGGTTTGTCCCAGTGACTCTCTAGTTAGTAAAAGTAGAGGCTTGTCAGATTATTAGCTACATTTCATATTTTTAGTGTTATTTGTTTATAATTTTATGTGAAATACTCACTGACATTATGTTTATTTAAACTCAGTCTAGTTAAGATAGTAAATTCAGTATTTCAGCATTTCATATGCCTAAGTTATCTTTATTATGAACTTTAGAATTAGTAGAAGGCTCAAAGGGTTAGCTTGGGGATACTCGTAGTCCTGAGTACTGTGTGATATATCAGGACACATTTTTCGGGTGTTACAGTAGGTGGCACTTGCGGTCAGTAGGGAGGGCACAAGTGGCAACCACAAGTGCTAGACCAAAATTTTCCTGCAAGTCAGCTTCGGTATTTTGGACATCTGGCACTTGTTTTGCCCACATATGGTCTATAAGTGATACTTTTGGTCCACATATTGACTAAGTTTTGAGAGTCATCTTTTCAACTCTTCTTCAATTTCTGCACATGGTTTTATACGAACAAGCCGAAAAGTGTCTCGAACATCCATAATTGCTCCAAAAGTAGCCAAAAATACCTTTTTCATCCTTTTCATGAACTTAACATCTAAAACATGATTTCTTGTAAAACAGACCCAAAACACATCATATCTAACAAAACAACCTCAAAACCTGTATATTTTCCTTGTTTTTAGCATCGAAAGTGCTATATTTCTATAGCACATCAATGGTGAAGTTTGAGTAACCTTATGGTTTGCCCTCATGAGATCCAAAATGTGAGATAACGACTTGGTTTGGTGCCGCCAATAGCCAATCTTGCATGGTGTAAATATAAAGTAACCCCCCCCCCCACATCCAAATTTTTTTGTAAAAATCAAGGGCAAGGACATGAACAATCTTGTAGAAACAATTAAACTCTTTATGTGACTCTAAAGTCTTTAGTTGGTAGTGTATGGTAAATAAATCCTTTTATCTCTTAGTTAGAAATTCAATTGAGCCTCCTTGAAAAGTTTTCATGTTGTGTGTTGTGATCTTAGTTTTTTAACTCTCATGCTTACTTGTATCATCTAAAAGTTTCCCTATTAGTCTCTCAAATCTAATCTTGATTAAGCATGGTTGGTGAAACTATCTTAGGTCTTCTTTGTCAACATGGAAACCGCACTTTAGCCTAAAGATCCTACCCATACATAGAATAGTTCCCTAGTCACCCATTTTGAGCCTTTGAACCTTTCTTTGGCAACCACATTACAATCCTTGAACCATTTGAATTTTTCTCATCTTTTGAATCCTTTCCTCTTTGAATATAAAAATGCAATTTGAGGCTAAAAGCCTAAGTTGGTCGTGGTGAGTCTTAGAATAGGTGACCTTAGGACGTGGTATTGTAAGTGATTGCCTAAAATCTAAGAAAAGAGAGAAAGTGAAAAAAAGAATTATCAAAAGAAGGAAAGGTATAGATTGTGCAAAAAAAATAAATGAGAAGAAAATGCTTTCAGAAAGATGCGTGAATCAAGGTGGTGAAAATAGGCATGTGTAAGTTGGAAATAAATGTAGTGGCCCATGATTCGAGGTTTAATTGAATAGTAGGATGTAGATGTTCAAGGAGGGTGTAGTAAACTTATTCCAAAATAACATCATACTCTTTCCCCGAGCCTACATTACAAGCTTGAAAAATTCCTTCGAGGTCTCCAATCAAGTGTGTTCAAGTTAGTGGCGATTGAAAATAAGGGCAAGCATATATTATGATACATATTCGCACTGAGAGATTCTTTGTGAGAGAGAGCACTTGCACTTTAATCCCTTGTTGCATGATAGATACCTTGGTGTGTGGGATTTTCTTTCATAACGAGGCATGTAGACTAATTTAGGCGAGTGAAATTATTATCTTTCAAAAATAAGGCAAAGGAGTGTAGCTGTGTCACTATTGAGGAGATTCACTTCTAAAGAGTTAGTGGTTGTTGCTTAATTATTCTTTAAAGTCTTTTTCATCATTGATAGTGTGATTTAGTCAGAGGGTAGTTGTAAGAATACCTTTTTCCATGCTTAAAGGCTAATTGTTGGTGCAAATTGATTCCAGAATCATTGTGATCATTAGGTTGTATCAATAGGCTTATAATTGCATAGTCTCATTGAGTAAGTGGTAGTGTTTCTTGAGGACCAGCAAAGATATAAGTTGGGGTGTTGACGAGTGGTAAATTTACCACTTATTTACAGCTAAATTCTTGCACACTACAATGGTTAAATTGCATAAATGAGGCTAGTGTGCCATTTGAATGCACTAATTCCCATGGTTGGCTTGTTTATAGGTAATTGGAATAAAAAAAGGGAAATAAGCTAAAAAGGGAAGAAAAAAGGCAAAGTAAGTGCATTAAGCTGGAAATCTAAAGCAGGGATCAACCCTCAGATACGGTGATCACGCTCTAAGGACCACGATCGTGGTCAAATCTTGGCGATCACAATGAGCTGGCTACAGGCCCAAAGGCAGTTTCATCATTTCGCACAGCTGATCCAAATTCTCAAAAGGGAAAAACCCTTAAATAATTGAGGATTCTTCCAACGAATTTCCAAGTTTGTATTAAGAGAAATTCTTCTAATTTGGAAAATAACCATTGTGTTAAATATCCAAGAGATTATTTTTAGTTGTAATTTGAGATTGGACCTTTGGTATTATTCTTTCTTTATTATCAATGGATCATTTGGTGCTAATTTGGGTATATCTCTTTTCTCCAATCTCATGAGTAGCTAAAAATTTATCTTGAGATCATACTTGATAAGGGTTTTAAAGTGTATGGGTGTTGATTTTTAATCCTAATTATTATCTATTGATGTTGGGTTTTTATATTACTCTATGGTTGAATTAATAGCTGTGGGTGAAAACCCCAATTGACTTGGATCCCACATCATCCTTGAAAGAGGGATGTGTGTATAAGTAATAGTGAACACTTACTTGATACTAGTTACTTCCTTAGCATTATCTTCAAAATAAGGATGTTACGTGTTGTATCAAGGTTGATTGGCATAATACTAGGAATAGGGATGTTCGAGTAAGGTGTTGGATTTGTAAAATTGGTACACTCATGAGGTATTGGAAAGGATCCATGAGTGAACTTTGGTGTGTTGTTGAAAGACTCACACTAAGAGTTAAAATCTATCTTGTTGTTGAAAGACTCACACTAAGAGTTAAAATATATCTTACCCAAGTCTTTGACTAAGAATTGAACTAACCCTCAATCACCCATGCATGTATGACCCCTAGGATAAGTATAATCTCAAGACTCTTCTCTTGTTGGAATCTAATCTACAATTATTGTTCCCAATTAGTGTCATAAGTAA
Organism: Capsicum baccatum var. pendulum; assembly: GCA_030864225.1. NCBI lineage: Eukaryota > Viridiplantae > Streptophyta > Magnoliopsida > Solanales > Solanaceae > Capsicum > Capsicum baccatum. The sequence continues at coordinate 76,874,799 of CM061558.1, read as the reverse complement.
ATTTTGTTTAAACTACGTGTGAAATTATACCCCCCAATTTAAATTATGTTTTGCTTTAAATATACATTAAAGGTCAACACTTAGTGACTTTCAACATACATAGGTCTCGAAAGCTAAATTACACTCCTCGTGAATTCGACCCCTACCTAAGTTGGGTTATTATATTGACAATGATTGCCTTGCACCAAAATAATAGTGTAAGTTGATCATTATCAATAATATGCATATAAGCCCCTGCTCAGGCACATGATCAAAAATAGTTACTCAAGTACATAAATATGTTTACATAAGTCCTACATGGACAATACGAAATAACTAAAAAACACAACAATAATATATCGGAAAACTACCTAAACCTAGTTTGTCCATACATTATGTCTCATCAACTAATACCAGTCCGTTTATACTCTAACTATTTACTAAATCTCTAACATTCCATAGTAAGGTAAGAATAACCTAACTATCCCCTATAAATTAACTAAGTCTCATACAAGCTCATAATATAGGTAATCCCTATCGATTATTCAAGAATACCAAGGTATACATTTAAATCCATGCCTAGAGATACTTATTCATAGCAAAACTAACTACAATAGACATTTATTTAAGTGCAATCCGTCAAAGACTCCGATACCATAGAGATGCTTGTCATATCACCTAAGCAGGACCACAATCCTAAATAAAGCACAGTAATACATACAAACAAGCATACAACATTTAAACACTTTGGAAAAAGTTAAAGTACATCTTAATTTGCCTTGAATGAAGATTCGCAAGTCCAAATAATGTCCAAAGCCTCAATCGAAAGCTTGACTCCCTAGAATCAATACCAAATGCATCCAATATACTCAATATTGACATATACAAGTCAAAAGAATGTTAATGATATCCACATTAATCCTATTTAAGATGAGTCCAAAATGGATTTGAAAAACAAGTACAAAAAATGAAGGGGGAAAACTAGTATTTAAGAATAATGGTCCACATATCAAGAGGATTCTATAGTTGAAAATTCAGACGAAATCGAGTAGAAATCGGACCTCAAAGAGAAGAAAAATCTATTTAACAATTTACCAAATAAAACCCCAAAAACAAATTTAAAATCATGGATTTGAAGTTGTTTTGAAGATGAAATCATTGGGAATAATGAAATAATAATTTGTGAACTTACCCATGGGAAAACCCCTTTGAAATCACCTTATTCAAGTTTTAGAAGTTTAAAAATAGAGAAAATATAAACTAGGGTCAAAATAGGGATTTTCAATCTGTCAAGGTCATTGACCTTCACAAACGTATGCCCTTGGCCGAGATAGTGAGTTTTCCCAACCTGAACCTTCGCAAACATGAGACTCTAGTTGTGTAATGCCCCAAGAGTACACCCTGGGTGCCACACGGTGCTTACAGTCCTGAAGGACGACAAGCTAACCCATGAGTTGGTTTCTGTTGTGAGCACTGAGTAAAACTGATAACAAAAGATCATATGCGGAATTTAACTAAGGAATACCATAAGGTTTCAAATCATAGTTCTGATAATATCTGTAAAATAATACTGATAATAGTAATAAAACATCTGACAATGACAACTGAAAAATTGATGACTGGCGAACTGTCTGTACTAGTTTGAAAGCCTCTATTGATTGACTGTGGAGATGATGGGATGAACCCCTAACTAACTCTTACTAACTACTAAACTAAAAGCATGAAAATAATTATAGCCTATCCTTGAAATATAAGGACTCACCACTGCTATGTATAATAATCTAGAAGGTCTATGTGCGATCCGGGAACTGAGTGTCTAAACCTATTATATGATACATCATAGCGCAGGAAATGAGTACTGAATTCTGAACTGAGTACTGAAACTGAAATTGTGGAAGGTATCATCTAACCGACATGCCCCGCTCTGAGCTGATTGGGGTCCAACCTGTGACCCCAGTTGGAAGGGTGATAGTATTGTGCCACGAGTACTAACAATGGTTGTGTCAACCCTAAACTAACAGGAAGACATCTTGTCAACCCTAAACTAACAGGAAGACTCGTAAGATATGTGTCAACCCTAAACTAGTAGGAAGACCTCTCAAACCTACGTTGGCTACATAATTCTATAACTCAGGGATTGCTACTAAGGGTCAAATTCTATACTAATAGGAATGTCCCCATCCCTGGGTTCGCTCGATGATGAATCCTACTCCTAACTGAACTGACACTAATTATGGGGATGAACTAGGCTTAACTGGACAAGTAACTGATCAAGAAGGCTAACTGAGTGGTAATGCTCATAATTTATCTGAACTATTCTGAAGATATTAAGACTAAGTAAACATCTAAGTTTTCCAGTATTCATAACCCCCAGGACTCGATAACAGTAACAATAGGACCACTTGAAATCTTTGAAACCATGGAAGGAAATCATTGTTCACAATTATTCACTTAAGCATTTCATCAAGCACATGGGACCTAAGACTTTAACATAGAGATACTTTATAACTATGTAAAGATCGCACAATCACCTGACCAAATCATAAACTGAGGTTTTATTCTGAATTCGCATGCACATGTTATGGAAACCATAATATTTAAAACATACTAAAGCTTTAGGGACATATTAGTAGTCATTGTTCAACATCCTTTCATCTAGGCATTTTATCAAACACTTGATATTCATAGTGCAAGCTAAGCATGGGAATAGTATAAAGCTTGTAGTAATAGCATGATTTTGATACTAAATCACCAATTAAGTATTTAATTCAGCAAACAACATCATTCACACGTGTAGGGTTTAATAACAACAACAATTTTGTGTAGACATGATATAAAATTCAAAATTTATGAAAGATCATGGTCATAATTCATAAAACATGTAAAGATCATACTTTTAAAAGAAAAAAATAGATTCTTGGACTCCATGGGTGAAAGGGGGCCATGGATGAACATCTAACATACCTAAATAGTTGAATTCTTGAAGTTTCTTGGTAATTTTCTTGAGAATTGAACTTGAATCTTGAAGGCTAGGGTTTTCTATTTTAGAGAGAATGCTCTTTAGTTGAGAAAAAATGAATAAAGTAATGACTAATCAGGCTATTAGGGCTTTAATCCCGTGTTTAGACTGATTGTGGTCGTGGAAAAAGACTAAATTGCCCCTGGAATAAATTAAACTTTCGTCACTAAAAAATCCAGATTTTGACCATCACCGCAATGCGGTGCCATCACACCGATCCACTAGAATTTCACTGTACGTGTAGTCTAAGGACAAGTGAAAAATTGTACTTTGGTGCAACACAGTGCTATCGCGTTGCGTCATTGGAAAAGGACAAGTGCGAACTGGCACTTCTCCACGATGTGATGCTTATTGTGGTGCTTCAATGGAAATTGACTAGTGTTATTTTGCTTATCATCGCAACGCGGTACTATCACGGTGGCCCACTGTCTGGAACAACAATCGCCAGAACTTCTTATCCGGTTATTAGATTAAGGAAAAATTTATATCATTAGAAAGCTAATTCAATTTCCTAAAGTTTGGTTGGTCTTGAGATGGAAAATTCTGACTAGAGCAAAAGATATGCTCGTTTGAAGTTGACTAAGGCAACATTCTTATCAAAAACTCAATCGACAAGGATTATTTTGATTCGTCTAACAGCTGGGAGTTATTTAAGGCCTTAATATACGTCAAACTCACTCATAAACTGGAAAATCACATAATTTGTTTCTCATGAGCTTGAAAAATGGTTATAATATTGGTCTTGATTTTTTAGGTATTACAATATCTCCACCTTGAGAACATTTGTCCTCAAATGGGATTGGTTGAACCGAGAGTACTGTACTGAAGAAGATGAGATCATATATTGAACATGCATTGCTTGGAACATGATTGTGTAGCGATTCTGAACATGACACATGAACTAAATATCATAAACTGGATAGATTTCTTGAGTACAGGCAATGACATGAGAATGGATATAAGGTTGAGATGTAACCGAGAGAGTCAACTTATGAGTACCCCGTTGCTTTAATCTAGATCTTGCTATATGAAGAGAAAATGGAAGGTTTAGGACCTGAAAGCTCAGGGGATCATAGTACAACCTGAAAGCTCAGGGGATCATAGTACATATCCCCCTTGGAATATTATGTCCCACGAAAGATACAAACTTGGTTGAAATACTGAGGGAAGACTGAGATAATGCACGAGACACATACGAACTAAATCATAACTGATTATTTAGAATCTAAAACATGATGCATGAACTAAATTGTATTTATCAAAGAGGACTAATTCGGGGGTATGCATGACATAAATCTGAATTTAGCTAATCATTATATGTGTAGCATGAGTACTAGAACTGAACATACTATAAAACATGAATGCATGAGTCATGAGCCGCATGACCTGAGTTGGAGTTCACTAGTTTCCTGGTACATAATTTGTACAGCTGAGCAAACTGGGACTTATTATACTAAGAACTGGAAGCACACATGATTCTTTATGATGTGAAAGAACATGAACTATGATCATGGAGCTAACATATAAAGAATGGGTAGATATCGTGATGATGAAAGTACAAAACTCTGCACTGAGATGAGAATGGGTCGGGCATCACCCTCCCCTACTGATGTTCTACAATACACTGGCACCCCTACTAGAATCTAAGAGCCTGACTTGGTTACTTGTTCTATCATCTCCCCCTTAGATTAAATCCATTATTCTAAGTCTTGGAACCACTTAATCAACATATCTAAACTGGATTGCCACCACTTCACTCTAGAATCTGGGGTATGAAAATACATATAATTGGTAAACTCACTTTGAATGACTATGCCCGATAATGTAAAACTTGTTGCTAGTACTTTTTTCTGAGATACAACTCTTAGCTTTCTATATCCCCAACAATCATCATGTAACAACTTAAAATTGACTAACTTAGAATTTTCAACTCTTCTTTCTATTAGCTCAACCATCAAAGACTCAAACTTAGATTCTAACACATATCCTGGATATCTCCAAATTTGTAATAACCCAAGTAATTTCATCTTAGCCTACAAATATCACATCCCTAAATCACCCCTACATCATCATGCTTAATTTTGAGTCAATACCATAAATTCTTGCATACACTATTCTAAGTTTTTTGGTTCACCTCTCATACAAATAACCCCACTTTACTATTGCTAAACTCCTGGGCTCATGTTGTTAACTCTAGATTAGGTGCTGTCATAAGGTTTCAAAAGGGTATCGACAACACACCTGACCTCTAAGAACTAAGGTACTTCTTTATTCCCTGACTGGTTTATCGAGAAGCTAAAATTAAACTACTCTATTTCTGAAACCAACTGAAGGGATTTACTGGGATACTATGACCGGGCAATTTTTATATATCCATCTAGCTAGGTTAGATTTACCCACTATGGTAGACACTGAGAAGGGCTCTACTAAGATTTCAGAAATGACTCCAAAGTTGACGGCTATATAAGGGGTTACAAAACAAAGAAAAGATCTAGGGTCTAGTAAAGCATAAACATGTAAAAGGAAAGACTTCAAATGTACCAGTAATCACATTAGGAGAACTTTTTTGATCTTATCAGGACTGAAGTGCATAAAGTTTATTCTGACGCTGACCCCGAGTTACACTGAAAGTGATGCTCCGCTGAGTTGAGCAACTGAATGGAACTGGAGGATAACTATGCTGAATTCATAGACTAGCCTTGGGATATTCTCGAACTCTATGACCTAACCCACCACATCTAAAACATATATCATTACCGGCTATACACTCACCTAGGTGATTGCTACCATATTCTTCGTAAAGTGCATGGGTACGACCACTGCTCACACTATTTTGGGTTTTGGAGCCTAGAACCCTATCTCAACGGTCATTCCTGAACTTCGGTACTAGTGTACTAGCTGAATATGGAGTTGGGGCTAAAAAAATTCTGACTAAACTGAGAACGGTTACCACCTTCTGACCTTACCTAAGCAAAACTAAAGATACTCTTTCTAGCTCTCTTACTCTCTCTCTCATTCTTCTTAAGCTTCTACTCCTCAATCTATTGAGCAAGGACCATAAGACAAGATATGTCTGTCTCCTTAATTAACATTACAGTCCTAAAGCCTAAAAATGGTATTCCTCTAATTTAAAGCCTAAAAATGGTAGTCCTCTAATTTAAACCCCAATTTCACTCCTTTTTCACTTGAATGAGTATCAATCATATAATTATCATTTTCCCTTTCAATGTCATCTTTAAAACAACTTCAATTCTCTATTTTTATATGGATTTCAAAGATTTTACCTAGTAAAGTTTAAAAAAAAGTTTTTTTTTCAATTTGGACCTTATTTTCTCTTGGGTTTTTAGATGTAGACTCCTAAAAGTATAGGAAAACATGTTTTTGAAACAAAGTTAGAATTTTATCCTTTTTTCAAAAATTCATTTTGGAGATCCGTTTTGACCCCAACTTGAAACTAGGAAATATGGGTATCATTGGCTTCCTTTTGATGTATACAGTTTATATTTATTATTTTAGTTAATTTTGGGTCCATTTATGAATAGTAAAGCTTCAGGATCAAAGTGTTGTGACCATTTTTTGTCCTTTGAGGTAGGATATGGTTTAACTTTTTTTAGACTGGATTAGGTATTTAGTACTGATACAAAATACATATTAAGAGTGTGGGAAATAATCATTAAAATGGGTATCTTATTATGTTGTCCCCATGTGGGGGCATATATGTGATGTAATTGGTCGATTTGGTATATTATATGCTATTCATGACCGTGTGGGGTGTTGTGTGATGTTGATAGCCTGTATACATGAGAGTAATTGTTTTTTGTTTAATGAAAAGCATATTATGGTACTAATTGTGTATTGTGATGTATTTATACTCTATTGGCATATGAATCATGTGGAAATTGATGGATGGTTGAAAATATTAAGTGGATATTTGGCTCACATGATTATCATATTGGTTGGTTATGGAAATACTCATTGTGGTTGGTTTTGAGCATTGCATCCTCATACTCATTCATTAAATAATGGTACCACCGTGAAAATATTGAAAAACACCAACACCACCTTTTTATGAAAGAAAATATGATATCTTATAAAATCCTCCCTGATGGATGTGCTGGGGAGGAGATATGGATATATGAATTGTAAATGAGTTGACGGACCCTTCATGAGTCCTACATCAGGAAGCTTTAGCTCCCTAGGTGTATATGGACATTGTACAACGGTCTCGGAGGTTGTGCGACACATCGTGCATCACATCATCATCATCATCATGAACATTATCATCATCATCATTTTTATTATGTTTACCTTATTATGCTTGTGATGTTATTGTATATTTTTTGACTTGTTACCTATTCATTGTTCTATCTTCCCTTACATATACTTGATGTTCTCGTATATGTTATTCCCCTTTCCTTTACTTATATGTGGTATAAATGTATACTTGTATTCTTTTCTAGTGTTTTTGTTGTATTATATGTAGATATTATAGAACTATTAGTGCAAGCATTGTGGGTTACTATTATGGGACATTTACTGGTTGCATGTGACGTGCCCTTAGTGTGTATTTTATATGCTTTATTTTCTACTTTGCTCAGTCGACCTATGATACCTACTGAGTGCAAATAAAACATACTCATTCTTATTGTGCCCTTTCAGTGAAAATTCTTCTGTGGGTGAGTCTTATGTGGCTTGATTTTGGGCTCCTTCAGAGTTTTTTAAGGAAACAGTTGGACTTTTATCCATTTGGGGTCCACTTTTATCTTTCTATATTAGTTAATGTCTTTTCTAGTATTCAGAGATAGATATAGCTCCTATTGGATATTTTGATGTATTTGACTCATGGATTGTATTAGTTGTTCTTACACTATTGACACCAAGTTTTGGGAGTTTATTATAATATCTTTGGTGTATGTTCCATTTTCATATTATATTTGTATGGTTCATCTTTTTTCTAGAAGCCTTGCCTTGGGGTTATTCTATCTTTTCCTCCTTATGTATCATTTTGGGTGATAAACTTACTTGTAAAGGTTTGTCGAAATGAGTGCCATAATGACCCTTATTATTGGTTTATGTCAAATTGGTTTCAGAGCAGCCAGATTCATTGGTCTCTACGGTATAAGAACGGGATGTCTCATAGAGTTTGGCAGATCGGTACGTTGATATCTATTTTTATCTTCAAGAGCCTATAGGATTTCTTAAGGAAAATTTCCCTCATTTTGTTCCTTATGATGTGAATTTCTTTCATACCTTGTGTTATAATTCATATTTCACTCTTTTTTATGTAGATGGTGTTAACTAGGTCTCGCAAGGTTAGAGATATAGAGCCTTCATCCAGAGGGTGATCCTCAAATCATGGATGGATTCAAAGAGGTGGACAGGCATGTGGATCTGCCCCACCTACGAGTAGTGATAGGTGACATTACCCCAATCATCGTGTTGAGCATAATGGAGGTGTGGGTCATACTTCAGTTCCATCGAGTTCTTCTGCCCAATCTTAGAAGGGATGTTGGTGCATTTGTTGACCCGTTTAGAGGGTTCTCCGTTGTTTTTGTTGAGTGTTCCTGTATGGATCCTTTAGTTGCACATACTTCTATTTGGGTACTCTTCACACCCCAAGTATTATTCTTGTTTCAGCATCGGTATTTGAGTATGGTGTTCCAAGGTAAGAGTTCAACCTTCATCTATGTTACCTCCTTAGATACGAGTATGTGATGTCTTCTAAGGATCCAAAAAGGTTTGAGAGATTTAGTCATATGGTTCCTTCTAGATCCAATGCTGTTGTGGATGAAGATGCCTTGAGTTCCTGATTGATTATCAATAGAAGTTGCATAATTTGGATTCGCTTGAGTCGTATAGGGTTGCTTATGCTACTTATCAGTTTTGAGATATTGCTAAAGATTGGTGGAGATTTCTTGTTGGTTGTAGACCTTGTGATTCTCTCGAGATGGCTTAGAATCAGTTTGTTAATGCCTTTTTAGAGAGATTTGTGCCATATAATCTAAGGATCGAATGACAGATGATTTTGATCTCCTAGAGTAGGGCTCCATGACTGTTGTAGAGTATAAGACACGCTTCCATTCCTTGTCCAGTGTTGCACCCAAGTACACACGCAAGTATACGTGGTTTCACCAAATAGTAAAGTGGCCCTTTAGAAGCCAAGTAAGGATCCCACAAGGACTTGTGTTGAAAACTTATCCAATTCTAGTTTAACTATTGAGATTAATCAGTGAAACGTAACAAAAAGAGCGTTTGAGATGTAAATTGGAAATAAAAGTAAACAATGCAACAAAGTAAAAGTCTTGAACAATCAATAAATAGAACTGAGTCTAAAGCACTGCGAACAATCATATTGAGCTATTGAACTTCATTGGTTAGATTGCTTATCTTGGTTGTTGATTTATGGGGTTGTTACTATGATCATGGTCTCTCGAGCCTCTAATCACCTATCTAACTTAGCCTCACAACTACATCACTAAGCAGAGATGTGAGAATTAATCTAAACACATTTATATTTCATCCCGTAGTGAACCAAATAAGTCTTCTAGGTATATCTCTATCCTAAACGCTAATTCAAATCCCATATTTTATAAAATAATAAGAACCTTACTCTATTTACCCCCACATTCTATCCTCTTATTACTCCTCTTGAGATCACAAAGACGATAATAGATTTATTCTAAGTGTTAAGAATCCTTAAAATAGTTATAACAAGGTTAAATAAACAACCAAATATGATAAGCAATCAAAACCAAATCAATTAAAAGCAATAGCAATCATGTTCTTGGCCTTAACCCCAAAAAAGGGCTTTTAGCCACTCATGGACGTAACCGTAATCAAGATAAATGAATACATTATATAATATATAAACAAACTAAAGTAAAAGAATAAAAATCTTAATTGAATTGTTTTCTGTCCACTCTCCAAGTTTCAAAGTCGTCCAAGGTGTTTAACAATGTGTTCAAGTGTCCTATTTAAAGGAGGACGATTTTTGCCGTGTTGGGAATAAGGTGTGCGACCCCTTACATTCCCTAGGAATGGTGATCATGCTGTGATTTTCAGTCCCTATGAATGGGGGTCGTACCACGGAGGTCATTCCCTATGAATGGAGGTCGTTCCATGGTCCTATTCCTATATCCTCGCTGGAATTCACCTTGATGTCTAAACTTGTCTTGTGTATTTGGCCTTCCATCCCAAGCCTTTTGGTGTAGTTTGCACTTGATTTACAGATTTTGAATCATCCATATATAATCATAATCAGCTCACCAAGCATCCTATAGAATCAAATACCACGTATTAGATCTCAAAACAACAAAACGTTCAAGACAATGAACTAGAAACCTAAGTTAAGAACTAGTTTTGCACATTTTGATCTTTAACTTAGTTTTGAATCTTAGCTTGATTCAATTAAACTTTGAACACTATAAATAAGTTGTTTCACACATAATTACACAATAATACCATTAGGAACTCATTATACACATTAGAATCCATCGAGATCAACTAGACAAACACCTAGCTCAAGATAGTAACACTAGTTTTCTCGTTTAAACCCTAAGTGACCAATTTAAGTACAAATTTTTTTGAAATACACCTTAAACATTATAATCAAATACTTAATCACTTATACACTTAATCATATCATCATTAACACATTAAGCACACAAGTTTTCCTCAAAATAAGGCTAAATAAACTTGGATAGGAACACTGAGGTTCATAAATCACCCTTAAAACATCTAAATATTCATATGTCAGTATTTTTATAGATTCTAAGAAGATTCAGAAGTTCATGAAGGGTTTGGATGTCTCTTTCCAGTTGGCTACGTCTCAAAAAGTAGTATTTTGAGAGTCCTTTTGGAGTATAGTGGATCATGCTAAGATGACTAAAGGTATTCTACTAGCATCTCACGGAGGCACCAAGAAAGTGTGCCATTTTGGTGAGCTCAGAGATCAGGCTTCTCGAGGCAGAGATTTCAGAGATTCTCATGGTTATCATGGTAGACCAGTGCAGGTAGCCTTACAGAGTTTGAGTATTGGGTTTTCTATTCCAGTAGCTCAGGTGGTCGCATGGGCCCAATTGTACCTTTTCCCAATGAGTCAAGTAATAAAAGTTTTTTTATGTGTGATGAGATTGGCTATGTGTCCAAGCACTGTCCCTACTGTGTGATTAGAGCTACTCATATTTCAATTGTGAGAGGTAGGGTTTTACTAGAGGTGCAAGGGGTAGGGGTAGTGGAGATTATGGTGGTAGTCATGGGGCCACTCAGCCAGTTGGTGGTTTTCAATAGTGCTATGCTATACCAGTCAGACCAGAGTCAGAGGCTTTTGATGTTGTGATCACAAGTATTGTCTCTGTTTGTTTCAAATCTGCGTCTATGTTATTTGATCTGGGATAGACTTTCTCTTATATGTCTGCATATTTTTCTTTGAGTTATGATTTTGATAGCAAGCCTTTTGTTGTCCCTATTTGTGAATCTACCCTTATAGGAGATTCTTTAGTTATGGATTCCATGTTGATAACGCTCAACTTAAACGTCAATTTAGTGCAAGGTGATCATCATCAATATATTTACCCAACTTTGGAGTCGGGGTCGAATCCAAGGGGAACAATATGAGTGATGATTAAACTAATTTGAAACAATAGCTACAAGTTGAATTCAAACAAATGTTGCAAAAAGATAAAATGGGGGTTTTTGATGATCAAACAAATGTTAAAGTTTTAACTTGCTTCAGAGCTCAAAACTAATATTTAAGTGGTTCAAATTAGTGATAGAGAGGAACTAGGGTTATGATCACTATGATTATTAATCCCAATTAAATAATAACTGTAGTATTGGGTTCTCATGACTTATGAGAAACACCAAATTATCAGTTTCGACAGTCCATCTAAGTGTTTCTCAACCTGCCTAGATGTTGAACTCCCTAATTCTCTTGAACTTAGGAAATCATTCTATTTATACTGATTTTATCTCAAGTTGATCAATCTTGTTACAACATTAATCATTAGATGGGAGCTTAAACTTCCCAAATCCTTGTTGATAATTCTCTACCTTTAGTTTATTTCTCAATTCGAGCAAATCAACATAAAGCAGGATTTATTGTTTGCAACCAATAAATAACAATCATAACAAAGGAATTATGAAGATGTCCCCACAATCACTCAAACCCTAACCAACTGTTAAAACCATGGGGGAATAATCATAGATCCCACAACCCTAGTGGTGGGTTTTAGTTCCACATGAGAAAGAAAGAGATAGCAAAAATTATAATCATCATTCAAAGTAATTAAACTTATAAAAGATGGAGTCTGAAGTTGATTCTCTTCTAAGTTCAAGAGAAAATTCCCACAACCAAATCAAAGAGTTGAAAATTGAATTCTAAGTTAAGATCCCCCAAAGAAAGGTGAACTCCTTTGGAATAAGTTCCAGTCATTTCAAGATGATCAATATGATGATTGAAAACCCTAGAACTTTTCCTTAAATACATCAGCCTAATTATGTAAACAAAATCACAGATGTCAGCTTTTTTCTCGGACAGATGACGTCGTCGGTGATGGCTTATTAGGAGTCTGATGATTTGCTTTATTAGGAATTTTGTTAGCTTATCTTCACTTTTAACAATCTCTACCTTAGGTTGACAATGAGACATAACGTCTTATCATACTTTTGACGACTAATCATAGATGTCGTCTCATCTTTACTTCAATTTCTCAAGTACTACCCAAGCCTGACAATGAGCCTAATGGTTTATCACAACTCTGACGGCCTATCATAGATGTCATCATGTATTCCAAGAAAAGTCCATTCTCTGTCTAAGGCTAACGGTACTTTTGATAACTTATCACAAGGCTAACGACTTATCAGATAAGTCACCAGCCATACTTCCATCTCTACTTACTCAGAAATTAACTTTTTTACCTTTGTTGTTGCTGGTTCTCTTGCATCATGACTGTTACTTCAATATCAAAGAGAAGACAGTCAAAAACAACAAAAGTTGCTTAAGACTTTTTAATTATTCTCAGTTAAAAGCCTCAAATATGTTAGCATCTGCTCACACATCCCATGTACCGATCTTGTATTGTGAGTTTCACTGGACATGAGACTTAGGTAGATTTTCTTGTGTTAAATATGGTTGATTTCGATATTATTTTGGGTATGGATCGGTTGGCTCCTTACCAGGTTTTCCTAGATTATTATTCTAAGATCGTGACTTAGCTTCACAAGCTATGCCAAGGATAACTTAAAAGGGCTCACTTCATTCAAGTCCTGAAAGGGTTATATCTTATGTTCAGGCTCGTCAATTGGTTGAGAGGGGATGTTTGTCTTACTTGGCTCATATTCATGATACTAGTGTTGTTTTACCTCCTTTTTTGAATTTTGTTCATGTTGTCCATGAGTTTATGGATATGTTTTTTATGGATTTGCCTGATATGCCTCCGGATCATGATATTGATGTCGAGATGGGAACCAAGCCCATTTCTATTCTACCTTATAAGGTGGCCCCAGCTGAGTTATAGAAATTGAAAGATCAATTGTAGGAGTTGTTGGATAAGAGATTTATTTGACCTAGCGTATTGCCTTGGGGTGCACCTGTCTTGTTTGTGAAGAAGAAGGATAGATCTATGCATATATGTATCAATTATTGATGTGACTTGGAAACATTGCACATTCGATGCTTAAAACAAGGAATTTATTCTTGGACTTGGGTTAGTTTGGTGGATATGATGTCATTTGTTGCATGGTTAAAGAAAATCAGGTAGAAAGTGGCTTAAGTTGAACAGATTAAAGAAAAAACTAAAAAATATGAAAAATTGTTCAGGCTACGAGTCTTTAGGACATCAAATGACTCATAGCCCAACTCGTAAAGATGGCAGTTGCTTAGGCTAAGATGGAGGAGCTAAGTGTTATATGATACGACTCGTAAAGAGTGAATAGAAGTTGTAGCAAGCAATTGTAAAGAGAACAATGAGCAATGCAGAAGTACAGAAGTGAAGATCCAGAAGTGAAGTCATAGAAGACGACGAGTCGTAAGGTCTGACTACGACTCATAGTGAGCAAACATAAAGAGTCTAGTATTCAAAGTCCTGAAGTTTAAGGAATAAGTGATAACGAGTGAAGACCACGACCCGTTAGGACTAGATACGACTCTTGGTAAGGAATCATAATGACAGTAGAAGCTTGAAGCATGGAATATGAAATTACACTAAAGTGGTGACGACTAGAAAACATACGAATTGTAAAGAGACCCTATGAGTCACAATAAGAGCCAACTTACTTTTCCTATTCCGTTTTTATTAGGATTTCCTTATAATTTTGAGATACTATAAACACCTTAGGTTTATCCATTATTAGGTGATGTACTTTTATGTACTTTGGAAGCAATTTTACATTATTATTGATACTTTTTGTTTTCGTAATCAATTAGAGATTTTGGATTTTACTCTTTTATCATTGTGAAATTAATTACATATGTTCTTCATTGATTATCATGGATTGTTGCATTAACATGAGCGGCTAACTTCCTTAACTAGGGTTGTGGAAACCTTGGAGGATTTGCTATGTAAGGAAAGTGGGAGATTTATCTATTCTACTGTAGTTGCATGTAATGGAACCTTCTTCGTACTAATTAGACCCAAGCTACTGCAGAAGCTTGGGAATTTCCTGTATTTGAGAACTTCCTCATAAGGGTGTTTAAGATTAGGAAAAAAGGTTACAATAGTGATTAGAGGCTATCAACCCTCGTCTAATAAACTCGAGACTCAAAAGGTGAGAGTTGTATTAGGGTTGTAGACAAGGGACAGCAAGGTGACACCTTGATACTCGCAAGGTAAAGGGTGATATCTATCAATGCGTTCACAAGATAGTTGATAGTACATAGCTTGTCAACTTTTCATACAGAACAGGAGGTTAGGTGGATCAAACACGAGAATATTACATAGTTGACAAGCCATGGGGACACGGTTCTAGTGTTATCTTCAACTATTTACAAATTCAAGCATTAAAGTTTGGTTACTTACTGTTGACTTCAAATTTCCCCCATTTACTTTTCTGTACTGCTCAAGGATTATGTCAAGTTTAAGATACTATTCGACGTATTCCCTATGGTATCGACCCCAACTTGAGTTGGGTTACTATATTTGGCATCGACCGTGGCATACTTCTTTGGAGGTTAGTTTTAGGCTATATCAATTTTTGGCACTATTGCCGGGGAACGAAGGTCTGAATTATTGATTGAAGCTGATAGGGTTCGGAAGTTTTCATTTTCTATTTTTCGTTAGGTATACATCGGTGTATGCCTAGCACTAGGAGTCAAGGCAATCCCTTACTACCTATTGATCCTAAACCAAGGAGAATTTTACAAACACCATGAAAGATGTCATAGCAAGTTCGTGATGGTGTTCCAGTTGGGGTCAGAGATCCTCAGAATATACCTTCTCCTCTACCTGCTAATCCGCAGAATATTTCAAATAGATAGATGGAGAAATTTTTAGCAGAGGCATCTAAGGAAAGAAGAATGGTTGAGGAGACTAGGTGAGCTCAGCAAGCACAACTAGCCTGGCCAAGACCAATAGCCGATCAACGTACAGTAGTCAACAGCGATCAGGAGAGAGATAAGGGTGGCAGAGCTTGAGTTATACCTGTATATCAGTTTCTACCACCGTATGATGAGGATGAAGACATGGGGTACATAGATCCTGCTAAAACTGGAGCCATTGTTCCACCTATTTTACCCCCAAATATGAAGTTCGATGTTACTAGTGCAATAATCCTGCTACTGAATCTAAAATATGTATTCTCGAGGCAGAAATAGATAATTCAAACATGCACCTAGCCAATTTCACTGGGATATGCACTTCATATACTATCCCTAGGGTATATCAGGAAGAATTAAGGTTACAATTATTCCCTTTTTCACAAACAGGTGAAGCATCATTGTGGATGTGAGAACTCCCTAGAGGATCTATCGCAAATTAGCATGAGCTATGTAGACAGTTTTTTAATCTATTTTACCTCTTTCTAAGATGTTGTAGTTAAAAGAAGAGATTTATAATTTCTGATAATTACCTATAGATTCTATGTATGAAGAGTGATTTCGATTCAAAAAGAATTTAAGCATGGTACCACATAATAGAATTCCAAGATCCAACCTACTAGAGATAATTTATAGATCTTTGAAAGTCAGCTCTAGGGCAATAGCAGACATGGTATCTGGAGGTGCACTTATACGTCTATGTTGGAAGATGACCCAAGAAATGCTAGATGAGATCTCTATCACTAGCCGAGGATAAAATACTCAGGAGGCTAATAGAAGAGCTGGTAAATATGCTATTGAGGCTGCAAGTGACTATAGTGCTAGTGATGATATGGTAGCACAACAAGCTGCATAGCTCAGAACTGCTATTAGGTTGCTTTCAAAATCATTTGTAGCAATGATAACTACAAAGGTAAATGCGGTGGGGGTATAGAGATCACCTTCCAAAACTTATGAGTCTGATGTAGATAATGAAGCAAAGTATTTGGATCATGAAGTGGCGGGTTTCGAAGCCAAAGGGCAATTAAAACAAGGTCAAAACTATTATAGTGATAGGTACTGAGATAGGAGAAGAGAATGAAATGGTGATTCGAGGTTCAAGGATGATTACAAAGGAAAGAATGACAAATATGTTCCACCAGGTAGTTAAGATACCGAGTCTGGAATAGAAGAAGTATTGTCAAAATTGGTAAAAGGCCAAGAAAGTCAAGAGAGTTGTCTTAAGGATATTAAGGCAGATCTATAATGGCTGAATTAAATAGTTGAATCGTATGCTACTACGATCAAAGAACTAAAGTAGCAGTTCGGTCAAATGTCGGCCACATTGAATCAAAGGCAACCTGGCACTCTTTATAGTAATACAGTGCAGAACCCAAAGAACGATAGTCACTGCCATGCCATTACCACTTGAAATGGTAAACCACCATGGATCCACTCGTGTTTACTATGAATGAGCCAAAGAATGATATTGATTTTGTTGTTGTTAAGGAAACACCTGATGTAGAAGTAAAGAAATCATTAGAGGTTAAGGATAGTAGTATAGAGACAAAGGTAGGGGTAAGGTTGAGGAACCTATTCTGAAAAACCATTCCAATACCTCGACCACCTTATCCTTAGAGATTGAAAAAGAAGTAGGAAGAGAGTAAATATAAAAAGTTTTTATCTATGTTGAAGAAACTATCTGTAAGCATTCTACTTGTTGAGGCATTAGAGCTAATGTCGGGCTACGCAAAATTCACAAAAGATCTAGTCACTAAACTATGGTCTGTGAGCTATGAACCAACTGACAATGTTCATTACTGTAGTGTTGTTGCCTCTAGATCATTATTAGAGAAGGAGAAAGACCCTGGAGCTTCTCCCATTCCATGCACTATTGGGTCTTTCAACATTACTTGGGCTTTATGTGATCTAGAAGAAAGCATTAATCTTATCTCGCTAGTTGTCTTTAAGCAATTGGGGTTAGGAGAGCTCACACAAACATCGATGAGATTGTTGATGGCTAATCAAACCATGAAAAAGTCAGTTGGTATTCTATGTGATATATTGATAAAGGTGGAATCTTTTATCTTCCTAACTAATTTCATGATACTTGATTGTGAGGTGGACTTCTAAGTCCCTATCATCTTGGGCAGACCCTTCCTAGTTACTGCTACGGTGTTGGTTGATATAGAGTTGGTGCAGATGAGGTTCAGACTCAATAATGAATAGGTAATCTTCAATGTATGCCGGTCAATGCAGCAATTGGATGATATGTGAGTTGTGTCTGTGATAGACACTATTGATGATGCAGTTGATGCAGTGACTGCTCTAACTGAAGAAAGGCTGAGTGTTAAAGCATTAGCAGCAATGATTATGAATTTTAAGAGTTATGAAATAAAGAAGAACGATGAGATAGTTGGTGCTCTGTATAGGAGAGGTTCATATGCATATGCTCTGAAGAAGCTTGATCTGGATTTAAAGAATAGAACCACTCCTACCGTTCGTCCATCGATTAAACAACCACTAGTATTAGAGTTGAAGGCCCTCCTATCCCATTTCTGATATGCTTTCTTGGGAGATAATAATACATTTCCAGTGATCATTGTTGCAAATTTAATGGAGACTGAAGTAGAGGTGTTATTGTCGGTATTGTAGAAGTTCAAATGAGCTATAGATTGGACTATTACAGATATTATGGGTATTTCAACAGGAATTTGCACTCATAAGATCCAACTTAAATCAGACTATATCCTGACTATTGGGCATCGGTGACGATTGAATCCTCTTATGCAGAAGGTAGTAAAGAAAGAGATCATTAGGTGGTTGGACACTGGTGTTGTTTATCCCATTGCTAATACCAAGTGGGTGAATCCTATTCAATTCGTCTTAAAGAAAGGCAGCATTACAGTAGTGCCAAATAAGAAGAATAAGCTAGTGCCAATAAGACCAGTCACAGGCTAGAGGGTGTGCATGGACTACAAAAAGTTGAAAACATAGACCCAAAAAGACCACTTCCAAGTGCCCTTCATGGAACAGATGCTAGATAGACTTATGGGAAAAGGTTGGTATTGTTTTCTGGATGGCTATTCAGAGTACAATCAGATCATGATTGCTCCCGTAGATCAGGAAAAGACAAATTTTACCTGCCCATATGGGACATTTGCATTCAAGAGAATGCCATTTGGGTTGTGCAACGCTCCAGCGATATTTTAGAGAAGCATAATATCCATCTTCTCTGACATGGTAGAAGAAACCATTGAATTATTTATAGATTATTTTTCTGTAGTTGCTGACTTTTTTTATGACTGTTTGATTAACTACTAAGCTGGGAAAAGTTCCACTTTATAATGAAAGAAGGAATTATGCTGGGCACAAGATCTCAAAAAGAGGCATAGAGGTTGTCAAGGGAAAAACTAAAGTGATTGAGAAGCTACCACCGCTAATTTTGGTTAAGGGAATTTGAAGCTTTTTAGGCCATGCGGGTTTCTATAGGTGATTCATCAAGTATTTTTCAAAGATTACAAATCCTTTATTCAAACTTCCTCAGAAAGGGGTGAAGTTTGATTTCGATGAGGCATGTTTGAAAGTTTTTGAGTGCTTAAAGAAGCAGCTAGTGTCTGCTTCTATTATTGTTTCTCCTGATTGTTCCTTGCAATTAGAGGTCATGCGTGATGCTAGAGAAGTGGACTTAGGTGTTTTCCTAGGCCAATGGCGAGAAAAGATTTTTCACCCTATCTATTATGGCAGCAAGGCAGTAAACCGTACTTAAAAGAATTATACGGTAATTGAACAAGAGCTACTAGCAGTTGTCTTTACCTTTGAGAAATTTTGGTTTTATCTTATTAACACTAAGCTTTTTGTGCATACAGATCACACATCCTTGAGATACTTGATGGCAAAGAAAGATCCAAAGCCTAGATTGATCCATTGGGTTCTCTTACTATAAGAGTTTGATTTTGAAGTTAAAGACCAAAAGGGTACAGAGAATCAAGTTGTTGATTATTTGATCAAATTTGAGGATGAAGCAATATAAAAAGTAGGTAATGGGCTTGAAATCGATGATACTTTTCCCAAAAGTAGATTTTCGCAACATCGCAAGACCTAATTCCCTAGTTGCTGACTGTGTAAATTACCTGGCAAGTAATCTCATCCTAAAAGATTTGTCCTTCCAGCAGAGAAAGAGATTTATGCATGAGGTAAAGAAGTTTTTCTAGGATAAACCTTATCACTTCAGAATCTATATGAACAGGCTTATCATAGATGCATACCTGAAGTGGAAATAATGAGCATTCTCGATGCTTGTCATGCTTCACCAGTTAGGGGTCACCATGAAGGAAGCCACCCAGCCCATAAGATCTTGCAATGTAGGTACTATTGGCCTATGATATACATGGACACTCATGAATTTGCCTAAGCCTATGACCAATGTCAGCGCCAAGGTAATATCTCTAAATATCATGAACTGCCCATGACACCCATTCTGGAGTTAGATTTGTTTGATGTATGGGGCATCGAATTTATGTGTCCATTTGTGAGCAACTTTGGTATGAAGTACATTCTTGTGGAACTAGACTATGTATCAAATTAGGTGGAAGCGGTTGCCCTCGGAAAAAGTGTCATCGCCTTCCTAAAGAAACACATCTTTTCTCAATTTGGCACACTAAGTGAAATCATTAGTGATGGAGGGTCACACTTTTTCAATTGCCTGTTTAAAAATTTTCTTGAGAAGTATGGTGTAAAGAATAAGATGGCAACACCTTATCACCCTCAGACTAGTAGAAAGGTTAAAGTGTCCAACAGAGAGATAAAGCCTATTTTGGTAAAGACTGATAATGCCAATAGGACTGCTTGGTTGATAAATCTAGATGATGCATTATGGGCCTACCAAAAAACTTTTAAGACTCCCATAGGTTCTTCCCCATACCAATTGAAATGTGGTAAGGCATGTCACTTGCCTTTTGAACTTGAGCATAAAGCACTGTGGGCATTGAAGAAGTTGAACTTTGAATGGAATAATGAAGCAAAGGAGAGACTGAGTAAGGTGAATGATTTGGATGAATTTCAACTCCGGGTTTATGATAGTTCTGCACTATACAAGGAGAAGATGGAGTTATATCATAATCGAAAGAATGATAAAAGAGTGTTTGAGCCAGGTGACTAGGTATTGTTGTATAATTCAAGACGTTGCCTATTTCTAGATAATTTAAAGTCTAGATAGATGGCCTATTTACTATCGTGAGAGTATTTCCATATGGTGTTTTAGAATTAAAGCATGGTGGTGAAGCTCCATTAAAGTAAATAGGTAAAAGGTAAAGCACTATGTGGGTAACATTAAAGAAGTTAAGGTAATTAATGATCTGACCTAGAACTCAGATCACTTTTAGATAATTAGTCTCTGGAGTTATTTTGACTTTCAGAATGAATCGTAGTCTGTGACTACGACTCATCACATTGAGACACAATGACTGGAGACCCAGGTAAGGCTCCATTATTTATGAAGGGAGTATGAAACTCATAAGCAAAGGTTACTATTCTTAATCAATACTCGTAACCAAGCTTGACAGTGCAAGCAACGCAGGTCGACTCAGCCCAAAATCACGATTTAAAATAAAAGGGCACCCAAATTGCAAATTTGTGAACTCCCTCCATTTTCTGTTGTCTATAAACACATAAAAATCACTCCACTTTCATTCCTAAAACAAGAATTAAGCAAGCCTAATCCTCCCAAAGTTTGAAAATCTCAAGAGTAGGACACAAGTTCGCTGAAGCCAAGAAATCCAATTCTCATCCAAATATGTAAGTGTTTATGCTTAAAAGCTCTATGTATTAACTTAATTCCTAATAAAATGGTGGAATTTTCTTGGATTTATTGAGTTAAAGTGTGTGCAGATCAGTAATCGAACCCTATTCTTGAGAGTTGTGCAATGGACTATGTTAATAGGAGTGAAAATAAGCTTTATGTTCGAGAATTATGGTTAGGAATGATTATATGGAGTATTGGTTTGCCACTGAATGAAATTTTTTATATGATAGGATTGAGTATTGGAACCAAATATGTCTAAACTCCCATGTTGTAGTGGATATGGAACTCTTAATGACTCATAAATACACTTAATGAGTCATTACGGGACTTGTAACCACTAACAACATGATGGATTAGAAGAGTGGGGGTTCTGGTATCACTATGACTCACTTGAACTAGTCGTAATAAATCCTTATGACTCATAATAAGTAGTCGTAATGACTGGGGATGTTTATACAGTATAAGAAATATTTTTGGTTAGCTTACGCGTGTTGGTAACGAGTTGTGGTCTAACATTATGACTTGTTATGAAAACTCATAATTTGACCAGCAACTACTAAAATGACCTCTGTCTACCTTAGGACTCATCCAAATGAGTCGTACCCAGTGATTAAAACTCATATCCCTGAGTCATAATGAGTCCAGTAGTACATGTACACTAACACCAAACATTCTTATTTTTCTTTCTTCTTCTTAGAATTCACTAATTGATCTTACGCACAACGGTACTCTTGGCTCTAAAGGGTGACTCGTCATCGAAGAAAACACCAATGAAGAACAATAAGAAAAACCTTGTCCCAAAGTGTGATTATAAATTGGTAAATGAGGACATCGATAAGTCTAGAAATGACTTTGAAGATTATGTAGTGAAGGGAAAGGTAAATCCATAGAAGAAACCACATCGGGGAAAGAAAGAAGCTGTAGAGGAAGACACACCTCCCAAAAGGCCAAGAAAGTACCTCACCACCACATTCATTGTCCAAGTAGGAAGAGAACAGTGACAATGACAATGAGAAAGTTGAATCTAGCTCTGAAAAATGTGGTAATGGTGAAGAATAGGGTGGTGACAACGATGAAGTTGACTCTATTTCTAGAGAAGAAATTGATGAGAATGAGAGTGAGAAACATGTGAATCCGATTGAAATTTAGCCACCACCTCCTCCATAAGTTCCACTATCTATTAAAGTCGCTCTGGAGCCCATAGTTGAATGGTAGGGGTACCTAAAGATACAGTAAACATATAATAAGGGAATAGAAATAAACCTATCCACGGGAAAAATAAGGAAAGAAATATATTTGGAGAGAAGGTTAACTGTGGTAGGCATGTCTGAGATGCTAGAATGGGAGTTCTATGTGGCTTACAAAGGGGAGCTGAAGAGGCAATACCCCAAAGGTAACCCATGGAAAGGTGGTGATCCAATCACCTTATTAACTATTTATAGAGTTTGGGTGAACATCTCTCCGTGGACTATTTTGAGATTCGTGCATGGACCTGATTTCCTACCACAGGTAAACACAGCTGAACTTAAGCACCACATGGATGAAATGCATAAAATAAAAAGGAAATAAATGGGTATGGTAGATAAGATAATGCATTTCCAATGGATAGAAAGTATTATTTCTATGAATAAAGAGGAAGAAAGTTGGGTGGTTAGTGGTCCGGGAGTGAACTCCTAGCATATTACAAAAAATACGTTGAACTTCAAGGATAAAATGTGGTAGACTCTTGTCCGACATAGATTATGTCCCACAACTTAGGACAATGTTCTTAGTCCAGTCTATGCAGCATTAATATCTAGACTCATATTTGGGTATGAGTTCAACATTGGACAATTCATTACCAGAGAAATATGTGATCGAGTGGTAGGTACTGATCTGAGGTGAATTTATGCACCTTAGCATTGTATGTTGGCTTATTTAGGTTTATTTTGAGGACTTCTTGTGTGATTAATGAGTCAATAATGATATAAGTGATCATCTAAGAGTTTAATTACTTGATTTCAATGTTTAAGGTATTTTTCAAACAATTTTGGACTTAAATGGGTGACTTAGAGTTCAAATGAGAAAACTAGTGTTACTAGCTTGAGCTAAGTGTTATTCTACTTGCTCTCGATGGATTCTAGTGTGTGTAATGAGTTCCTAATGGTTTGATTGTGTAATTATGTGTGGAACAACCTCTTTATAATGTTTAAGTTCAATTGAATCAAGTCAAGAGTCAAAACACTAAGCTAAAGATTAATAGAACGAAACTAGTTCCTAGCTTAAGTTTCTAATTCACTGTTGTGGATTATGCGTTGTTTTAAGCGCTAATTTGTTTTTTTTAATTCTATAGGATGACTTTTGAGTTTATTATTATGATATATTATGATATAAAAGCTATAAATCTAGTGTAAACAACATAAAAAGGCTTGGGATGGATCAACGAAAGCACGGGATAAGATTTGACATGAAGTTGATACTTTGGATGTCCATGTCGCATATTTGACCCAAGCCATGGCTATTGGGCATGTGACACACATAAGTATATTCCTAAGTGTCCCAAAGTAGTATGTATTCATGTTTAGGGTGCATCACGGATAACGCTCAACTTACACGTCAATTTAGTGCAAGGTACTCGTCGTTAATATATTTACCCATATTTGGAGTCGGGGTAGAATCCACAAAGAACAATGTGAGTGGATATTAAATCAATTTGAAATTATATTGTTGATGTGTGATCAATTTCTAACACATTTAATACCTTTAACCAAGAATAATTGTGAAGTCTTAAGTAACTTTTGTCATTTTTAATTTTTTTATGTCTGATTTTACATTTTAAGCTGATGGGATGGAGAACCAACAAGAATGGAAGCAAAGAAGTTGAAATCTGGAGGAATCTAAAGAGAAGTGTGGCTAACGACATCTGTGATAAGTCATCATCCCTATGATAGGCTATCACAGTTGTCGTCAGACTTAAGCATGAGTTGAAGCCTATGACGATATCTGGTGATACGACGTCAAAAATGTGATGCGCTATCATGAATGTCGTCATCCTTAACTAGAGAATGGGAGTTGAAGAAAAGCTACGATGATATTTTGTGATAAGGCATCGAGATGGTGATAAGGTATTAGGAGCAACGTCAGACTTAGGCAGAACTTAGAAGCTGAGATAAAATTTTGATGACATTGGTCATAAGCCGTCAAACTCTTGATACATCGTCATCGTCGTCGTCAGCCTTAGGCAACAAGAGCCAAAATTGCAGAGGAGCTGACGACATCAGTGATAAGCCATCAGGTTGGTGATAGGACGTCAACATCGTCGTCAGCATTAGACAGCAGAAGCCAAAAGTGCAAGGAGCTAATGACATCCGTGGTAAGTCATCAGACTCTTGACAAGCTATCACGGATGTCGTCGTCTATTCTGAGAAAAAGCTACAACTTTAATTTTATTTCCTTATTTAGGTTGAACTATTTAAAGCTTTGTTTTAGGGTTTTCTAGGGGGATTCATTCATCGATTCATCATCATCATTATTCTAAAGAGAGTTTGATACTTTGAGTCTTGGAGAATATTTTCCGATATTTCTTTCTCTATCTTTTTGGATTCGAACAATACAACTATTTTGGGGATTTTCCTTTGTGATCTAATCTACGATTCACTAATTATTATTCATCTTTGTAAGTTAATCTTCTCAATTATGAATTCAATTATGTATTTCTTTTCTTTGCATCATGAGTGGCTAAACTCCATTAACCTGAATTATGGGATCTAGGGTTAGGTCATGATGAGGTGATAAATACTCAAGATTCAATTGGTGTTAGGATTTTTTGATAATTCTGAAGTTTTAATTAACATCTATTGGTTGTAAGCAGTAGACACACCTACTTTGATTTGCTTGAGAAAGAAATTAAATATAGTAGGAAGTGAATTATCAGTAGGGACTCGGAAATACTTTATTTAATAATCAGCACTGTGATAAGGTTTATTAACCTGAGGTAAAATCTGGGCAGTGAATAGCGATTTCCTAAGTCCAAGAGGATTAGGAAATTAGACGCTTAAATAGATCGAGAAACATTTGAGCATATCATCGATAAAGATATCTTGTTATCCTAACCACCGTGAGAATCTTAAGTCACCTTTAGCATCTGTCATGTACCGTAAGCCCTAGCGAACATAATTTTTGTTACTTCATACAATCTTGATTACAAACACTGATTTAAGCAACCGAAAATTATTTTCTAGTCATTAAAAAAACCCATTTTATCTTTTTGCATTATTCATTTGAATTAAACTTATAGCTATAGTTTTAAATTGATCTAATTGTCACTCACATTGTTCCTTATGAATTCAACCCCGACTCCAATGTTGGGTAAATATATTGATGACGGCCGCCTTTTACTAAATCAAAAATGACAAAAGTTGCTTAAGACTTTGCAATTATTCTCAGTTAAAAGCCTTAAATGTGTTATCCATATTGTGATAGACTTCACTTTTAGCAAAATTATAGATATGTTCCTCGGAGAGAGATGTGTGTACCATCTCCGTCCTACCTGGATTATGATTGTTAGTTATGTGGTGGTCAAAATAGACATTGGAATGATTGCCCAAATGCCCCCTCTCCCCAGTGTGCTAACCCAAATTCTAGTTCTTTTTATGATTTTGATAGGTCTTATAGATAAGAACAGAAAGAACGAAGCACCGAAAAGAGTGGCGTTGAAGCTATGCTTCAACTAATGTTGGAGTATGTGGACACAACGAATTATATAATACGTGATATACATCAATACATAACGGCAAATAATGAGGAAAACAGAATGATAGAGGATATGGACATAGAGGTCAAGCATTCAAAGAACTTTTCCACATTATGTTTAGATGATATCTTGTCTGTGGAATTATTTAACATAATAGACGAGTGTAAAGATGAGGAGAAAGAATCTGATGTTAATGATGAGCTTGATATTGAGCAACCCTTGGTGATTTCCCAACCAACCGAACCATTTATGAATGAAGATGACAAAGATAAGAAGATGGCACTAGAGTCAAAAGAAGAAATCAAGCATAATCCTTGTGAAGACGCTAGTCCATTTCGGGGTAGAAATACTAATAGGGATGCTGCTCCAAAATTAAGAGTTAGTCCTCATTCGAACTACTTTTCAACATTATGCTTGGTGGATGTGATGAAAGTCGAATCATCCAAGCAAATAATGAATTTTGAAAATGGGGGGGGGAATATTCTTACATTTTGGAGTTTGTCCTTCCAATAGGGCATACTACAACCCCAATCTTGAAGGCCAAGAATCTTAAACATCAATGTCCATTTAGTGGTTGTCTAATATTCTCACCGTTCCCAAATGAGCCCACACGAAAGTTTGATGCAAAAGTGGGAAAGCAATTCAAGTCTTCGAAGTGGCATGATAGAACATTTCTTATCATGCCCTCACATTTGCCCAATACACCCAAAATATGTATTAATCAAAAGTTGCGTCGAAGTTTCAAATCCTCCAAGTAGAGACATAAATAATTATCAACAATGTATCTTGATGAAATCTGAGTAGTCAAGATAACTGAGTCATGCCGCGACACTAAATTAGGCGCTTCTTGGGAGGAACCCAAGGTATTTTGTTGTTTGTATTCATATTATGTGATTGACATCAGATCTTCGCACCCGTGGTGCCACAGGTATGTTTCTAACACTCTTGTTTTAGTTTTTTGCATTGGGTAAATTGCATGATTTTAAGTTGAGGGTGGGGCTACTTGTGGGTGTTGATGTCCTCCATGGGTTATTGTTGTCGTGCCTCTTTTCCCTGGAGTCTTACTCCTAGTTGAGCCAGTATGTTTAGGCATATTGTGTTTGTTTTGTGATGTGTTATGGTTAACTAGGAAAAAAATAAGTATCTAGGACAGTTGACATATTTTTGTTGATTTTTTTTGGAATGATAAATACCTCTCCAATTGTCTATCTGGTAATTGTGTGATGAGCATCTATATGTGACTATTATAAATCTTTTTATGGCATTAGTATTAGGGACACGATAATCACTACTAACAATTGCATGAACCGAATGGGTAGTAGCTTGTGATGTAGCTTTGTGCCATGTGTGTATGAGATGCTACCTAGTTCCCGTTGTGTGTTAAATCCAGAACTTGTCCGATTGGTATTATCTTAGTTGTAGGATAGCGGTTAGGAAAGGATCATAGGAAGTTGTTGATATTAGTTCACTTTTAGCCTAAATGACCTTCCATGTGGGAATAATATCCCTTGATCCTGATTTTGAGCTTGAATGCCTATTCTTTTTATTATACCTATCACCTTCCTATTTGTATCACAAAGAACCTATTTTTGCACTGGTCCTCCTTGGACATTATGCACTTTGACTGAGGTAAATCGCCTAAGTTGAGGGTGGATACCATAGGGGTGCATGATGTAAAATGAGTATGAAGAAAGGTAGAATGAAAGAAAAGAATAAAAATCTGGGAGCAGTGGAAAAAGAATAAGAAAGGAAAAGTTGTGAAAAAAAAAGTGATTGTCAAAAAAAAAAAAATACCGCAGCCATTCGGAGTATGTGTGATCAAGAAAGGAGAGAATAAAATAAAGGTTGATAACTGAGACCCCAAAAATAGTGTAGTGCCAAGAAGGCTTAGTCAATTTAAATATCCTTGCGTATCATACCAGCCCCAAGCCTACGTTACAAAGGCAAAGAAAAGACCTATAGTGATCCTAACTTAACTGTCTGAAAAATTAGGCAATGAAAATAAGGGCAAGCATATGGTATTTGACATGCATTGATTGGAATTTCTTTCTGAAAGTGAGTCTTTCTTGATCGTCCCTGCATTTACATACTTGATTTCATATATGAGTGAGGAGGGACTTCATTGTTGTAAGAGAACATCGGTTGCATTGCTAGTTGCCAACTTGTTTGGGTAGTGTAATTTGTACATATACATAGTTATTGTTGCTAAGTTGATGCCATATCTTGATTCCTTTCTATCGCATTGTTGATCCTCATGGATATACACAGCTGGGTTTAAAGAGATTGAAAATGGAGAGAGTAATGTGTTTGGAACTAAAATTGATGATCAACTGCCATAGGTCGTAGTATTGTGTTTTAGTTGTTGAGGACAAGCAATTGTTTTAAGTTGAGGGTGTTGATGTGTGAGCGGACGCTAAAACATTTAAGGCTATTCACTGAGAATAATTGTGAAGTCTTAAGCAACTTTTGTTGTTTTTTATTTGTTTTTGTCTGATTTTACAGTTTAAGCTGATGGGATAGAGAACCAACAAGAATAGAAGCAAAGAAGTTGAAATCTAGAGGAATCAGAAGAGAAGTTTGGCTGACGACATCTGTGATAAGTCATCAGCCCTGTGATATGCTATCATAGTTGTCGCCAGACTTAACCACAGATTTGGCAGGAGTTGAAGCCTATGACGATATCTGGTGATATGACATCAAAAGTGTGATACGCCGTCATGAATGTCGTCATCCTTAGACATTATTAGGGTTCTGACGGCTTATCACAGATGTCGTCAGCTCCTCTACACTTTTGGATTCTACTGTCTAAGGCTGATGACGTATCAAAAGTTTGACGGCTTGTCACCAATGTCGTCAAAACTTCGTCTCAGCTTCCAAGTTCTGCCTAAGTCTGACGGTGCTCCTAACGCCTTATCACCATCTTGACGCCTTATCACAAAATGTCGTCACAACTTCTCTTTAACTCCCATTCTCTGGTTAAGGATGACGACATTCATGATGTCATATCACACTTTTGATGTCATATCACCAGATGTCGTCACAAGCTTCAACTCATACTTAAGTCTGACGACAACTATGATAGCCTATCATAGGGCTGACGACTTATCACAGATGTTGTCAGTCATACTTCTCTTTAGATTCCTCCAGATTTCAACTTCTTTGCTTCCATTCTTGTTGGTTCTTTATCCCATCAGCTTAAACTATAAAATCAGACATAAAAAAATCAAAAACGACAAAAGTTACTTAAGACTTTGCAATTATTCTTGGTTAAAGGTTTTAAGTATGTTAGCAACTGCTCACGCATCAACACCCTCAACTTAAAACAATTGCTTGTCCTCAAGTAAATACATAACACCATACTACGATGCTTAACCAAGAGACACATAAGATACCTATGACAGCTGATTATCAAGTTTAGTTCAAAACACATTAACCTCTCCATTTTCAATCACTTTAACCCCAACTATATATATCAATGAAGATCAACAATGTGACACAAGGAAATCAAGACATGACATCAAATTAGCAAAAACAATTTTGCATATATACAAATTACACTTCCCAAACAAGTAGGCAACTAGCAATGCAACCGATGTACCCTTACAACAAAGAAATCCCCCTTTTCTCATAGCAGACATCACATATATAACCATGTGGACAATCACAAGACACTCACTCTCAGAATAAAGTTCCAATCAATGTATGCTGAATACCATAGACTTGCCCTTATTTTCAATACCCTGATAGTCAGACAGGTCAGCTAGGATCACTAAAGGTCTTCGCTTTAGCTTGTAATATAGGCTAGGGGCTGGTATGATACTCGAAGATATTTAAAGTTACTACACATCCTTGACACTATGCTAACCTCTTGGGGTTTCACTTCTTAACCTTTATGTCTTCCTCTCTTTTGTTGATCACACATGCTCAAGGTGGGTGCTATCTTTTCAAAAACCTTATTATCTTTTTCTCATCTTTTACACAACTTGTTTTTTTATTATTTTTTTGCGCCACACCTGGTTTTTTATTCTTTTCTCTTATTCTACCTCTCTTCATACTCATTTTGCATCATGCACCCCCTATGATAGCCACCCTCAATATAGGCTATTTGCCTAGGTCAAGGTGCATAGTGTCCAAGAAGAACCAAGGCTAAAATAGGTTCATTACGATATAAATGGGAAGGTGATAGGTATCATGAAAAAACAGGCAATTTAGGCTCAAAACTAGGGATCAAAGGATATTATGTACACAGGGAAGGTCATTTAGGCTAAAAGTGGGCTAACATCAAAACGGACTATGATCCTCTCCTAACCACTATCCTACAACCAAGGCAAGACCAACCAGGCAAGTTCTGGCTTTAACACACAATGGGAACTAGGTAGTATCTCACATACATATGGCATAAAGGTACATCACAAGATGCTACCCACTCGGTTCATGCACTTGTTAGCAGTGATTATCATGTTCCTAGTACTAATGCCATATCAAGATGCACAGTGGTTCCACATAAATGTATATCACACAGTTATAAAATAGACCATTGGAGAGGTGTTCAAAAATCAACAAAAACATGTTAACATCCTAAGGTATTTGTCTTTCTCCTAGTCAACTACAACGCATCACAAAACAAAACACAATATGCCTAAATATGCCATCTTACACGTCAATTTAGTGCAAGGCGATCATCGATAATATATTTATCCAACTTTGAAGTCGGGGTCGAATCCACAAGGAACAATGTGAGTGGCGATTAAATCAATTTGAAACTATAGCTACAAGTTTAATTCAAAAGAATAATGCAAAAAGATAAAGTGGGTATTTTTAATGGTTTGCAATTAATTGTCGGTTGCTTTAATCAGTGTTTGTAATCAAGATTTTAAGAAGTAACTAGAATTATATTCACTAAGGCTTACGGTATGAGACAGATGTTAAAGGTGACTAAAGATTCTCACGGTGATTAGGATAAGAATCTATCTTTACCGATGATATGCTCAAATGTCTCTTGACCTATTTAAGCGTCTGATTTCCTAATCCTCTCGAACTTCGGAAATTGCTATTCACTATCCAGATTTTACCTTAGGTTAATCAACCTTGTTACAACGCTAATTATTAAACGACGTATTTCTGAGTCCCTGTTGATAATTCACTTCCTAAAATATTTGATTTCTTTCTCAAGCAAATCAAAGCAAGTGTGTCTACTGTTTGCAACCAACAGACGTTAATTAAAACTTCAGAATTATCAAGAAATCCTAACACCTATTGAATCTTGAGTATTTATAACCTCATCACGACCTAACCCTGGATCACATAATTCAGCTTAACAGAGTTTAGCCACTCATGATGCAAAGAATAAAACACATAATTGAATTCATAATTGAGAAGATTAACTTACAGAGATGAATAATAATTAGTGAATCGTAGATTAGATCACAAAGGAAAATCCTCAAAATAGTTGTATTGTTTGAATCCAAAAAGATAGAGAAAGAAATATCAAAAATATTCTCCAAGACTCAAAGTATCGAACTCTCTTTAGAATAATAATGATGATGAATCGATGAATGAATATGGAAAACCATAAAACAAAGATTTAAATAGTTCAACCTTAATAAGGAAATAAAATTAAAGTTGCAGCTTTTTCTAGAAATAGACAACAACATCTGTGACAGCTTATCAGGAGTCTGATGGCTTATCATGAATGTCTTCAGCTCCTCTGCACTTTTGGCTTCTACTGTCCAAGGCTGACAACGTCTTATCACAAACATCATCATAAAAATATTTTCAACTCCTATTCGCTATTTAAGGATGATGACATTCATGATGGCGTATCATACTTTTGACGTCATATCACCAGATGTCATCACAGGATTCAACTCATGCCAAATATCTGGTTAAGTCTGACGACAACTGTGATAGCCTATCACAGGGCAAAAGACTTATCACAGATGTTGTCAGCCAAACTTTTCTGCAGATTCCTCCAGATTTCAATTGCTTTGCTTCTATTCTTGTTAGTTCTCTATCCCATCAGCTTAAACTGTAAAATCAGACATAAACAAATCAAAAACGATAAAAAATTCTTAAGACTTTGCAATTATTCTTGGTTAAAAGCCTTAAATATGTTAGCATTTACTCACACATCAACACCCTCAACTTAAAACAATTGCTTGTCCTCAAGCAACTAAAACACAATATTACGATGCTTAACCAAGAGACACATAAGATACCTATGACAGTTGATCATCAATTTTAGTTCCAAACATATTACTCTCTCTATTTTCAATCTCTTTAAACCCAGTTATGTATATCCATGAATATCAACAATGTGACAGAAAGGAATCAAGATATGGCATCAACTTAGCAACAATAACTATGCATATGTACAAATTACACTACCCAAACAAGTAGGCAACTAGCAATGCAACCGATGTGCCCTTACAACAATGAAGTCCCTCCTCACTCATATATGAAATCAAGTATGTAAATGCAGGGACGATCAAGAAAGACTCACTTTCATAAAGAAATTCCAATCAATGCATGTCAAATACCATATGTTTGCCCTTATTTTCATTGCCTAATTTTTCAGACAGTTAAGTTAGGATCACTATAGGTCTTTTCTTTGCCTTTGTAACGTAGGCTTGGGGCTGGTATGATACGCAAGGATATTTAAATTGACTAAGCCTTCTTGGCACTACACTATTTTTGGGGTCTCAGTTATCAACCTTTATTTTATTCTCTCCTTTCTTGATCACACATACTCCGAATGGCTGCGGTATTTTTTTTTTTGACAATCACTTTTGTTTTCACAACTTCTCTTTTCTTATTTTTTTTCTACCGCTCCTAGTTTTTTATTATTTTCTTTCATTCTACCTTTCTTCATACTCATTTTACGTCACGCACCCCTATAGTAGCCACCCTCAACCTAGGCAATTTGCCTCAGTCAAAGTGCATAATGTCCACGAAGGACCAGGGCCAAAATAGGTTCATTGTGATACAAATGGGAAGGTGATAGGTATAATAAAAAGAATAGGCATTAAAGTTCAAAATCGGGATCAAGGGATATTATTCACACATAGAAGGTCATTTTGGCTAAAAGTGGACTAATATCAACAATGGCCTATGATTCTTTCCTAACCGCTATCCTACAACCAAGGAAAGACCAACCATGTAAGTTTTAGATTTAACACACAATGGGAACTAGGTAGCATCTCATACACATATGGCACAAAGGTACATCACAAGCTACTACCCATTTGGTTCATGCAATATTTAGCAGTGATTATTGTGTCCCTAATACTAATGCCATAAAAAAATTCACAATAGTCATATATAGATGCTCATCACACAGTTACCAGATAGACAATTGGAGAGGTATTTATCATTCAAAGAAAAATCAACAAAAATATGTCAGTTGTCCTAGATACTAATTTTACCCCTAGTTAACCATAACATACACAAAACAAACACAATACACCCAAACATGCAGAATCTACTAGGAACAAGACTTTGGGAAAAAGAGGCATGGCAACAGAAACCCACGGAGGACATCAACACCCAAAAGTAGCCCCACCCTCAACTTAAAATCATGCAATATCCCCAATGCAACAAACCAAAACAAGAGAGTTAGAAACATACCTGTGGCACCACGGGTGGAAAGATCTGATGTCAATCATATAATACGAATACAAACAATAAAATAAGTTGGTTGCCTCCCAAGAAGTGCCTAATTTAGTATTGCGGCACGACTCAGTTATCCTGAATACTCAGGATTTATTAAGATACATTATTAATAATTATTTATGTCTCCACTTAGAGGATTTGAAACATCGACCCAAATTTTGATCAGTACATCTTCGGGGTGTGTAGGGCAAATATGAAGGCATGATGAGGAATGTTCTATCACGCCACTTCGAAGACTTGAACTACTTGCCCAATTTTGCATCGAACTTTTGTGTGGGCTTATTTGGTAATGGTAAGAATCTTTAACACCCACTAAATGGACATCGATCTTTAAGCTTCTTGGCCTTCAAGATTGGGGTTGTAGTATACCCTTTTTGAAGGACAAACTCCAAAATGGAAGAATCATCCTCCTCATTTTCAAAACTCATCATTTGCTTAGGTGATTCAACTTTCATCACATCCACCAATCATAATGTTGAAAAGTGGTTCGAATGAGGACTAACTCTTAATTTTAGAGTAGAATCCCTATTAGTATTTCTACCTCAAAATGGACTAGCGTCTTTACAAGGATTGTGCTTGATTTATTCTTATAACTCTAGTACCATCTCATCGTCTTTGGCATCTTCATTCATAAATAGTTTGGGTGGTTGGGAAATCACCGAGGGTTGCTCAATATCAAACTCATCATCAACATCAGATTCTTGCTCCTCATATTCACACTCATCCATTATGTTAAATGATTCTACAAACAAGATATCATCTAAACATAATGTGGAAAAGTTCTTTGAATGCTTGACCTCTATATACATATCCTCTATCATTCTTTTTTCCTCATTATTTTCCCTTATGTCTT
Organism: Capsicum baccatum var. pendulum; assembly: GCA_030864225.1. Lineage (NCBI taxonomy): Eukaryota > Viridiplantae > Streptophyta > Magnoliopsida > Solanales > Solanaceae > Capsicum > Capsicum baccatum. Next base: position 76,840,231 of record CM061558.1, on the reverse strand, counting down.
GATGTATATCACGTATGATATCATTCGTTGTGTCCACACACTCTAACATTAGTTGAATTATAGCTTTAATGCCACTTTTTTCGGTGCTCTGTTCTTCCTATTCTTGACCATAAGACCTATCAAAGTTATAAAAAGAACTAGAATTTGGGTTAGCATATCGGGAAGAGGAGACATTAGAGAAATCACTACAACATCCATCTTGAAAACCACATAACGAACAATCATACTCCTAGTAGAATGGAGAAGGTGCACACATCTCTCTCCAAGGAGCATATCTACAATCTTGCTAAAAGTAAGGTCCATTACAATATGGACATGGATCATCAAGATAAGATTTCCAAACACCAAACACTTCAATTAGGGTTTTTATATCTTTACTTTAGTTTATTTATGGATTTTATCATGTTTTCATTTATCTTGATTACAGTTATGTCTATGAGTGGCTAAAATCCCTTTTGGGGTTAGGGCCAAGAATATGATTACTATTGCTTTGAATTGATCTGGTTTTGATTTATTATCATATTTGGTTGTTTATTTATCCTTGTTATGACTATTTTAAGGATTATCTACCCTTAGAATACAACCATTGTTGTCTTTGTAAGCTCGGGAAGGGGAATAAGAGGATAGAACGTGAGGGATAAATAGAGAAAGGTTCTTATTTTTTTATAAAATAAGGGATTTGAATTATCATATAGGATATATATATATATATATACCTAGAATCCTTTTTAGTTTCATTTATACGATGACATCTAAATGGATTATTGCACCCCCGCTCAATGATGTGGTTGTAATGTCATGTTAGGTAGAAGATTAGAGGATCGAGAGACCATGATCATAATATAAGCCCTACGAATCAAAAACCAAGATAAGTAATCTAACCAATGAAGTTCAATAGCTTAGTTTGATTGTTTACAGTGCTTTAACCCTGGGTCTCTATTTATTGATTGTCCAAGCTCTTACTTCTCTGCATTATTTACTTTATATTAGTTTACAACTCTAAAACTCTTTCAGTTAATTTTACACCAATCAATCTTAATAGTTAAACTAAAATTGGATAGTTTCTTAACACTAAAATTGGATACTCTAAAACTCCATTATTAGGTGATGTACTTTTACACACTTTGGATGCACTTTGAAAGCTCTTTTACATTACTCTTGATACTTTTGGGTTTCATAATCAATTAGATATTTTGAATTTTATTCTTTCATCATTGTTCAACTAATTACATGTGTTCCTCATTGATTATTATGGATTGTTGTATTAACATGAGCGGCTAACTTTCTTAACTAGGATTGTGGAAACCCTGGTGGATTAGCTACGTAAGGAAAGTGGGAGATTTATTTGTTATACTATAGTATCATGTACTGCAACCTTCTTCATATTAATTGGACCCAAGCTACTGCAGAATCTTGGGAATTACTGGTATTCGAGAATATCCTCACATGGGAGTTTAAGATTGGGAGAAAGATGTTACAAGAGTGATTTGAGCCTATCAACGCTCGTCTAATAAACTTGAGACTCATAAGGTGAGAGTTGTACTGGGGTTATAGATAAGGAACATCAAGGAAACACCCTGAGACTCATAAGATAAAAGGTCAAATCCATCAACGCGTTCACAAGACGGTTGATAGAATATATCTTGTCAACTTTGCATGTAGAATAGAAGGTTAGGTGGATCAAACATGAGAATCTTATATAGTAGAGAATCTAGGGGGAACACAGTTATAGTGTTCGTCTTCTATTGTTTACAAATTCAAGAATTCAAGTTTGGCTACATACTAGTGACTTCAAATTCCCATCATTTACTTTTTGGACTACTTGTGAACTGTGTTAAGTTTAAGATACTATTTGACATCTTTCCTGTGGGAATGACCCAACCTGAGTTGGGTTATTATATTTGGCATCGACCGCAGCATACTTCTTTGGAAGTTAGTTTTGGGTGACATTAATTATCGATAGTTGAATAAAGTGACGGTTAAGAATAAGTATCCTCTTCCTTGTATTAATGATTTGTTTGATAAGATTTAGGGTGTCATAGTGTTTTAAAAGATTGATTTAAGATCTTGGTATCAGCAGTTGAGTATTATGGTTTTAGATATTCCGAAGACAGCATTACGGACTCAATATGGTCATTAAGAGTTCTTGATCATGTCCTTTGGGTTGACCAATGCCCCATCTTCATTCATGGTGTTGATGAACCATATGTTTTAACAATATCTTAACTCTTTTTTATTGTATTTATAGATGATATATTTCTTTATTTCATGATTGAGGTTAATCCTGAAGAGCATTAGCAAATTGTGCTTTAGCTATTGAAAAATGAGAAGTTGTATGCCAAGTTCTCTAAGTGTGAATTTTGGTTGGAGTCTATTTCTTTCTTGGGTCACGTGGTGACTAAGGAGGGTATTATGGTTGATCCAGCCAAGATAGTAGTAATTCATGATTGGGCTAGGCCTACTTTGCCCATTGAGATTTAGAGTTTGTTGGCTTAGTAGGTTATTATCGGTGTTTTGTTTAGGGTTTCTAAAATGTCAATTTTTAACTTAAATTGTGTTTAGGCATGTGAATGGGGTGTTTTAGGAGAGTTTTAGAATTTTCAGATGGGGTTCGAGGTAGTTTGGGAACATGAAGGTAGTGAGCCTTCGCAATATCCCTGTGTTATGAAGGATAATATCTACAATAGGGTCTGTGACATGGAAGATAATCTCTGTGTTAGGGTCTATGGCAGGAGGTTAGCCTTCATGATAAGGTTTGTCCCACACCCCTATGTAAAATTTGTGCAGTTTTCTTTAATTAACTTGGTATGCAGGGTATTAGGATATTTTCACCTATGTACAACCCTTAAGTACTATATAGACTATTTCTTTCAGTTCTAAGAGGTTAAAAATCCCCAATTCCAATCAAAAACTCAAAACCCCAAGAAAGCATCAGGATTTCATGGTACATTCATCTTTAGGGTTCTAAGTTCCATATTACTTTCCAATTCTCGTATGTCAAAGGCATGTACCTCTTTCCCTATACTTGTATTTTATTAATGGCATGAAAACTGGTTTATTAATCATGGTTTTGACATTGGGATTTAAACTATAGGTTGAGAGTTTTAGATATAAATTATTTGAATGTTCTTCCATGGTTTCTATTTATTTATTATGCATGAATTGTTGGTTTGTACACTCATTGGGGTGAATGGGAATGGTGAATGAATTTAGGGGTATAATAGATTCCCCAAATAATTGGTTTTGGTATGGGAACTGATAATAATCTCAACCAACTTGCATAATTGGTTTTGGAATATGAATTATCCTGTGGTTTGGCTATTCTCTTTGAAACTAATGCATTTTATAAATGGAAAAATGGTTAAGGATGGTTTTGAAAACCTTGTAGGGTACAATGGGATCCCCTAAGTGGATTTTAATAATGGATTTTAGGGTACAATGATTCCCAAAAGTAATGACTTAATGACATTTGCATGTAGGATGTAGTTGGTATGATGATACCACGTAGTGATGCCTAAATGGTTGACTTCATAAGGTAATGGTTGGGTTACATGTTAAATGTTTTAATATATGCTTAAATGGGGTTTTGTAGCAAATCTATGAAGGTTGATGTCCGGGGGAGACTGATACTGGAAACTCACATTTGTCGATGTAAGGGTTGGTCTTGATAACCGTGTGCATAAGCCACACTTGATATATTTTGGGATAGCTAGTTTCCTAGATGGCATTACCGTTCCCTCAGTTTTTCTCTGGGTCATGCGGCTAACACTCACTGGGGTCCTTTCAGCAAGAGGAGTTGAACACATATAGCCTGTGGGTGCAGATTTAGGACGGTCAAGCTAAACAGTTCAAGTTAAAGTTTTATGGTTCATGCTGAGCCATGTTTTCTTTCCTAGAATGCGATATATAAATGTATTACATATGATGTTTTGCACTAGTTTTAGTGGTCTCTGTATCATGGTTCATGACATTATTTTATCCTATAACCCTTGGTTACATACTAGCACTCTAACCACTAACCATCTTCAGATAATGTATCCCCATGCAATGCAGAAACTGGATATACTGTTATTCTTTTTTCACGGTGGCTAGATGATCATGTGATAGCTCGTGCATCAGATTGAAGTGGTGAGATTCTATTTTTTAAAAGACCCCACTTCATTCCTCAGGTTTTCTTATGTATTGACT